>JACBWW010000005.1:41289321-41542096 GCA_020086605.1 Lanius collurio
CAATCGAATTCATGACCACCTGAGGAACCTGAACGTAATAAGGTTATGGAACCTAATGAAATACATCCCAGAGTCCTGAGGGAATTGGTTGATATAGTTGTTAAGCCACTCTCCATGATATTTGAAAACTCATCACAAGGAGTGAAGTCCCAGGTGACTGAAAAAAGTTAAATATTGCACACATTTTTAAGAAGGGTAGGAAGAAGGACCCTGAGAACTACTGACATGTCAGCCTCATCTCTGTGCCTGGGAAGGTCATGGAACAGATTTACTTAGAAGCTGTGGACATGGAGGACAGGGAGGGGATTTGGGACAGCCAGCATGGCTTCACCAAGGGCAAGTCCTCGCCTGAGCAACCCAGATACCTTCCATGATGGAGTGACTACCTCAGTGGACAGAGGAAGAGCTCTCAATGCCATCTGTCTGGAATTCTGTGAGGCCTTAGACAAGATTCTCCACTACATCCATCTCTCTAAATCATAGAGCTATGATTTTTTTATGGATGTGCTGTTCAGTGGCTGTGGAATCATTTGGATGGTCATATCCAGAGAGTAGTGATCATCAGCTTGGTGTCCTGAGAGAGGAGTGGTGTGTGGTGTCTCTTAGAGGTTTGTACTGGGACTGTTTAATCTCTCCATCAGTACTTCCAGTATTTAAGGGGGCTTATGAAAAAAGAATGGACCCAAACTCTTTGGCCTATTGGTATAGGACAAGGGGGAATGACTTCAGACTGAGAGGGAAGAGGTTTAGATTAGACATTAGGAAGAAAATCTTTACTATGAGTGTATAAGACACCGGAACAAATTGCCCAGAGAGGCTGTAGATACCCCGTTCCTGGAAGTGTTCAAGGCCAGTCTGGATGGGACCCTGAAATTCCAACCTAATGGAAGGTGTCTCTGCCCATGGTAGGGTGTTGGAACTAGCTGACCTTTAGGGTTCCTTTCAACCCATACCATTCCATGATTCTACACTAATTGCAGGGCTTTGGGAGGATGTCTTCTGCCCCAGCTGCACCCTTCTACCATTTCTACATAAACCCTTCCAGAGAAGATCCAGTTTTGTTGAACTTGCCTGTGTACTATTTTTGCTATGCTCAAGCAAAATTTTTGCCTTAATGTGTTTAAACCAATGTTTTAGTATATTTTTAATTTCTTTAAGAGGAAATTATAGATTCAGAGTACTAAGGGGAATTATCCATTTCAAGTGACAGAAACAACTGAGAATATTCTTAGAATTTGTGAAGAAAAATGAAAGTACTGCAAGTCAGAGCAGGAGCTTAAAATTTTTATTTAAATTCTCCTTGAGGAAGAGTCTATCTTTTTTCCACTGAGTATATAAGAAGCCTAGTAGATTAGCCTGCTGTCTCAGGCACTTAAGTTAGTTGCCTAAATTTAAGTGGTGTGGAGGCTGTTCTCTCCCCATTCCCACAACATTTATAATTAATCAACTGAAAAGCACCTCATGAGTAATTCACAGTAGGAAGAGATCAATTCTCAGGGGAAAGTGCCTGCAATCAGTAATCTAGAGTGCTCTAACTAAATTTGTAGAATAAATTCTACACAATGAATTATTCTACTTGCTTTTCAACTAGTTTAATTCCTTTAAGCTCTGAAGTCATTTGCAGGCATCAATACTTCTAGTTAGCTGAACAATAGTCCACGGTTTCTGCTAAACTCTTAATTCCTCATAGTTTGCACAGTTGCATGATCTCTAGCAACAGCATTTTTTTTCCAAAAGTTAGTGAAAGTGCTTCTATTTATTGCATGCTTCTATTCTTGCATGCTAGCTCCAGTTCTCCATTGTGACTTAAACAATCCAAATGTAATATCATCTACAGGTTTAGAATAAAACAAATGCTGTGCTGTAAATAAAAGTGAATAGAACCAGAGTATTTTGTGAGAAAACAAGGAGGCATAACATTTCATTATGTTTCCCTTCTCTTAGAAGTGAGTGCTCCTGAGGCAACCATCATTAATCCCAATAAAATATGGTGCAAAAGCTATAAATATTGCGCAATCTTGTATTGCACATAAATTTTAGTAAAAGTTCAGTTACCTTCAGTGCTCTCTGGCTTATATCATCTATGGCAAAATCATTAAGAAATATAAAGAGTCAAGTCAAGCCCTGGAAGTAACTCTTTCCAGTACTTCCTACAATTTGCATCTTAAAAAAATTACAGCAACGTTTTAATTTTCAGAAATGGTAATATCAAACAGTAGGATGCAAAATTGTATGTTTAGCTTATAGAGACATTTAAAGGAAGTCTTGATAAATAATAGGCTCACTTTATATTCCAACTAGAGTCTTTCTACTAATAAATTATTTAAATGCCCAACTCATGTAATTATAAGACATTTCATTACAATTATCTTAATTATTTCTCAGAAGCAGAGTCCAAATCTCTCCAAGTCAATCCAATATGCCTTCTTTCTCTTAGAAAATTAAAGGAATTTTTTGGTCTAAAATTTACTGGAAAGAAGTGAAACAACTGCATTTATATTGACAGATGTTGGTCACGCCTACAGAAATTTAAAATGAGTGTGTTATAGAAACCATTTAAAAAAATTTAGAACTCCTGTCTGACCCTTAAGACCTTTCTTTGCTGCAGCTTATGAACTTCTAAAGGGTAAACTTTCAAAGCAATCTGTAGGAAATACACACAAACCCCCCTTTATTTATGATCAAATTGAATGTGATTATTTTTCATGCATAACTCTTGAAATTCATCCCAAAGTGTCTTGATTGTATTGCATCTTCAAAGTGCACAGAAACAGAATTGAACTTACAAAGCTATTTGAAACTTAGGCTTTTTTGATAAAAATGTGAAAACCCCTCCTGGGTTACATATTATACAGCAGAAAACTTTGGAAATAATCAAAGAGTTTGCAACTTATCTTCATAATCTTCATCCAACAATGCAGTTGCACTCAATTTTTTCCAGAAAGTACTATTAGCCTACTAGACAAAAGAGCTTCTGAAGAATTTAACACATTTAGTAGAAAAAAAAGTCACTAATCCATTTGAAACAGATTCCTAGTGACAAAATAAGAAAGAAAAGCCTTGTACTTTTCAGGGTATGATAGCAAAGAATTGAAGTCTAGTTTGTCTAATTACCATCCTTCCAATTGTACATGAAAACCAGGTCTTCAATGTGAATAATATGCGTAGTGAGTACTTTTAAGTACATTTTCTTTTCAAATTTTACTTTATTTGAACGACTGTAAAGATCAGGTCCTATATATCATCCATATTCTCGTTGGAAGAGAAATATGTCAGGAGTGTTAAAAGCTGTACAAGTTTAAACTACAGGAAAGTATAGTATTTTATAGACTGCAATTAATGCTTGTGAAAGTAATTTTGCTTACCTCTCTATGGTTTTTCTCCTGTATTCATTTTGATAGAAAACATAGCTGTCAACAGACCTTAGGTGAAACAACGATAAATTTTCTTTTTCATGCTAACTACCAGAGTTGGAAGATATTTTCAGGGAACAGGATTCTTCTCAGCCATTTGTAAAGGAAGTTTTAAGTTCATATGATCTTGAAGATTGAAATTTCTTCAGAATTCTAGATTGTTTAGATTTTCGTGCAATTCTAATTTCAGTAACTTTGCATCAAATTAGTATAAATACACATGTACTTTTGAAGAGTGCAATAGAATTTAAACCCTTTTTACTAAATAATTCATTATGAGCCCCAAAAATGAGAAACCACATTCTTCAACCTCCGACTCCTACTTTTAAATTCTTTACTAAAGAAATACAGTTGTCAGATTCAGTCTCCAAGAGAAGTTTTTGTAGAAAAAGGAATAGAAATTGTGTTAAGGAGCAGAGTATTTTGCCTTTTCATCAGTTAGATCTGTTGGATTACAGCTTCATCCTTTGAGAAAGAACAGGGCAGTGAAATGCATTATAAAAACAGAGTACACACTTCACCTTGTCTCCAGTGATTTACTTTTACAACATTCTTCTCCAGGTGTTCTGTAGAGAATTGCACCTGACAGATATGGAGAAACATTGAACAGCAAGCATTTGGTAGGATACCTCTGCTGATAAATTGGAGACAAACATGCATATATATGGATGTTTCTGATTCAGAGCAGAAGAGGAACAGCAAATATTTTCTAAAAAAATTCTTCATTAGCTACCCCTGTGTTGCCATGGTCTTCAGCTAAAAAGCAGCTGAATTACTTGGAAAAAAAAATCCTGTTTAATTCAATTTTTGTTCCTATATTTTGAGGTGTCATATAGACTGTAAACTCTCAGACATAAAAGTCTGACTGTAACATGGAGATGGCTGACTAATGAGCCCAACATACAACAGAAAACACTGAGTTTGTGTAAAGCAGTTTTAACCCATCTATGATTACCTTTAAAAGCAGGGTAAGGAGTGTAAGCAGTTACTCAGGCAACAAGTAGCAGTGAACCACTCACCAAAAAGGAAATATTAAGATGGGGAAAAAAAAAACAAAACCAAACAACAACAAAAACAACAAAAACCAACCAAAGAAACAAAACCAAAAACAAACAAAAAACCAAACAACTTGTGAGAAGTGCATTCTTCCTGAGCAAGTGATAGATAGAACCGAGGTTTGTGAGAAGTTTTCCCCAGGGGGCTCATGGAGAAGTAGAAATGAGAACTGAACATGGGCTTGGAAAACAGAAGTCCAGACAGGAATGTCAAGACAAATGGAAGAGAGAAGGCAGCATAAAAAACTGACGGCCTACATTTACTGAACAACAGAAGCTGAATGGCAGATCAATAAACCAAAAAAAGAACAACTGTAAGAACATGGCAGGAGGATTAAGCACCAGTTTAGGAACAGCTATGCTGCACTGGGCAGCAATGAGGAGAAACATGCTGAAGAAGATAGGACGACAGAGAGAGAAGCTGCTAGTCCCATAAGAGGAGAGGTAATGAAGACAGCTTTGAGAAATTGTCCAAGTATAAAGAAAGACATTATACAGAAGAGAAGGCAGGATAGTCAACAGACAGGAGAAATAACTCAGAATACAGCTTTAAGATGAGAGAGAGTTTTTTTGTGACTGGTGAGGACTAACTGACCTGCTACTACAAGAGATCCAGAAAAATGTCAGTATAAAGTCTGCCAGGAATAGACATGAACACTGTGGGGTCAGAGATGAAAGGAATTTTCAAAGAAACAGGGGGAAATATACAGACATTGATCACTTTCCATGCTGGGACACACCCTAGATTTTAAATGGAAAAAACCAAGGTCATTACTCCAAACTAGAGTAGCTACTGAGAGACACAACTGCCTCAGGTGATATCCAACAGAATTGTTCCAACTACTGGAGAAGGAATCTGGACTTGGTCATTTTCATCTAGGACTGCTTCTCAGAGATAGATTACAAAAACTCATCAGATATTTAAAATAATTTCTTGCACTAAGTGCAAGAAGTGTATTTTGTAATATACAAATATACGCTATAGTGCATGGTATACAATATAAAGATGCACTTTGGTAAGATAAGATATTGGTGCCACTCAGTATTATATTGGACATTATTAATGGGAATGGGAAAGAAGAGAGCTAGAATGTGAACAGCAAAACATGCAAAGACAGACTCAAAGGGAAATTTCGAAAATCTGTAAGATTCAAGCTCCAAGTAGACAATGAAGCACTAATCAACACCCATTTAATATCTTCATTATTACCCTTGGAAAGAAAACTGCAAAGATATTTCTCTTGCTAACACAAAATTGGCAACCCTGTGAGCATAGGAAAGATCAGATCCTTGTAATGGAAGGAGTCCGTGACATTAAGGAATGGAATACAAATATGGATGAAATTCAACTGCAGAAAGTAAAGGTCATTCATGCAGGGACCAATAATGAGAATTTCTTCTAAAATTCAGGAGCTTCTCAGCTGGAAACAATAAAGAAGGAAAAGCAGCTGGATCTATTAATCAGTCACAGAATATCTATGAGCCACCAATGCCATGCAAGCATGAAAAGGTGAATGTGATTCCAGGTTATATAACAGAAGGTTACAGGCCATTCCTCAAAGAACCATGGTGTCATTCCCATAGTTTTAATGGTAATACACCAGCAAGTGGTAGATTAAAGAGCAGACTCAGACATTTTCTAAATCAAATAACCAATGGACTCATACCCTGAAAAATTATTAACTGACAGCAGTTTAGCAAAAGAATTACGGAATTGTTCATCTATTATTATGCACTAAAACTAGGTATTAAAGTCAGGGACTGGTCCCTGTTATTTTGGTGTAATGTAATTGCAGAAAATAATACAGGTTCACCCACAAGATAACTTACAGTCATAGGTTTAATCATGCAAACACTTACATGCATTAATAATAGCATATTGAGGTACTTTTCTCTTAATACTTGAGATTCAAAATTACTGGTTTAATAGCTCTCCATTTAATAATCAGAGGAGGGCATTTAGAATAGGAATGTGAGCTGATGAGGCATATTCAAAGCAATATGAAAAGTGATATATGTGATAATGGAAATCACCTAATAAGAATGTCCTGCAAACATAATGCTGCTATTTACACATTTACTGTTCTGTTTGTTGAATCTGTTAATCTTCCCTCATGAAGCACAATCACTAAGAGAGATCCTGGATTACTAACCATCCCAGGTTACATGTACTGTTGGTAGTCATTCAACATGAACATTGTAGGTCCCTTCCAACTCAGTATATCCTAAAATTCAATAACTTGTGTGGAAGAAGAGAACGTGAACTACTGACAAAGCAGCAAAGTTAATTGCCAAAAGACTGGATGGCATAATTTGAAATTTAGGACTTTTTGCCTAAAAGTAACCTTTGAGAGGTTGCGCGTTTTTTCCAAGGGCATTATCAGTTTTCTGGTAGTGGCATATCAAGACCCTGATCTTTTTTGCAGTTATGCAATGGTCAAGAACTTGAATCCCTGGGGATTTTCCTTTGCAGCATAAGGTTTATTATATATTCTTCTTTCACCTAGACTGACCTGGTTTTGTTTTATAATTATTTGAAGAATATTTCTTGCAACTTTTCTCTAACAGGAAGGAAGGAAGTGAAGAAAGCAATCAGTAGGAAGTCAGTATGAATTATCTATTTCATTTAAAATCTATTTCTCATAAAGCTTAAATATAAATTATATGAATACTTATCATAAGAAAACTGCAGAATAGATGGAAGGAGAATTTATTGAAACAGGATAAAAAAAGATGAGGATTACTATGTGAACTCAAATACAGAGATAAAACAAGAAATAACAAATTCCTTGTATACTTTGTTTGCATTATCTTGTCACATGGAAAACACTTTCTCCATCTGTTAGGCTATTGTAATTTAATTCATTTGCACCAGGTTTCATGCTACAAACTTTAAACTTTCTGAAATGCAAATTTCTATAAGATTTCAGACAGCAGGTATATACTAATATTTCCTTATTATTTAAAGAAAGTGCAGGTGCAATGGACACAGAATAAAATATTATTCAGCAGGCCAGTAAACTTTATTTGTTGGTTTTGGAGTTGTAGAGGCTTTTTTCCTCTTGAAGGAATTGAAGAGGAAGAGATTATACTAGTCAATGACTTAAATTTTATGGATTAAATTCTGCTCAAACAGGCCAACAGATAGTATTAAAATTCTGTGAGTTAACTTATCAGTCCAAAATTTTTGTTGTTAATATCTGCTTCCAAAAAATATAAGGATTTATCAGTAATGTCTCAACCAAGAGGACAAGAAGAAATTTTAGATCAAGTCAAAACATGCCAGTACCTTCAACAAAAAGAATCAGTTGAAAGCCATATATTACCTTACAATTACTATACAGTCACATAACTTATATCAAAGGATATTTAAACAAGCAGAAGTATGAACTAGAAGTGGCATCTTCTCCTTGCAGTATTAATTCATACTAATTCCTTACAATATTTATTCCATTTTAAGAAAACAAGTACCTTTCAACAGGGAAGGGGTGGAAAATACAAAATGTATAAAACATACTTCTAGGATTCTTACCTAAACTTCTCTCACATTGATGTATTTATGTGGCTGACCTTCTTTGCTTATAGAAGCACAAAAACTAAAAATTGAAAATATTTGACAAAATTATTTGAGAATTGACACAATATGGATGAAGCTCACAAATAATTATCATGACAATATGTTACAGGCAATTTACCTCTCTTCTGCTATAAATTATATATTTGGGATACATACAGAGTAGAACAGATATTTGATAACTGTGAGAGCAATAGGTCTCAGTAAGTTCTTAGCAACTCCTAAAGTCAGGCATTTTCCTGGAAAAAGCAAAGCAAGATTCATGGAGATAGAAGCTGTTGAACTAAGCAAGCATAGCACAAACAGAAGCAGAGGGCACACGTAAAAGTGGGTGCCTATTACCATTGGAGGTATTGATAACATGCCATATGAAATATAAAAAGAAGTGAAAATTACTAGAGATGACTCAAATGCATACACTTTCTTTCTCATAACCAGCTGATATATTGCCAGAAAAATATACATTGGAAGCTTGGCTTTGGAAGAATAATGGTTACATCCAGTGGCCATATAAGGCATTCCAAGTACAGTATAAATTCCCTTAGAATCTCTGAAAGGGAGCATATATTTCAATACTTATATAATTGAAGACAATAGAACAAGCTAATTCAGGTGAAACAATTTCTAATTATGTCTGACCCATACATTTTTTCTGGTTTGTTCATGATTTAAGATGACTGAAATTGTATTTTAAGCACCACTAAAGCTTTAAAGGGGGGACCTTATAACTCTCTCCAACTCCCTGAAAGGAGCTTATAGTAAGGTGTTTGTCTCCTCCCAGTTAGCAAGTAACAGGACCAGAGGAAATGACCTCAAGTTTTGCCAGGGGAGGTTTAGATTGGATATTAGGAAAGAATTCTTCACTGAAAGGGTGGTCAGGCACTGATTGGAATAGGCTGCCCAGGTAAGTGGTGATAATACATCCCTGGAAGTGTGCAAAAGATGTGTGGATATGGCATTTGTGGTTTAATGGTGAGCATGGCAGTGCTGGGTTAGTGGTTGGATTCAGTGATCTTAGATATCTTTTCCAAACTTAATGATTCTGTGATTATATACAACATATAATTTAAAATAATCTAGTTTTATAATTAACTTCCAAATCAGTGGGTAAGTTATCTTCAGCTAGAATTTTCCTTATTGGCCCATATGCCTACCTGCTGTTGAATGGAAAAGGCAGACAGTGTTGTAACAGAGGCCCAGAGTAGTGTTGATGGAGGATTAGCTATTATATGTCCCCTGGGGAGCATATGCTATGTCACAAAACATGTATTTTTTAAAATAAATTAATCCTTGTGTGTTTTGAGATCTGTTTAAAATACAAGTGAGAAGAACCGTGGCTAAAAAACCCTTGCCTTCTTGGTCCCTGACTATTATCAATGTCACAGACTAGCATTCTCCCATGTTGAATAAAAAATGTGAGCGTAGAATCCTCTGCCTGTAGTCTGTTACATGTATGGTAAACTTCTCCAAGGGTGCCCCCAGGTCTTTGTGATGTGCTTCAGGAAGCAAAACAGAACAAGAGACACACATGATGAAAATCTTATTCTAAGTTGTGCAAAGTAATACTTGAGAAACATCATCTGGCCTGATGAACAGGCCTTTTTGTTCCAGCCAGGAGATGACCACAGAGCCAGCAAGACTGGAGCAGTTCCATTCCCAACACCTCTTCCTCTCTTTTCTCAGACAGCATCAGAGAGGCTGCTGGAGAATCCACATTCGTGTTCAGTTGGCTCTCTTTGCAGAGAGCCCAGGACAAGCCCCTTGCCTCAACTGTTCTGTTCATCCTCATAGAACACTAGCCTAATTCTGAAAGATAGGTTTCTTCAGTGATAACATACTCAAGAAGTTGTCACTGCTTCAGATTCTTCATAAGACAAAATAATCTTAGGGATAAAAATTTCAAATTCCGAACAAACTTCCTGTGATGATTCTGAAAAGCTGTATAATAACACTGATTGCAACATCCTGACATAATAGTAAACAGATTTAAATAACTCTAGGAAAGGCTTTTCTCTAAATGCACAATTTTTTTTTTTTTTTTTATTTTGGTGAAACCTATTGGTCAATGAAATTATTAAATACTTGCAGCCTTTAATGACACAGAGTAATGTGTTGAAAGTTCATGCAACTGATGTAAAAATTATGGTAGAGGTGTAATTTTGATAGTGACTTTATTTCAGAACTTAGCCAATAATAGAAATACATGGACAAGAAGATCTCCGTAATAAAAATTATGCAGAACTCATTTCACATATTAAAAATTTAACTTCATAAATTTAGTCCTCAGGAAGATACAAAATCAAATTATTAAACTGTTTGCTGTAAGGACCTTGAAGGTATTATATCAGTACAAAATTGATGATTATATGCCAAGAGGCACTAGGACACAAAAGAATGAATTTAAAATATAACACGAGAACATGGGGAAAAAAAAAAAAAGCTGTAAGGAAAAAGTATTCTACCATGAGAGTAGACAAACAGGGTCTCTAAAAGGCTGTGGAATCTCCATCCTTAGGAATGTGCAAAACATGATGGGAAATTGTCATGAGCAACCTTATCCTTTTGGAACAGGAGGCTTGATTAGATGGCCTCTGGAGATCTCTTCCAACCTGTGTTACTCTATGTTTCAAAGATTTCATTTTCTTCTTTGATGTGTAACCTGATAGGTTTTACTGGAAGAGGAAAGCTATAGCAGTGCAATACCTCAGCTTTAATAAAACTCTTCTCATGTCACTAAACATGTAGGAAGTTACAGTTTTTAATTAATTACTGAAAGATAGAATTCACAGAAATACTAAATTAAAAGTTAAGTCACAAGTTGGGTAATTTTCAATACTTCCCATAAGACTGATAGCCAAGAAAATACTATGAGTCTTTATAATCCATGCTACATAAGGGAAGTACAAGAACCTACTGACTCTGAAAAGTTCTAACTCATGGAGCCATCATTTAACAAGCCTTTGTTGGCTCTTGCCAGCTGTTCTTAGTATTTGAGGAGCTTGTTAAATCATACAGTATTAAAATATCCAGTTATTGAAGCTTTAAGATGAATGTTTGTTTAACTGATTTGGAAGCTGACACAAGAAGGAGGGCATCTTGTATCTCTTTGTGGAAGCACTCCTTTAGCATAAACTAATATATGTAAGTGCTACTGTTATCAAAAGAAGGACAGCCCTGTAGCCTGTGCCTCCTGACCCTACTGTGCCTCTTGTTGTAGGGATTGGAGAAGTTAATTCAGGATCCTTTCTCTTGTTCCCATGCTCTCACTTCAGTGTAGAAGGTTTACTTCACAGTTTCATAAAGCTCTTCTACATCACTGGTAGCACAGGCTGGCATCCTACAGGGCAACTTCCACTAACCATGGGCAGCAAATAAGTGGAAATGATTGAAATTTTGTGGGCCACCACTTACATAAGGAGCAGTGACTTATAAAGTATAGAATATAAAATATATGACTGAATTCTACTGCTGTTGCAATATCATTATGATACATTGAAACAGAAAAGTTGCTTTTAAATATGTGATATGGTGTTTTACACGTGGAAATTCATTTAAATGTCTGGAATACTACAGATTTTTCTTTTCTGCCTTTTCTTTATAGCTCATTTTCACAGTTCTAAATATTCTTGATGTAAATTATAACCTCCCATGGTTTATATGAACTTTAGCTTTCACTTTAAGAAGCAGTCTGAACATCTTAAAAAACTTCTTTGCTAATTTATAATGGCATTACATAATTGAGTAAATTATGAAGAATTTATTCACTTTCCTGGCAGAATTTTATCCAATCAATGAAATTAGCATCTAATATTTTGCAAGTGAAGCTGACATCCTGTAACCTAGCCACTTGCTGATCATGCAGTACTGTTACTTTCAACTTTGCCTAACTTCTAATTTCTATACACTGTCTCATTATCACATCTTCCTTTTCTTTACACAGCTCTGAAACTATTTGATCAGTATGCTGCTCACTAGCCTATCACTTGAACAGTTACCTGCAAAAGAAACCTTTTCTTTTAACCAAAAGAGCATCAAACACCAGCAAGTTCTTCCTCTGAGGCTGGACGCTCATTGATGCTCTCATTTTGTTTGGGATGTGGTTTTAAACATTCTGTCAGCTTGCACTTTGCAGTGGACTGAATTGATCCAGAAGTTAATTGCATTGACATTAACCTGTTTTAACAAGCCTAAACTATCAATAAATCACTTCTTTAGTCACTGCACTTTTCCTGATGCTTTATTGATATAGTTCACCTGAACTGATAAATAGGGTGAAAAAGATGTCTTCCTTTTAATATACTTTGCATGCTTAATAATGTCTTTCTAAAGAAAAAAAGGCAATGTTAATATACATAAGCACATAAAAATATGTTAGATTACTTTAGCTTTGCTATTCTTATCCCTTTTATAAGATTCAGTTCCAGGAAGACATTGCAATTAGGGAACACAGTTTTACTTGTTATGTAGTCTGACTGATGAGTCCAACAAAAATCCATAATACAAATCCAAAACTTTTCCAAATAACCCAAAAATTCCTCTGAAGCCACAAATTATCTTTTTTTTTTCCTTTCTCTCCTTTCACCCCCAGATCTATCTTTACAAGTAACTCATGAACCCATCCCAAGTGCCAAGTGCACTCACATTGCTTGTTTTTATTGGCAGTCTGGAGCAAAAGTGCTTCCTATCTGCTGTCTAGATTGAGTGACGCTTCTGAGAATTAATTACCTGTTGCAAAGTACCTCTTCATTTGAACCCACATTTCAGTGCAGCATATCAATATTGGTTTCCATCAGTAAATCAGTAAGAAAAATTTACTACAAAATTTTAATTACTACTTCTCTGTCACTAAAACAGAGAGGAACAGAGAGGAAGCTGACATAAGTAACCTGTCAAGCAAAGATTTTATACCTATTTATAAGAATCTGTAAATGCAATCACATATAGTACTTGTCGAACTTAAAAATGTTATTGAGAAAAACATAAAAAAAAAAAAAAAAAGTAAATTTGCCAGATGTTGTTTATTGTGCATACATGTGCATATGGCTTTAACTACTGGACATAAAAAATCAGCTTTAGGAGACATAGAGATTTCTGATTTCTGCATATCTGAATGAAATGAGGATTAAAAAAAAAAAAAAAGAAAGAAAAAATATTATTTTAAAAATGTTGTAAAAATATAGGTCATACCCTGCGGCCACTAGATAATAGGAAGTTTTATCATTATTCTCAGTCAGATTTTTGAAAAAGTCAACACAATGAACTTCCACTTAATATTGTTTCCATTATAAGAATGAATGGTATTTTGTATGCAGTGACAAGGAGAAAAGAAAATCAATTTTGTGGTTTTAACCTTAATCAGCATATTCACATATGGCAAGCTCTCACTGTCTATTTTGTGAATATATAAATCCATGGGTTTGTGGGTATGTATATACAGAAAGAAGAAAAAAGAAAAAAGCATAGAAATAAATTAGTGAACACACCACTTGAGTTCACTGAGTAAATGTTGAATTTTCAAATAAAAATAAACCCCTAATCATTTCCCTGGTACTTATTTAGGTTGTGACTCAATTTTTTTTTCAAGATGGCTTTCTACTGGAGACCAAAGCTGTGGCAATTTCCTACCACAGGCAAAAAAAGAGGAACATAATTTCCATCTCAGAGGTTCTAACAATCTATGTGGTTACTGACTTTTAATATGTACTGGATAGGTTTGAGTCTGGTGGCAAGAATGGGGAATAATAGCATATCTAACAAAGCACAAATTTTTCAACTTGCAAGCAGAAGGATTTAATACCTTTAATCAAAGGCCATTTTTAATGCAGCTAGCATACTGATTAGAAAAGATCACCCTAAACTGCTTGAATTTAAGGTATGATAACCTTTAAAGGAAAAATAAATCCATTTCCTAAGTACAGCAGACAGAAAGTTCAAATTATAAGAATCACTTGTCAAAACTAATAAAACAGGGCCATATCTATTATTAGTTTTTTGCACTACATTTAGCATTTAAAATTTTTAATGGTGCCTTAGTGAAGAAGTAACATGATTTGTGGTCTGTGCTTTGTGTGAAAAGGGAAACTCGAAATATTCAGTCATTTCATACTAAGCTAAGGCAAAGAGAAGCAGCATGAGTAAAGTTGAACCATTCAGCAAAGTTCAAATATAGGGTTCATTCAAGGAAGATTTATTGGTTTCATTGGGATGCAATACATTAATATTCATTAGACACTTAAAAAGTTGGGTGTCTAACTTAAGGGTCATTATAAAATTAGTATATAGTCAACATAAGATGTTAGGAAATTACTGAAAGCAACTTATTCTGTCCAATTTTTTTTTTTTTTAAATAAGTCTCTAAAATAGGAAGGATTAAATAGTCACTCTCTCCATAGATAGCAAAGGCAGTGGAGATGACTAGCTTATCCCTACACCATATGTCTCCTTACAACAGCATTTTTTTCAGTCTGAGATGCATGCTCTGAGATTAATGTGGCTCTGCTCTGTGAAACCATTTTTGTATCATATGTGACAAAATTACTTGGATATTCTTCGTATGAATGTATTATTAAAGTATAACAGCAGAAGGCTCAAAAAATAAGAAAGCAAGATAAACCACAAGAAGAAAATTTTTGATAAACATTTCAGGGTCATTAAAATGGGATGACAGTGTTATTTTCAGACAAGTTCTTATCATCTCACACAGCCAAGTTTCTAATCTCATTTTACCCTTGTAGGGAAACAGCACATCAGCATTTAACAGTAAGATAGACGCAGTTCCCAAGGGGTGAAAAAGCTGCTGTTGAGAAGCAGTAGAGACTGATGGCAGGAAACAGAGGTGAGAATTATAGAACAATAAAATTACAGAATCATTTAGGTTAGAAAATACCTTTAAGATCTAATCTAATTGTTTACCCAACACTGCCAAGTTGCACACCCAAACCATGTCTCCAAGTAGGCAGAAACAATCAAAATTACAGGCTTTTTGCCATTTTAAATCCTATTTTGAATGTCAAAGAAAGTGAATCTCTGATAAATAATTACTGAAAAAGGCACTTCCCTCTAGGCTGTGGACTTCTATTCCATGGATGTTACCTAGTATGATGGATTTATTATATCATGGTGAGTACCATAGGGCAAATTATGTCATCCTTACTCGTACTTCATACCAAGGATATAATTTTCTTTACAGACTATGCATGCAATAACAGTGTAAACCATTCTTACTGATTCACTGCATAAGGAAGATATAATAAAATGTAGGAAAAAAGCTAATAAAAAAGTCATATTTTTTCTAAAGTGAGCATGGCAAGCTTCTTTTAAAAAAAAACTCAGATGAAAACTAGGTTCTGCTTACTACTTACCTTTATAACAAAAACTTTCCACTTTTGCAATCATCCCTGAAGCTTTCAGTCCCCCTTGGGATCTTACTCCTGCACTGGGAATAAAGATTCACAGTTACCAAGTATACTTGAAAACCACTGTCTCACAGGCAGGCAAATGCAGTAAAAATATAGGATGTAGACAACTATATCAATTTGCATCACTGTTGGGATTAGTTCAGATTATAATGGTTTATCTACACTCAGTTTTACTGCTACCAAGAAGATTAAATCATATTTTCATTTAAGAAGGTTTTCCAATTACTATATTCACAACTGGTTGTAGGCCTGGCCTCCAGGAGGTAAATGTTTCTTAGTCAGATATATGGGGTAAGCATCACCAAAGCACAGGGCATGGACACTAGCAGCCCTGTGAAAGGGCAGGGTGGTTTCTTATCTTTCTTACTGTGCTTTTAAGGCATGAGAAGTTATGCCTGTGCATTCATACTCAAGAGTGTGGACTGGAGAGCAATTAGTTCTGCAGCAGTTCCACGAGTGCATGCTGATGACTTTTGTGAGGTAACAACAAATTGGAATCAATGGAGTTCAGCTTTTAACAGAATAATAATGGCAGAAGTGGCTCGTACAACTATTCACCTTTCAAGCAAAAGATTAGATAATCATGTGTCAAGATTTTTAAAGCAGTGCAGTAGCTCAGCCATGCGTCTAGTTAGATGTGTGTAGTAAAAATGATAGCCTTTTTGGTTTATAGATATTTGTGGGAGATATATAGAACAAACTGATTTATTCAATGAAACTTGTTATTGAACTTCCATAATATTTGTATTCATTTAAGGAAATTTCTGTTGGAAGGGAAATAAGCTGTGGTTTTCCAGATTCATTTCCTCACTGCATTCTTCTACATTGGTCCATTTCTAATAGTTGACACACACTAAGATGGCATCAGTCCACCTAATTTAAGCACCTAAAACTAGGCAGAGAGGAAGTCTCTCTAGAGACATTCAAAGATACCTACTGTTCATAATTTTCTATATACAGAAGCTAGGCATCACTTTTTTACTCCTAATAAAGAAGATGTGAAAAGAGCTATCTGTAGAGATTAGATCCCTCTCTTGGCTATCAGGAAAAACATACTTATTTTCTTTTCTTTTTTATTTTTCTGGTTTGTTTTTTGTTTTGTTTGTTTGGTTTGGGTTTGTTTTTTTGTTTTTTTTTTAGATTAAATATAGCAAATAGCATAGGTCTCTGGCTGTGGGCTTTGACTTAGGATGACTGAACACAGAAATGGGCTGCACAGAGAAGTTGTGCAGTGTCCATCCTTGTACATATTCAAAACTCAGCTGAACATGGACCTGTGCCATTTTCTACAGATGACTGTTTTGAGTGGGAGAGTTAGAGTAAATGATTCCCAAAGGTGCCAGTTGATTTCAGCTGTACTGCTGATGCTGAATTGATTTTTGCCTTTTTTGCTTTTATATATTCTCTGTATTCTTTACATATACATTTGTAGCTCAGTAGCCTATTATAGTATTCGTAGTTAGCATTTTACGTACTCTATTAGACAGAAAGAGAAAATAAATTCTCCAGCAGCTCCAAGCTGGGGGTCCAAGGTTAGATTCTCTGGAAAGCCGAGGTTTAAACTAGATATCCGAGACACATTTTCATAAACAAAGTTTAGCTCCTGTCTAAGAGAGGGGTTTCAGACAGGGTTGAACTGGGGAGAAATTACTGCATGATTTATGTCTCTAACTGGGGATTCTTGCCAGTTTTGCTAATTTGCTAAGCATATAAAAATTATATGGGATTTATGTTATGCGTGCACCTTCAGGCACTTTCCACCTAGCAAGCTGTGCACCTAAGGACCCTTATAAAGATAACCCTTTTTTATCATCTAGCTGCATCTGGCTTGTGATTTTAGGACCAGCAAAAAGGCATCACTGTAATTCCGGGATTTTGCTTTCCTCCTGGGTCACCTGACTGGGCTTCCACCTCTTACATGTGTCTTTTTCATGCCTGAGCTGAATCAGGAGCAATTTGTTCCCCCACATATTTGTCCTGTGACAATGGCTTGATTGCCTGCTCATTGGAATGGACCCTTCTTGAGGCTGGAGAAGACGTTTGAAACCAACCATCTGCCCTGGTACTCCCCTCTCTCCAGTGTGTTTCTCATGGGATTCTTGCAAGCACGGCCTTAACATGTTCACTCTCCTGAAGTCCAAGACTGGAATCCTGATGTTTGCCTTCATCCCTTCTCCTGGTATCCTGAACTCCACCATCTCATGGCCACTGCAGCCAACAGCCAAAATCCTCAACCAGCTCTCCCTTCCTTTCAAGGATCAGGTCTAGCAGAGCATCTCCTTCATCAACAACACTGTCATCCATGCCATGAATTTATCACACCAATGCACACAGCTAGATTGCTTGTGATCAGTGCTGTCTGTCTTCCAGCAGGTATTAGATAATTCATGACAAACTTCCTGCAAAAGAGAGCAAATGGAATCATGTCTCTTGGTCTGCAATGCTGGGGGTTTTTATAAGACTGTGCACTTGGGTAATACAGAATGTATTGCACCTTTTTTTTACAGTCACCGTTTCCACAGTGTCACTTACCTTGTGTATTACAGTGCTGGTTTAGTAGTCTTGTTGGGTTTTTATATCTCTGTGTCACAAATTTCAGGATTTTTATTTCTGCAGAAAGAGAAGTGAACTTCTTCCATTTAAAATAACATTTCCTCACAAGTTATTTAGCAGGAAACTATAGGATTAACAAAATAAAATTCAATTTAAGGTTGAATGTTAATCAGACACCTTTATGCTGTATAAATAATTTAAGAGGAAGAATAGCATGATGAAAAATGTGCTTAATGTTCACCTTTTACAGCTTAACAATAAGTCAAATTTGTGTTAATCCAATTGATGATCATTCTTTTAATTTTTCTTTTTAAAAAGACAATGACCTCATGGGGTAAACTCACCACCTGTTTCAGTTAAAAAGTAAAAATTTCATCTTCACAGTATGTTTAGTCAAGGAACTAAACATGAAATTTTTGAATGCTTCGAGAAATCTAGGAGACTAAGCTAAGAAATAAATTAAATACAAACAAAACTTGAAGATCAAGAAGAAAATCTATCAATCTCTTTCTGACATAGCCTTTTCCTTTTCTTGTTATTTACCAAAATAATGTAAATAACAAAACATGAAAAAAATGCAAAGGACTAGTTGAATGCAAGTGTCCTTAAGAGTATGAGAGAATATTAAATTCTGTGAAGACAAAGACTTGCCCAGTAAGTGAGTCCTCTAGACTGGAATTTTTAGATTCTTCTCAGAATAAATAAATGGTGGTCCTATATAGACATAAAAAGGCACTTGGTCTACTCAATAGTGGAAAAAAGTGAAAGGCCACACAAACTCATTTGTACACACCTGTACATTCAGTATGGTTTTTAGTATGCGCTACAAAACTAAACAACAATTAACAAGTGAAGGTATCATGCTCATAATTTCATAATATCTGACAAGTAGACACCCTTCCTGGTATATATCATTGCCCAGGTTTTCTGCCATACTGGCAGGCATGTCTAACATACTAAATTATACTGAGCTTATCTTTTCAAAGCCTTTTTGTGACTCTAAGAGCTAGGTATGCTTGATTGTAATGAAAGTTAAATCATGGAAGAAAGAAAGATGTTTAAATTGGAAAGATTGGTATGAAGAAACTGAAAACTTTTCTTGGCTATTCTCAACATTTTAGTCTTAAAATTAAGGTGAAAGTCTTCACAAGTGATAGGGAGAGATACTAGGCTCTTACTCATTGAGGGTTTTGCAGGCTTCTGAGTGAAACCTACAGAAGAAAAGGTGCAAAGAGCTGTGAGGATTCCTTCCTTACCACTTTCTAATAGTGCTGGGTGGATGAAATGGAACTGAGAGCTGGACAAATGACTGGAACTGGTCTCAGGAGTATATTGATTTCACTGGATGAACACCTCTGCTTTTGACATCCTGTATAGGCATAAAACCAAAACTAAATGTTGAACATCAGCTCCTCATCATGAATTACTGTTCCATGAGTTCCAGTACTTCATATATCCAGGACAAATTGGCACTAAGATCATGCTGCCAACAGAGAGGATCTGGAAAACTTCCCTCAAAGACCCTGAAATCTGAAAGACATTCTACTTCAGAAATATGAATTTTAGATATGATAACATCAACTCTCCCACCTAGAAGACAGATAAAATCTCCCCTGTTATCGTACAAGTAAAATAAAGCAAAATTGAGGCTGTGCACTGCCTTGCTTAACACCAAGAAGCCAAATTTTAAATGTAACAGTGATTTACAACTCTAACACACATAAGTTATTAGACTAACTCCTGAGCAAGAGCTGTGTGTTTTAGCATACTAATAGGAAACTTGACCTTGACTATATACCTGTTGTGAATGAGGAACAAAGAAAAAGAATTGAACAAAACTGTAATCTAACCTGACTGTTTAAGTATTTAATTAGGACTCATTGTAGTGGCAAATATTCTCACATATGAGCAACAGTTAAGATGATTCTCGGACTATTTGTAAGATACAACACAAAAAAGTAGTATTTGTTATGCAATAACATGAAATGGGTTCTATTTAATATTTTAGGATGGGATTCATCTGACCTAATGTTGGGTGTCTGCTGCACAGACAGTTTACCTGAACAAGTCACCCTCAGATTTTGGAATGGTATGAAAACTCTTTCTATTGATTTAGGATTCATGTATTGTTAGCTTCAGTATAGATTCCTACATTTGGTTATAGTCATGGACTGGAATAGGCTAATTGACCATAGTTGCAATGAAGTGTTCATTTTAAGCTGGTGATAATAGTTTCCCAGCAACACTATTCAGATAGTCAAAAATTCACATCCTCCATTCTGTAGACCCAACAAAAATGTATCAGTTTGAACACAAAAGAAAAGCAGTCGCCTTGATCCAGAAGACTGCAGAAAGACAGCTGTGATTACCTGGCCTCCAGTTATCTCCAGTTTGGAGATAACTTTTAGTCAAGGCAAATTTAAACCACTAAAACAAACACTTAGGTGTCTGACAGCACTATGAGTACCCTCTTTGCAACATTTCTCTGACATACCATATGCACCACAGATCAACTCAACTAGGATTGCTGGGGTTTAGCATTGTAACTGTGTACTTTAAAGCTAACACTTCTACTTTATTTTTTCATGCAGCAGCCTATGAGTAGCATTTTTTTTCTCAGGACATATTGAGTTAAAATATGTTAATGCATTCTGTGGCTCAGGAAATATATCTTATACATGTACAGAAACAGTAGAAATAAAATAAGATTTTTATAACAAGGTATTAGCCAGTTCAAGTGCATTAATGACCTTCAATATCACTGAATGTGCCTTTAATAGATATACATGAAAGTAAGAACATAAATAGGCTTTTTAAGCAAGATAGGATTGTAATGTTCTTGGGTTATTCAAAAAGTATATTCTTTCATGCTATAGTCCTAGGGTTAAGTTCCACTAATTTATGCATATGTTTTCACTTAAGCAAGGTAATTGCAAACAAGTGATTGAAACTCTTGTTTTATTTGAAATGTATAAAAAGAATGTTTCTACATAAAAATACATTCTTGCAAAAGAAGGGATATTTGCTACAAAGTAAAAGTTGTCATATATTCACTCAATAGCACATCTGTGTTGCAACTTACAGAATTTTCTGCACATGCAGTTGTCCCTCACGCTTCTGATTATGCCAAAACCTTTAAATTAAGGAACTGAATAAAGTTACTTGGGATGTGTCCATCTGAGTCTACAGATTGCCTGAAAGAAGGTGACCAGCGGGCTTGATTTCTAGATTCCACTAGGCTATGGTGGTAGGATTCACATCTCCGAATCCACTCATCTGAAAAGAAGGTGTCAAGCCTAAAAATGTCATCTTGGTCTTTCTACACTAAATAGGAAAAGGTAGACACACCTGGAGAATGATTCATCAGAACCAGCTAACTCTTTAGAATAGATAAGTTTAATCAACTGTACAGATGTTTCGGTGTCAAATGATTGTGGAAAGAGTCAATAGAGGGATTTTAGATTATTTACCCAAATGGTATTTGGGAAAAGAAAGGTGGAAGGAATTCCACTCTGAGAGTCCTCACTCTTGAGTCTCCCTCCCATTAGATGGACAGCTATTACAAAATATCTTGTTCCTCACTACACAAGTTGCTTCAAATTGCACCAAATAGTGCACTATTTTGCAAGAAGGAATAATGGGAGCAGTCAAAGCAGCAATACCTCAGTCATACCTCAACTATTCTCTGCAGATCTACTGTACATATAAACTGCACCTTTAAAAACAAAGTTAGGAGATTCAGGTCAGGATAACATCAGTTGGGTCAAGATAAATTCTTACCAAAAAAAAAAAAAAAAAAAAAAAAAAAAGGGTAGAAAAATAACGGGGAAAAATAAATCAGAGGATAAAACTAGGTCCCTAACAAATTAGTTTTTCACTACCAACTTTCAGGCTATTTAGTTTTATCCTGTGTCTGCATATATTTGCTCTGTTAGCTACCAATTGACTATTAACACATGCAAATCCTCACCGAGAAAGGTTTTGTATTAAAAAAAGCATGCGTTTTTAAAAAGAAAAGCATGGGCTTCAAAGGTAAGATTAATGTCATCATTTCAAATATGAAAAAAAAAATATATTGTATATCCCTTTCCAAGGCCTCTCCAACTTAGAATGTACAGCATTTGCTTTAAAACAATTACATTATATGAAGCAGTACCTAAAGTATAGTCACTTGACTATTACTGGCACAGAAACTTCAGGTCCAGAAATATGCTACATTCATTTATTCTTGCTGTGATAGAAGGAAGTAAAAATTCCTATTGAAAAGCACAATAATATTAAATACAACTTGAAACTGAATTGTCTAGTAATGTTCAATGTACATAATCTGTCTGTTTTTCACAGAAGATGGAGGTTAAGAAAGTCAGGAAAATTTTGAAAAAAGCAAATATAATCTACTACTAAAAATTTTCCTTGCCAAGCGCAATTTGTAAAACTGCTAAACAGCTTTTGAGAGATTTGGAAAAGTCTGAAGACAGCTAGCAGGCAGAAATGATAATAGTTAAATAAATCCCATTCTTACTTACACGGATGTCAGGAATTAGACAGAAACAGTTAAAGAATTGTGAAAACTGCCAGCAATCTTTCAGACTACAAAGCTAAAACAGTCCTTCTGGGTGTTCAGGCAGATTACGTATGCACCAGACCTGGGTTTTGCCTTTAACAAAGGCAACAGGATTGCTTCATTCTGGAAATCTTGCTTTAAGAAGAAAGGTAGTGTCATCCTACTAAAACATGGGTGGATGAATTAAATATATGGATAAAAGCAGGTACTGCAATTGTGTCAAATCAAGATATAGTGAAATACATTCAAAAACTATCCCATAAACCATTCTCCCTAAGTTTTCTCTGTGAAGATGGTCTCCAGTGCTCTCATACTTTCTATGTGTGACCAGTTAGATCACAATCCCTTCTAATATTACTGCAATAAACAATAATTTTCAATCCAAATTGCATGGACCAGAGTAGCATTTTTTGTGTGATTTGAGATCCCATGAGACCATTCCCATTGGTACAATGCATGTAAGAATAGTAGTCATAAATAAATACATGGTTAAATGAGAGGTTTCCATCCAAGCTTTGCAAAAGTACAGTGCCAGGACAGGTTTCTAACTGAAATAGTATAGAAACTGTATAAATGCTTTGAACATGGAGTGCACCTGCTTTAGGAAACAAATCATTATATATGTGTTACGTAAGACTTTATATGACAGCTGAAACAGATTCAGTGACACAGATGATCCATTCCATCTTTTGGTCTGCTCTGAGCAGGTATCATTTTGTAGGCTGCTCAAGTGAAAGGTTTACATTTGCCTGTTTTCCAGATACTGGCCCTTTTTTAGTTCCACAAGGTTAATAGCATGGCTGCATCAATGTGTATTTGGTATTTGTGGATCTGTGTACATGACTAAGGATTTTTCTTTGATTTCATCTTCCTTCCTTTGGCTTAAATTCTCACCAAATAAATATGAGCACCATGTTGGTGACTTCCTTGGAGATACAGTGATTTACACCAGCAGCAATGTAAATCTATTGTAGATTTACAGCAATATAAAGCTATTGTTGCCTCTTGTAAAAGTATAAAGAGGCTTTCAAAAATGCACTTCATTTGCCATTAATCACTGTGCATTTCAGGAAATGCTGCATTATTGTCTGTAAGGTTTGCTGTTGCTAAGCCATACCTTAGCAGGTAATGTCATAGGAAATTACTTCTTTCCTTATCTGTGTGTGCTCTTAGTGGTTTATTCACAGTCAATAGTTCTGACAATCCCTTCTCCACTTTTATTTACTTCAGTTACTCTGTTGACTTTCCTTTTTCTTAGGGGCGTGCATATACCGATTTCTTGTTAAATCACAACTGAAAGAATCAGTGCCACTTTTTGTTTACTAGGCTTTTCCATTTGTACCAGCTGCTATGAGACAGAGCAGAAATCCTGCTTAAAAGTTCTCCAATTATGCTTCATTATTTTGTAACATTTTCAACAGCTGGATGCTTAATTACATGCGCTACAGAGCAGAAGAATTTTCTTTCTTTTGGCAAGTATGCAGCTGCAAAATCTTGTGGCTTTAGCATGCTATCTAGAACACATTAATCATCCTTCCAAAGATTACTATCAGCAGTAGCAATGGAAAATAACTGAGAATGAGTCATTCAACACATAAATGATCAATTGCATGTGTACTTTGAATATTATAATTTGCAGCAATAGAGCTTGAAAGCACCTAATACTATGAATGAAATAACTTAGCAACTATTGATTGTTGAATGTTTATCATTGCAGCTATTTTAATAACAGAATTGAAATAGTAAATTTTACAGAAACTGGACTCAAAGAGTTCTCTCTAAAGGGAAAAAATGTACTCATTGAATAGGCATTTTAAATTTGTAGGACCTGAAAGTGGTATTTAAAAAAGGTTTCTATTTGTTCTGATTAATTTTTTGCCCTTCATTTCAATGCAGACCCACAGCCATGAAAACATTGCTATAAATATAAGTTATTAAATAAAATTAATATTTATTCAAAGTATTGAAGATAATTTCATCCTTAAAAAATGTATGAAACTTCAAAAAACCCAAAAGGTAAAGTACTTGTTAGTTTTAAAATCTATTCTATCATCTCCATGGAATCTACACAGTTTTCTTCTGTAACCCAACAGGACAGGTTACGGAACAGTTAGAGGTAATTCCTGCAGTATATCTGACCTAAAGGAGCCCTGTAACAGAGCTGGAGAGGGACTTTTGACAAGGGCATATACTGATAGGACAAGGGGGAATGACTTCCAACTGAATAAGGGTACATTCAGATTGGATATTAGAGAGAAATCCTTGGCTGTGAGGGTGGTGAGATACTGGAACAGGTTGTCCAGAGAAGTTGTGAATGCCCAATCCCTGGAAGTGTTCAAGGACGGAGCTCTGAGCAACCTGGTCAAGTGGAAGGTGTCCTTGCCCATGGCAGGGGGGTTGGATCTAAATGACCTTTAAGATCATTACCCTCCCAAGCCATTCTGTGATTCTATAATTCTATGATTTTCTTTGCTGTTAAAGTTGGACAGAAAAATCCCTGCTCTCCAGAGCACCACAAACACAGTTTTTCAGCTGGCACCCAGGGCTGATTATCAGTATACGGGCTAGATATGCCATTCTATAAACATTGTATAGCTTTTAAATCACATAGGGAAATTGCATAAAAGTAATTAGTTGTCAGTGTGGAGGATGACAGGAAGCCTGAGACATGGACCAGCTGCAGAAAGTCAAAGATCTCTTTATTCACATATTTTGCCAGGTAAGAATGTACATTGTTTGGAAGTTTGGATCTCTAACACTGTCTGAGTTGGGAATATGGTTATGCAAAGCAGACTCCTTTAATGAAACCGTTTCATGCACCTAACTTTTTTTAAATTTTAAAAGAAAGATCGGTAATTTTGGACAAATACACTGAGAGAAAGGAAAGGATAAGATTTTTGCAACTGACTACAAGATGGGATGATATGTCCCAGTTTAATATCTTTGGTTGGATCTCATAATTCCCTACATCTCAAAACAAACCAGTTTAAAACTACTTTGCTGACATCTGCCTCTCTGATTTTCAAAATCTGAAATATCACTACAATCAAATGTGATTTATTGATCCTTAAAAGTGGAAATGCTAATTTGACTACTAAAACTACAGAAAAAGAAAATTTATGTATTAATAAATTTCCAGATGTTAAGGAGGACACAAAACAGAAGATACACAGAGTGAAAAAAAATAATTGTTCACAGGAAGGGCCAATAAAATTTTCTGATTTAGACAATCAGACAATTCTACACATTGATTATCCCCGATTTACTTCTATCACTGACTATTGACTACTTATGTAAAGAAGAAATTCATGAAGAGAAACATAAATAAGAAAGCAATGAAAACATGTTTTATATAGAGAAAAATAAACAATAAAAAAATTACATTGTCTGGCTTACAAGAGTCCCCTGCGACAGCACCTCCAAGCATGAGAGCTATACATTTCCTGACACCTCAGGCTGCCCCAGGGACTGCATCCTTCCCATGTTTACACACTGGCTTACTCATTTCCTAACTCAATCTTCAACATCTTCCCCTCCTGCTTCTACAGTACAAACACACCTTGATACCACTGACTGCACAGAGTCCTCGACAATTCAAGCTCTCTCCAGCCCCTCAGGAGCCATTTTATCCCACCTGCTTCTCACTGCTTACTAAATGTGCTTTTCACAACCACAGATTTCCTCTTCTTTTAGTCAGATTCAGGTACATTCCAACCTATATTCTGGGCTCCATAACTGACTCAGTTCTAGCCTGGGTCTTTGACTTTCTCTTGTTAAACTTGGATTCCCTATTGGCGAGTGGACTTGACACTATTTTCATAGTACCTTCCCTAAAGCCATTGTGCTATGGATAATACAACACAAACCGAATTAAGTTGATGGCTTAAATAAAGTGATGCAGACAAGGTAAACTGTTTCATTTCAATAGTACAGATTACCAGATGCAATATAAGCAATTTTGGGAAGAGTTACCCAGATGATAGAGAAGAAACTGCTGCTGTGCTGTGACCAACAAGACGATATTCCTTAGAGTCCATTACAGTAGCTCAAAAATTGTTTTCAAACATGCAGAGAATTTTGGCTACTAAGAAGTAATCACTCAAGCTTGTCAAAAACATAAAAATTTTGCATCATGTCTCTTCAAAGTCAACATATAGAAAGCAATCTTCAAGACTAGAAGAAGACCTCTAGCCAAACTTACACCTGCTATGATCTATTAAAATAGAATATAAAATTAATAATATATCATACATAACTTCATGTGAACATTAATATATTTTCATCATGTTATGATTGACTTAGTGTAAGGTGCTAAAAGAATGTTGCTGGAAAAACTTTTTTTTTTTATTTCCCCCCTGGGGACACTGCATTTTAATCAAATAAACATAAGCTTTTAAAGTGATAAACAGACAACGAAGGAAGCTAAGCAGGTGGCAAAAGGCAGCTCATTTGGCTACTGAGTTAATTTTCTGGAGAAGTAAACCATATCATGATGTTTAATTCCCTTGTCTGTTACAAATGATCCTTTAATACATATGAATATAGTATGAAGATACTTGCCTGACTACCCAGATGCAAATTTAAATGTTATTTTAATTATAAAGAAAATTTGTGGCACAGATAATTTTGGAGACAGTCATAGCATAGTGTTACAATGCAGTAATTATGTTTCAAAGGGAACTTTTCACTGTCAGTAAGAGTGTTAATCAATGATTAAGATATGAAGATGAGTAATGCAATAAGCCAAATTAGTTTCATAGATGGTTGCTAATATTGATGACTCAATTACAGGTGGAAAGTGAAAGCATTTTGAAAGCGTTTTTGAATATGCTTTCAGCACTCAATTTTTAAGGTATTATGCATATAAAACATTACTTTAGAGAAGAATGTATGAAAGAGTTGTTGTAGCTGGAAAAGTATTTTAATTGCCATGATTCATTTTTGTTTCTACTCTAAAGATCTTTTAAATATACTCGAGGATCATCATCTGTAAGAGCAGCAATAAGGCTAAATTTCACCAAAGGCAACAAATAATTTGAAAAATCAAATCCCAATTTTCCACTGAAGTCATATTTCATGTTCTGACAGTGAAAATATAAAATGATGAAAGCAGAGTTCCAAGTAATAATACTAAGACAGCCTATCACGTTGGAAAGTACAGAGTATCAAAGCCTTCTGAAGTCAGGGTAGTTCATTTGTGTCTTTCATAGGATAGACACTGTTGAACCAGAACTCTAATCACTAAAAAATATACAGCAGTATGAGACAACTGCCAAGACTTCAGTGTTAAAGATATCAGTCTTCAAGGACTTTTGCAACAGGCTCACTCAGAAAAAAAAGTCAGAACATACTGATTAAAAAAGAAAAAACAAAAAAATCCCCACAGAGACATTCCCAGATTTTATTAAGGAATACATGCACAGTGTGGTAGAGATATTCTGATTTATGAAAATGCCTTAATGGACTAGACTGGTGAAGCGGAAATACATGAAAACAAAATTGTATTGTAAAGATGTTATTTGGGGTTCAGGGGGTTCCCCCGGCCCGGCTGGATGGGGTCAGAGGCTTAGACCCAAGAAGCCGTAGCGAATCCAGAGAGGTGATCCCGTGAGGAACCGTCTCCCAGGGGATCGTGGCTTCTCTCAGCCTTCGGCCGGGGTTGCCTGCAGAGGATGCCTGGCTCAGCAGGCTGTCAGCTCTTAGTGCAGTGATTTCAGCTTGGCTCTGCAAGGCAGAAACCCCCTTTTGCCAGGCCCGGATAGAGAGAGAGGAGGAAACTCTCTGGTGGTTCCGCAGAAGCAGCTTTATTCTTTCATCTTCCATGAAGGGGTGACCAGAGACAGATTCCTCCCCGACTCGGGGCAGAGGGGTCCCTTTTATGGGGGTACCGAGATGGGCGTACAAGGGTAAGAAACCAATGGGTATTAAGGTATTTTACATACAGTTTCCTAGAGGATCTTAGATCTATCTTTTCTAACTAAAGGCTCTTTGTTTCCCAAGAGGGGCCTGGAGGGGGATAGTGCTACCTCCTTATCTCCAGGCCTCCCTGCCAGGGCAGGGGGATGTCAGACCCCTACATTTTGGAGATGTTGCAGCTGTCTCTATCTAAACAAGACCGGGGCCTGTCAAACCCTACAGTATTGCATTAAACTTCAGGGAAAAGAGTGCACATTGTTCATCTAAAAGCACAATGATCGAATAAAGCTTTCTCTGAGGTTAAACTTCTTCAAAATTTAAAATGTGAAACTTCAGATGTGAGGTGTCACGGATAGCATTAAAAAAATGAGGTATCTAAAATCAATTGGTGTCATCTTCCTGGGGTTTTACCATCTTAGCAAGATCAGACAGCTAATTCAGATCTTAGTGCATTTGCTTCCACACCTGATGTGACCCAACTAGTACCTTGGAATATAGAAGAAGATAATTTTATGAATGAAAAAGGATTCCCATTGACAGTACAAATATAATTTATATTGACTTTCTTCTGAAGAAGAAGGAATATCAAATCACCTAGAAGGCTGATGATGATCTTTGGAAAACTCGTTTCAATGTTCCGTGCTCTGAAAACTTTTCCTTTAGCTCATGACTAGTCTCATAATCCCATAACCTCAGGAACATGTTGCTGCCATTTGTTTTTGAAGAGACAATCTCTCTTAGTAAACGTTAGGCAGGCAGCCAGCAGGTCAGGACTCAGTAGCCCCAGCCAGGCAGCAGGGCAGGATCATGGGACATCTTCCCCTACATTCCAAGGGAAGCAGGTTGCACTGGCAGGCAAGGAAGATGCCCTCAGGGCCCTTACTCAAACATAAAAAAGTGGGATTTGGTCACTTCAGGACAGCAGTAACTTGTCAGCAAAGCTGGGAGGGAACAGTGGGATGGAGCTGCACTGTTCCACAGAGTCCACCTTCCTCCCAATGTGCTCACGCATACTTCTGCTGCTGTTGAACATATTCATGACTTGTATGTGACTTTCTAAAAAGTTATGCTTTATAACCCTGTGTGGGGTTTTTGTGTTTTTTTTTCCTAGTCCTTGCAATGCTTTTTGGATTCTTTAGAATTGTTGGACTGATATATAGAAATTAATGTGGAGGTGATTAATATAAAGAGCTCCACTGTGAATATATACAACTATGTTCATAACTTAGTAGGCTTAATAAAGTTGTTCCCACCACTAATATCTTCTTAATACCACACAGTCTCCAGGGATTAAGAGAAAATCTGTTCTTCCATGGAAGAGAAGCAGTAATAGAATTTGAGATACTACAAATATATGCAGTAGTTTTAAGTAGATGGAATAATGCTGAATTATGGATGCATTTGCCATGAGTATTGAATACTTAATAGTGGTTAGTGCCTTTGTTCAAAAGTACTAAAGAACAGAAAAGATTAACAATTTACATATTCTGAGCACTGTGTGTATAACTAGCAGACTCATGCACTGATGTTAGGACATATTCCAGATGTGTTATATGCTTCAGCTGTGAAAAAAAAAAAAGGAAATGACTGAGAATAAATGACAGCATGCTTTATGATGTCAACACCTATTCAGTGCATATAGAGCTATCACATGGTAAAGGAGTGCTTACAGCACCAATATTACACCTTCGTGAGCAACAGGACTCTTGATCTTCAGAGTTGCAAACAGCTCACAGTACTGAAAATGTTGAATTCTGGAAATGAGGGCATCTTATGCAAGATAGCTTCTTTATCTTACAACTGATCTGTTGCTAAAAGATATTGTAGTGCTGGGAAAAAGGTACTTTGACTTTCCATTGCACAATGGAATTTAGGCCTTTCCATTTCTTTATGTATTATGAGACATAGTTACAGAGACAAAATTCATAACGTGGAAAAAAGCATCAATAGACATTAAATTCTGATACAGCATAAGTAAGAAATAAGCCTAAATTTCAAGGTGTGAATTGTGTAAATGAACACTGGCTACTTTATTCGTCAGCAAAAGAGCTGGCTCTGGAAAATCTGAGGCTTACTTCCCCATTTATATGGTTGATTTCAGGTGCCCAATGGATACACTGCAGATCATCTCTGGTGGTCAGTTTATTTACTTTCTGACTAATTTTGTGTGTCTGGGACCCCAAACACTGGAAAGGATTGTCTGACATTGCAAAGGATATAATTGCAATAGTATGGTATAGAAATTAAATAAATCCTGTTCCAGTCTCAACTGAGACCTCTGTCCCCCTTATCTCCCCCAGGGGCCAGTAAAAAGACACATGCAGCTATACAAGGTGAATGAACCCATGTAGGCTCTAACTATAATTCTAATTAGTCATGTTGGAGGAAAATAACTTCATAAATTCCAGTAGAGTTAACATCATTTTGTGCAGTTCCAGTTTCTTCAATGGAAAAAAAAATGGAGGAGAAGTACATATTCAGAATTTGTCAAAATTCTAGACTCAACGCTTCTTATTAGAACTGATCGCACATTTCTGGCAAGTGACAAATTGGGAGCTGTATAAACAGTAAACTACTAGGCTCATTTTTCTTTATTTACATAAATTATTGCAACATTTATTTAGCAGTCCCTATATCTGTGACTGGAAAATTATTAGCAAACAAAAAATGTTAAAATTATTTTCCAGTTTGGATATGATAATTTTATTGTGGTTTTGATAGTTGTTTATTTAGCTCCCATTGTAAGAGGGTGAGGAACCATAGCTTATAACTTTCAGAAATGCTGCATGCAAAAAGTGCATTTTCTTCTGCTTGGAAAGTAATTGTCCTGGATGACATTTTCACATAGTTGCTCCAGGTTAAATGTACCGTTGCCACATTAAAATCTGAACACATTTCACAGCAAAGTACCTATTTCTGTCAACAAAAATCAGCTTCTGTGTTTGAAGAAGACACCAAGCCACCTGAAAAACTTCAAAGAAACATTTTATCTGGTACAGTTACACTGATTTTTGTGTTTGCGGTACTGATTTCTGTGAGTTTCCAATACCAGTTGCAATGCTGCCTTCAACATAATTATTGCTATTTTGACTATTTGTCGTGAACTTAATTCGCCCTAGATAAATGTTGTTATCAGTCTTTACTGGTGGTCTCCTGTCTTATGTTGAAATATTTAAAAATTCTTTTTTGGCATAAAAATAAAAGGAGAAGCCAGACTTTTACAAGGAAAAAAGAATATTTAGGGAAGATAAAAGTCTCTACATAAGATGTTCCTCAATTACCATTTCCTTTGCTAGGATTCAAAAATAGAGTTCAGGATTTAATGCAAGGGTCATTCAACTATTGAAAAAGATTAATTTTTGTGTGATAAACAACAGACCTGTTCACGTTTTTTTGGAAATAGAAGCCAATGCCTTTGGTAACAATGAGAATGTAAATTCAATTTACTTCTTCATAAATTTTATTAATTTATGCCATTTCAAGGAATAAAAAAGCTCAAGTAAAATTGTCAGGGGATATCTATATTCTTATAAGAATTTAAATTAGCAATAAAATCACAAGTAGTATACAATTACTTCCTGTACAACATGAAAAAGAAAACTTCACCTATTCTGTCTTCCCAACTGTGAAATACCTCTGGCTTTTAAATAGTCTCCCCAAAGAAGCTGTTAAAATTTTTGCATTCATCTAAAGCAAGACCAATACATTTAGTACATAGCCAAAATGTAGCTGAACCATTTGTTACATCTGTTCCATCTCAAATACCCAAAGAAAGCACCAAAACGGGATGAGGCTTGACAGGGGTAATGCAATATGTAATGCATACAAATACTCAGCATTAGATCCAGTGGAAGATATTCAGCCTGACAAGAATTTTAGGAATCTTGGCCCACAGATGAACACTTAACCACATACTGCCAAGTGCTTAGTAGGGCTGTAGAATGAGAGAGAATAGGGTGAGAAAACTGATATATATACGAAGGTGATTTTCATGACCAGCACCTGCAGTTGTTTTGTCAAAGAGCTGAGACACTGTTGTCCTTTTTAAGCAGGGCAGAAGAAAGGAAGGCAGTCCAACTCTAATATATCTACTTGAATAAGCAGAGCACCAAGCCAACTGGGAGAGAAAAGTTTTTTTTATTTCTGACCATTGTGCTGAAGAGTGAGATCTCTTAGGTACTTCAGAATATGAAATTTCTGAAATAACACAGTCTGAACCCTAGGAGTGGAGGCAGGAGGCAGGCACCTCAGAATTCATGCAGAGCAATTATAAGCAGATGGTGAAAGAAAATAGTAAGTATTGTTAATAGGGCATATCAAATTTTAAATATTGTTCACTTTAAGTGTTTCAATTCTGAAAATCCCAAAACTCTGAAATATACCCTGCTTCCTTCCACACACATCCCAACAATATAAAAAGGTGATGAATATCAGGAGTTCCAGCCTGTGCAGCTCTATCATTCAATTCTAACATGATGATGAAACCTTATTCATGGTTATCTGCATTAGTCATAAAAATCAGAATTGTGCCAGTGGTAATCTGGAAATGATAGAATGGAGATAGGAAATTCCCTGTGAAACTTATAGGTTAACTTCTTGGAGACCATTTTCTGGTGAGATTTTAAAGGATTTGGTGTTCCACAGCTTACTGTGTTGGACACTGTAGGCTGTCAGCTGGGCTAAAAGACTGCAATTGGGCAGTGGAGGGGAAGGCTGACTTATTACTCTGGCTATTTCTGTCTGGGTCAGGGTAAACCACTTCAGAAAAAGTGACGGGAGAGGAGATTGTGCTTTCCCAAAAAACGTCTGTGTATGCTCAGCCTGCAGACCCATCTGCAGTGGATGTAGCAGGGTTCCTACAGTGCATGTGGGCAATGGGAGACTCCTGTGAAGAGCAGAGAGCCCAGCTCTGCAGGGAGCATGTCCTCATCCCAGCATGGCTGGAAAGGGCCTCTCCAAGGGAGACACAAATGTGTTTGCATGAACTTAAATTGATGGTTTTTCAGTACTGAAGGAAACAAACCTTCTTGTAAAAACACAGAAGCTAGGGACAATTCTTTCCCAGTATTTATCTTATTCAGAAGAACTGATGTTTTCATGATTAAAAGTATTTTTCTTTTCTAGCTCATACATTTTGTTTAAGTAAGGGCGACTTTTGAATACTGGAAGCCATTAGTATCATCTAGTGCTAACATAATGAGATTCATTTGCCCTAATGAAATAGTTTTCAGTCAAACTAGGCTTCTTTTGTACTTACTGGAAAGAAGTAAGTGCTTCCTAAAGGTCATCTCATAATAGGACTTAAAGATAAGTAAAATTAATTGCCCTACAGAGGAATTCTAGAATGATCAGTTTCCACTTGATAGCTAACTCCTAGTGTCTAAAATGGGGTGCTGTGGCTCCTTCCCTTCTCATACTTCTAGTCCTAGTTCTAGCAATATTTCATACATGCATAAATTTAATATCTGTAATTTTGAGGATGGTACATGATTCTGTCCATAAGTTATGTCAGCAATAATTATCAGACCAGGAATGTCTTTTAAAGGCGAAGCAAGTTTTTGCCTATTCAGTTGCATTCATTTTTTTTGAGGACAATTCTTTCATTTCTAATACAAACAGTCATCTTTTTATAGTAATTATTAAAACAATGGATTTTTGTGAAAATTGAATATCCTAACGTAGAAAACAAACAAATTCATACAGAAAGGCTAAAACTACATGACTCTAGTTCAGGATACATTAGATTCAAACTAAATTAAATACTTTCTAATGTTGCAAGTAAGAACTAGCCATATTATCCGTGCTATTGGACAAGTTTATTCAGCCTAATTGCAAGAAATAAACCAAAATGGTCTCAAACAATCTGATGAACACTTTAAACAAATAGCAAGTTTAAAAAAATCTCCATCATAATTATATGAGTCTTAACAGAACTTCTCTGATCTCTTAGCCATGAAAAGGTGTAATAATGTTCGCTGGTAAAACAAAGCTAATTTTTTTGCCTTATTAAATTTACATGTCATGGTATGGGGTACACATACAAAGTGACTGTATTTACTGTGTGCATATTATCCCAACAAAACCTGACATTCATAAAAATCTGTGAGCTGCAGACATTTATTTCTTAAATGATTTCTCCTACCAAAGACACACATGAGGCCCTTTCCCAGAGCTATCAGTAAAATATCACTGTGGCTCTGAAATCAGGGACATGAATTCAGTCACGGAGATCAAAAATTGAAGAGGGGCTACAAAGACTAGATAAAAAATCCACTAGATGACCAAAAAGAGGAATCTAGCCTGACATATGTGAATCATGGAAGTCTAAAAGATTGTGAAGTCAAAAGAAATATCTAGGACTGAATACAAATTAAACCACTCTCTTTTGAGAGTGGAAGAGCTCTTGACAAAACACAGAATAGATGACCACTGCTTTAGCAACCAGAAGTATTAGAAAGTGTAAAAAAGGAAACAAAATCTTGATATTGATAGTGATCCTGCTAAATCTCATAGATATTTTACTGTTGTCAAGGGATTGACAGGATATGGAAATTTCCATTAATTTCTTTTCCAAAGTGCCAATAAGCCTATAAATAAATTGACTTTTAATTTCATGTTTATTGTAAGCTTGAATGAAATGGGATAGAATGTGTAACTGAATTTTCACAAAAATATAGGAAGAAGCTTCAATGTATTCAGTAAAACACATTTAAGACTTGGTCATAAAGCCAGTAAAATTTCCTTCTGCTACAAAGGGCTACTGCAACAGTTCAGCACCGTTAGACTAGCAAGTCTTACCTGTCTCATTAAGGCAAATATATTTTATCAATTCAGCTCAGTTTCCTCAGATCTCTACTGTAGGTGAGAAAACAATTTTTTCATGCAGGAAAGCTGCAAGTTCATGCAGCAAGTTCCTGTGCCTCACCTCTGCAGTTTCAAAGATTACGGAAATCTTACCAATTTTCCTTCATCAAATGAGTAGTGCAGGGTTAACTTCATCAAGTGCTATGCCATGGAAAGAAGTGTGGATGGAAAGCATGGTTTCTTCAGGAACAGTGTGGCCCAGTGTCATGCTATGTATTACAAAAGCAGAGCTCAAGAGGATAAGCTTATCTTGTGAGTGATTACTTAGTCTACAAAAGCACTTGTAAACAAGCCAGCAATATAGAAATTGCTGCTCCCTTCCTTATGAACTACAATAAATATATTTATCTATGTGCCTGTGCCATTTGAGCCCCATTTAAAAGATAAGCAAGACAAATTAAAGGCTTTTGTATAGAAGCAAATTTTACATTTATTAATTTTTTTAAATAAACAACTACCCTTCTAGCCTCTGAGAGGATTTTGTCTGTATTGAAAACACCTCCTTGTAAGAAAATAAGAACAGAACATTGTCCAGCAGGAAACATTATGATAGACTTGCTAGATAGACTTTAGCATACTTTAAATAGATACACTTGATTTATCTGCAGTCCTTCAGCAATTATTTTCTTTGCAGGCAAATGCATCAGCTGTTGAAGCAGCCTCTGAAGGGGTAAGTGCTGGTTCTCCATGAAGTAGCATCAACAAAGCTGTACTATAAAACAAACATAAAAACTACAAGAGCTATTTGATTACATGAATTTTATGAAAAAAACCACAAAGATTTTCAGCATTAGAAAAGTGACTTTACAGGATAAAGTAAAGAATTGATTCAATGAGACAAAATCTCAAAGTATGAACCTGTTTATTTCACATTTGCCACTGTTCACTTAAGAAAATTAACCCCTGGAGTACGGGAAGAATGAAATTTCATTGTAGAGGTAAGAAATACAACAGGGCCATGCACTGTTTGCACATTTGGAAAGGAATGGAAGCCCATACAGACTGACAAGAATAACAACCTTTCATTCAATTGAGCCTCAGAAGGATTTGAAGCTGTCATGTTCCTGAATGAAAGACTAGTGATGTATGTCTTATAAGTAATGGGGAAATACAGAAGTAGTCACGGAAGAAAGATTGCTATGAGCACCTGGTAAATATTAATATAAACAGAGTCATCTCAATTATACAAATCACTAGCCAGAAAAACTCTCAATTACTAAAAATAAAATATGCTCTCTGAAGCAAGACGAGCCAACTAAAGAACAGGAAGAAAGAGGAGTTCCCTGAATTTAAGGGTGGGACATCATGCAGATGCCTCAGAGGTGGGCTTTGGTGTCCTTCATTCCTGAGCAGTGAAGAATTTTGATTTCACACAGCAAAAAGAAAGTTGTTCCATAAAAATTCGTGTCAGTCCTTATAATAACAAGATATGGACTGTTCCTGGGAAATTGTCTGTACATGATGTTACTTGAACTTGCTATTGTAATCACTGGGTTGATCACCACATCTTGCCAAAGATAACATCAGGAGTTATCCAAACTGAGGAAGCCTAGTCTTACACAACAATTAAATGTTTTTTTTCTAATGCTTATTGAGGTGCAATGTTGAAATATGGGATGTTTTTTCACAGAATTAAATATCTGATTGTATGGGGTAAAAATCATTTAATGCTGTGTGCTGCAAAATGCTGAAAAATTAGTCATCAAACACAAAAGAAGAGTAAAAGACATAAAGAAGGATCATATAAGTAAAGACATCAAGTAACCACAGGAATTAAAGTTATATTATTTTTTTAAAATACTTTAGCCCTGTGGACACTCTAAGGAATGTCCATATGTTCAAATATGGAGAAAGAACCTATAGAACCCAAGTATGACAGCCTCAATAAAAAAATAAAGAAAAAACATGACAGAGGTATTAAAATTATGTAGGTCCCTTAAGCCACCTTGATCCAAGGCTTGACTGAGTTTATTTGAGTACAGCAAGGAGGATTTTGCTGACAGGCTAAACTCCATTTCAAAACAGGCTGCATAATACAGTACATCAAGTAGCACTGTGTTAATGCATTTTAAATGTCAACTTACATGCAGTGCCAGTGTAGAATGAATAAATCTCAGAAAGCAGTCCATCATTTAAACATTTGATTCTGTGCAACAATGATCTTGCCAGAGGGACAACTTCCTTTTCTGGCCACTGGTTGTAAGGAAGGCTCCAGATTCACCCCTGTCTTTCCCAACCTCTTCTTCCTGCCGCATAAGACCCAGAGAGTGTGAAGGTCTACTTGCATGTTGTACAAGTTCTGAAACAACTACCAGTTTTACAAAACACTGACAATTTCAGCTGATTTACTTTCCCATTGCTGTTAGCTCTGCTTCTAAAGTTCATGTTTTCCAGCTGGGCATCCAATATGTTATAACCTTGTATTTAGGTACTTTTAGTGATTGTAAATCAGTGACCAAAACCCAGATTATGTTTTTTTTGTTTGAGGCTCTGAGAAAAGCACATCTGGTCTGCTTTAAACTCATTGCTAATCAACATATCTCAGAAATTTAATTAATTAAATCCTTAAAGTCTGTTGTGTATCCTCTTGAATATTCCTTCATTTTTTCTTCAAAACTCAGAAAGAATTCGTGGAAAGGAATAAGTCACATTTCAAATAAGAAAGGGAAAAAAAGGGAAAAGGCAGCAGCAGCTTGAAAGTCATCCATCACAGTTTCTAAAATGTCATAAGTCCTTTGAGCATTTTTTTCCCTGTGTCAGTTTAAAGGCAGTGGCTCAGAGACCATTAGGGCTGGTACAAGAGTAGCAAGCTGTCTGTCTTGTTCACAACCGAAGAAAAATTAAAGATGGAAGAATAAAGATGTCAGCAAGACTGAAAATAGACACCTGGTTAAATGAAAAATTGAAGTATCAGTGATGGATGTTCTTAAATAATCAAATGCATCTAGATCTTTTCAAATAGAACAAATTTTATTGCACTGGAAACAATTAAAAACATGGATTCCTTTCTGGTATTGCTCTTCAAGATTTCAGAGACATTCTGATCTCAAAGTCAAAACGTACTGAAGGCACCTGGGACACTAAGAAAACCTTTAAAGTACTTTTATGCTCTATATAATGAAGCAGACCAGACACACATTTTGAAACAGCTTGGAATTAGAATAAAAGCATTATTACAACAAAGAGCTCCAGAATTTCTGGGTAACAAGTAATTCACATGATGGACTTGAACTCCAAAAGAACAAAAAGAAGATAGCACTTGCTAAAATTGTTCTCTAGTAGACAAAACTTAGCCAACTTTAGTACCTTCATTGTAGTGTATAATTAAAAAACAATGAATCTTTATACTTAGTTAAACAGTGCAAGTCCACATAGATTAGAATTAACTGCAGTTAAGTACACACTGCATTTTTCTAAGTTATAGACAATCTTATGCTTACAATAAAATGTTTGTAACAAGAAACTCAAGACAGAGAAAACTATACTCACAATCTCAGACATATAAATATGATATGACAAATAAGTTATGATATATCAAATATTATAAAGAAGCTTTCTAAATATAAACTGAGCGCTTTCTGATAAATGAACAGGGAAGAAACAATCCTCTCATCTGTTTGTAGCATTTCAGGCAACAACTCTGACCTTCTCACTTTGTTCTGTTTGGAAATGTCAAAGTAACAACATGAGATTTAATTAATTAATTGATCCTTGCTTAACAGCAAACTACAGTCAAGCAAAGCCTTCATTGAAGGATTACAGAAAATCTGATACCCTTTGCTAAATTCCCTGGACTCTTCTGGGAGAGGTAAAAAGGTTAAAATTCTTGCAAACAAAGATGGAACAAAGAAAGTCCTTAGAGTACTATATTTGCATTGTTTGAACTTACTTCTCCACTTGAAACTGTATTTCTAGATTTTACTGCTTTTAATCTTCAAAATCTCCTTTCATTCAAAATATTTTTTTAAATGAGGCTACATCATAAATAACCTTGCAAATTAATGATGTAATACATCATATAATGATTTGTAAAACTGAAAGCGTTTACATTGCAGGATTTTTTTTTAATATATCTATGATTTATTACAGGTGAGTTTGCAGTCTTCTCTGTCTTTCTGAGCTTGAATGAGCAAAAACCAAAGCAAACATTCTGTGAGCTTCTGCATTTCATCTGCCGTCTTATAAAAATAAGATAATTTACTCATTTAACCTTGCTTTGAATTAAAATTGTATCAGAGCTTAAACCATAGTAACATCTTGCTAAAACTTATTCTGAGTTTAAACTCCAGGGTATACATAAGGACGAGATGATTGGATTAAACCTGACCAACTATTTCATCACATTACCTCATATCATCAAGTTATTATTTTTTATTGGAAAGAGTGTGAAATACTAAAGCTGAGTTATATCTGAGTACAATTTTTTTTAAATTAACATGCTATTGATTCCTGAAAACAAAACATTGAAGGGTTGATGTTAAAGCATTTAACTAAAATGGCCTCAGAGTGAAAGATGGGGATGACTCTCCATGTCCTGCATAAAATCTTGGGTTATTCTCACTGTGCAGTCAGAGGTATCACTGAGCTACCTAAATGGCTCTGCAGATTCATTCAGTGAAGTAATTCTGTGTTGTCTACCACCTCACATTCTTCTTCTCAAAAGGTACCCATGAAAAACATTGCTAACAACTGAGGAACTTCTATACCTCAGGGACCAGTACTTAGCAGGATAACAGAGTGGCTCTCCACAAGGAGTGGTCCCTTGGTCTAGCCCTGCAGTTGAGTCTTACTCAAGCGTGTCTTGGAAGATGAGAACTATCTGGGTGGATGTGTCAAGCTGAAATGCGCATCAGAAAGTGGGCAGAAGCCCATTTGTACATCAGACCAGTCCCAGTTTCTTTCTGTGCACTCCTAAGAACGTGCAGAAAATACCCCAAAATTTCACAGGAAGTTCCAAATAAGAAGGAAAGAGATCGATGACACATGACAGATTGAAAAAAGAAGAAAATAACAGGCTTGGTTTTGGTTTTGTGCTGAAGCATGAAATGCATTGCAATGACAGAAATATTATTTTTCTCCTAAATTTCTCTCTTTCACTGACTTCTTCATTAATAAACATACTTGATTCCAGAAAGAGCTTTCTTTGCCTTCTTCCTACTTGATTTTCCTAGTACAGATTTAAAAATTAGTCTAAATTCTGGTAATTGAATAGCTTTGTACACTGCTAAATTTCTGTGGTAAGCTTGCTTCATTGTGCCTTGGAATATCTTAAACCATTTAGAAATAGCCCAAATATTCCTTGGCTGTGCAGCCCCACTTAAGCCAGTGCCAGCTGTTAACTACTCACCAGAAGCAGAAGTAGAGAAGAGAAATATTGCTCAAACCCCTCTATGACCTTAAGTAATTTATTCCCTCTATCCCAAGAGACAGAGCACCGACCTGGGCAAATCGGCCAGAGGGTAAGAGGCCGAGGCTTTGTGTCCAGTTGGTTTTGTCACAGAGAGGGGTAAAGGGGATACCAGGGGCAGGGCTGGGATAAACAACCAACCAGATCAGAGCCTGGGCTGCTTGAACATTAGACAAAAGGACTATCTCAGAGTCACATGTCAGGGATGCAGCCCCGGGAGGGGGCTGTTCAGGGGGGATCCACCACAACACTAAATGCCATTAAAACCACTGGTTTTTGTAAGACTTACAGACCATTATACAACCCATATCTAAAAATAAACACAGCTTTAAAAGGTGTAAGCAGTTAATCTGCTCAATGATACAGCAAAGAAACAGTACAAAGTTGCATAAATTTCTTGAAAGATTGAGAAAATCCAAAGTTTAGCAGGAAAATTTTTAGCAGAAGTAATACTGTGGTACAAAACATTTCAAATAATTAGATAATTCTTAGGGTACTTGTTTATTTATAGCAGCCACCATAATGCTTTTTTCACTCTGCAATATTATCCATCAAATTTTTTTCATCTCAATGTGTCTGCTTTGCATATTCTAAAGCTTGGCCCCTCTCCTACCCACTTTAGGTCAATAGGAGTTTAATGACTGCCTTAAATAACAGGATCAAGCCCATAATGGCTGTCAAACTAACAAAAACATTCAATGCCTTTAAGTGAAATAGATGACCTTCCAACTCACCCTCCTGAAAAATGAAGCTGCTATTCTGATATACATACCATACATGCCCATATATTGAATTACCTTACAATTTTGCTCTGTGTGGTATCCATCATTTGTCACATTATGCTATTTTAAGTAGGCAACCTTGCAATCAATAGCGTTAAACATCTTTCTTTGGAGGAAGTGCATTACACAATAAATCTCAGTCAAGCTGACAGAAGGGATGTTTAACCCTCACTTCCTCAGATACCTCTGGACAAAGTTTCCAAACTGAAGCCAAGAGTTAGACAGACTAGCACAAAACTCAAATGATCTTAATTTCTGGAGAGCTTAGCAATCACATCCTTTGCTGAGCTTAGTGAAGGGTGTGAGCTGCATGTTTAATACCTGACAGCCCTGAAAAGCAGTTGCCCAAGTAGAGATTTAGGTCCCTAACCTTAAGTACTCAAATTGAATCATTTAGATCTTTTGCTGTGGTGGCATAATTCAAGTGACTACCATATATTGACATATACTATATTAATCAACCTTTCAGCTATCACGCACTTAAGTAGACAGCTCCATGTATCATTTGTTTAATAATCCATAGAGTTTTGTCCTTTCATTATTAGTTAACTACACGTGTTGGACAATGAATTGGATAAGGGATAGCATACCTTATAGACGATATGGCAGATAAATTTTAAGATGGCAAGCGATGTGTCAGTGCACGGGGCAGGCCCAGCCCCAAGCAGTATCGGCGTGGGAGCGGCAGCTGCACTCTGTCTTGAGGTGACTTTATGATGTGTATCCCCTATCACTACTCTATGCCCAGAAATTAATTTTGTGCCTTTCTGTGCCTTTAAACTGAGATGGGGGAGAGGAAAAAACCTATCAAACTTTTCAAAGCAGCTGTTCAAGGACACAGATACACACTCCTCTGTGTCCTGCTGCAGCGAGAGGAGCGGAGGGAGCACCCTGCTTGCTTATCAGCCAGCTTTAGGCTCCTTTTCTCTGGAGGGAGATGGAGAGTTGAGCTTTGTTTTCCTGGGACTTCGTTTTTTCCCTTCTTTTCTTCCGGGCTCTTTCAGCCTCAGAACACATCAGGAGAATTTTCCACCAAAGCCCCGGAGGTGGGCCCACACTGACCCAGCTCCAGAGAAGAGGAGAGAGACCACACCTATGGAAGGGCTCTGAAATCTTCCCAGGTTTCTCTCCACAGTAAGAGATTTTATTATTTAGCATTATTATCCTTTTCCTATGTGTTTGTTAAATAAATAGTTTTTATTTCTTTCACTTTCCTCCGAGGAAAATTTCTTTTTTCCTGAACTTGGTGGGGGAGGGGTGGTTATAACCTGCCTTCTATCAGAGGATATTTTCCTCCAAATTTGTCTGAACAGGCTCAGTGTGGGAGAGGCAGCATAGCCTCCCCTGTTCACCACGTTGCATAGACCAGAAGTGAAACAAACAGCAACCAAAAAGATGCCATCCTAGCAGAAGACCCAGCAGAAGAAAGAACAAGATAAGCTACAAAAGCATCTGCTGTGTGAGAACTCAACCAGCAACAATCTCCAAAGTAAACAACAACCAGCCGCCTCATCATTTTCTATTTTTGAATTATTTTACCATTTTCTATTGTATAAAAATTAAGCCGTTCCCTTTTCAGTTTAATATGAAAGGGGGAGATGTGGTGTTGTATTTCCCACTGATTCATTTATTAAATTCCTTTCATTGTTCCCCCCACCCACTTTCCCCTGCCCCTAGCCCTGGCCACTCCCTCAGGTTCTTCCTTATTGGTTCCTGTACCCCAACTCTGGCCATGTCCCGCCCCTGCGAGCTGAGAGAATCCCCCTGTGCCAGGATCAGGAGGTCTCTCTGCCTCTGGGAGCCCGTGGACCAACATGGAACAAGAAAGTTTTCCAATGGAAGGAACCTTCTTGCCTCCTTTGCCATCACTGTGTTGTAGAGCCCAGCTAGCTGGAGTAGGAGCTCAGGCAAGTCCAAAAGGACTACGGGAGGGCAGAATGTCTGCCCTGCCCTAAGCAGCCCAGCTGTGCTCGCTGGGAAAGCTGCAGCTTGCTAAACCAAACCTAGCACTGCAACATGTCAGCAATGTCTAGTTCATTATGTGAGGCTATCAAATAGTTCAGGGAAATTTCTGAAGAGGTGACTTTATCTTTGTATTTTCTAACATTCAGAACTGGTATTCTCACTATTTTATTGTCATATAAAGTTCATACTTCCTCCATAATTCCAGTTTAACAGCTTTTCTTTCTTTGTTTCTCTTCTCCCCACCTTACTCCTCCAGTGATTCTAAGCACTCAACACCAATAAATGCTAAAAGGAATAATATGACCACTCCCAATTCAGTTAGTAAAAGAGGCTGAGGAGGAAAACATTCAAAAGTAATCATTTTTTCAAAATTCCAACAAAAGCTGGAGCTCCAAAAGCTCGGAAAAGTATGAGCCAAAATTTCCCTTTTTAGTCAGAATTTTGTATGACAATTGGAAAGTGTCTTTGAAGGTAGTTATAAAAAGAGAATAAAAGAGAAGTATAAAAGGATGAGAATAATTTCTTTTGTAGTTTTCACAGCTGAAAAAGTACGTAAGTCTGTCATGAGGTCAGTTTAGGTTGTTCCATAACATATGGAGAAAACCAGTAAACAAATGCATGTGATGTGAATAGAGGGCAACCATTTTTTGCATATTATTTTACAAAGATGCTGAACCTTTGGGAAGCAAACATAGACAATTATCCTTGCTATACTTGCCTATTGTAAGTAATAAAATAACCTTTGAGTTCAAATGCCTTTTCATGTGTTGAACTCTGCCACAGTAATAATTTCATTATTTTGTTCTAGTCCTAGAACACAAATCCACAAAATCCACCATCATTCTATACATACATATTCTTTAAGACCGGGATTATTCAGACTGAAGTTCAATAGTGAATGTTAATGATTCCTCCTCTGTTCTCACAATTTTGACTCAAAAATTACTCTGGCTTCTGTGCTACACTGATTTTTTTTATACTACCCTTAAGATGCATTTCCTATGCTTGTCAAATACCTGAGAAGTAGGCAGACAGTCTCCGTAAAATCCAAATACTGCCCAACTACATTCACTGTGCAGGTCCTGGAGCCCTGATTGGGTATATGGCTTCCAAAGGCTTCCTGCCTTAGCCCCTGTTAAGGGATGAAGAAATATAACTCATAGTTGAAATCTGTAGTAATTGCATGTAATCTGCCTTGCTTTAATTTTCACTTTTCAGTCATGATGAATATCTAGTGAAGGAGCAAATATCTGGACAAGGGGATCAATTGTACCCTCAGTCAGTCTGCAGATGACAACAAACTGGGTGGGAGTGTTGATTTGCTGGAGGGTAGGAAAGCTCTGCAAAGGGACCTGGGCAGTCTGCATTGATGGGTGGAGGCCAAAAATTTGTGGTTCAACAAGGCCAAGTTCTGTGTCCTGCACTTCTGTCATGACAATCCCCTGCAGTGCTAAAGGCTGGGTCACAGTGGCTGGAAAGTGACCCAGCAGAAAAGGAACGGGGGGTACTGGTAAACAGCGGATGAATGTGAGCCATTGTGTACCCAGGTGGCCAAAACGGCCAATGGAAGCCTGGCTTGTATCAGCAGAAATGTGACCAGCAGGACTAGGGAGGTTCAGCCCCCAGTACTCCACACTGGTGAGGACACCTCAAATCCTCTGTCCAGTTTTGGGGATCTCATGCCAAGAGGGACACTGAGGTGCTGGAGAGAGCTGGTCTGGAGCCCAAGTCTTATGAGGAGTGGCTGAGGAAGCTGGGGGTGTTCAGACTGGAGGAAAGGAGGCTCAGGGGAGACCTTATTGCTCTCTGTAATGGCCTGAAAGGAATTTGTAGCTAAGTGGGAGTGATTTTTTTCTACCAAGTAACAACAAATAGGAAAAGAGAAAATGGCCTCAAGTTGCAGCAGTGGATATTTAGGTTGGATATTAAGAAACACTTCTTCACAAAAGGGCTGTCAAGCTCTGGAACAGGGTGCTCCAGGAAATGGTAGATTAACCATTCCTGAAGTTACTTAAAAGACATTTACATGTGGCTAAAAGGCATTCAGTGGTGGACTTGGCAGTGCTGGATTAACAGTTGAACTCAATCATCAGTCTAATCTAACCTAAAATATTATATGATTTTATGAAAGACCAGGCAGTGGTGTGATGCAATTTCCAAACCTCAAGCAGTTGTGACATATGTAACTAGACCAAGCTCATTGCTGCTCTACAAAACCACCAACTGCAGATTTGGGAGGTGCACAGCTGCCTTCTACCTAGTGCTTGCCTACCCTGGGGCAGGTACCAGTGACAAGGACCACAGGAAAGCAGCTGCAGTTCCTGTGTGTGGTGCACCGGTATCTAATGTCCAAAACCTTCCAGCAAAGAAGGGTGACCCATGTCACTTGGACGCGCTCTCAGACCACTTGCACTGTGATTTCTGAATACATGAAAACAAATATGGACTAGTGGGAGAACAGTGCTGCTCAGCTGAAGAGTCTGTAGAGAAACATCTTCTGTAATGTGGATACCAATTATCAACTTGATATTCACTTTGAGTGCAGGGCTGCAATCAGTACATGAAATCTTCCAAATCCCAGCCAGTTCAAATCCTTCTCAGCTCAGTCTGACATGGATCTATCCATCAAGAGCCCAAAAGCTCTGAGATGTACAGGCCCAAAAGAAAGCTCATGTCCCTTCTTTTTATAAACTCCACAGAGAGCTCCACATGCAGACATCCCCAAGGCCTCAATGGTGACAGGTGAAATATGCTTACCTTTGCCTTTTCTTTACCCTACCCAGTCAACACAACTGAGGAGAAAGTAAGGGATGAATCAAGGAAAGGTTTTTTCATAACTCTGTGAAAATAAAATCAATTTACAGGCTATTCAGAAAATTTGCATCTAGATTCCTTTCCTAAAGAAACGGGCAGGTGGATAATTCTTTGGATGAACAAAGAAAAATATTCTTGTGGATGTTACAAATACAGGACTATAAAGTATTTCACATGCTGTAATGAGGAAAATAGTGATAAGCCCATATCTGCCAGACTAAAGGTTTGTTCCTTTTTTCCTGCTGAGATGGTTAACTTCTTGCAGCCTTTCTTATTTACATTTTAAATAATGAAACACCCACGAGTACCAGGCACTTTTCCACTACTGCTCTGTGCAAAAAGAATATTAATAACATTATTAATAAAGCTGGAAAGACTGCAATAAATGTCTCGGTGCTTAAAACAAAGGAGCATCTTGAAGAACTCAGCAGATTTTCTGTTTTATGCAGGCTTGATAAGACAAGTACAATTAAAATGTTCTCTGTTAGTAGATTAGAAATGCCAATATATCTAACAGAAACTGCCTGAAGTGTAGGCACATTTGTTCAAAGAGATTGCATTCCCAGTTGGCTACCAAACACTTGCTTCATTTCCTGGCCCTCAAATCCCTTCTCAGTTAAAGCTGCTGCAAACCAGGATGGAACAAATGCCCCTGTGGTCTTCACCAGCGCAAATCTTATGGGGCTAGAAAAGAAAAGATCTGTGCAGAATACAGGTCCCAGTTGCTAGAAGGTGCACCCCTAAGATTGTGGATTGATTTGTCCTTTCAGCAGCTGCAGGCTATGTTGATGCAGCAGTATTTGTGAAAATGTGCTCATATGATCCAGTTATAATTGATGACAGGCATAATACATATGCTACACAGTGGATAGGACATACATTGCAGGGCTGAGGAGTTGTGGAAACAACTGGAACAGTGTTAATGTATTCTGACAGCTTCATTTGGGGCAGGGGAGTTGTCAGACTGTTTCAAATACTGCAGGTTGCCATCAGGAAAATAACTAAAAGGACATATTAAATTCATGCTTCACAGTCTACGCATAGCATTTTATATCTTTCCACAATGCTAGAGGACTTATTAGCTCAGGACATCAAAAGTAATTTATTTCACCTTATATTTGCTCTGTATTTTGCCTCGTCTGAAAAAATCCCAAACAAACAAAATTTAAAAGCCTGAATGGCAGCAGGAAATGGTTCAGATTTTGGGTCCAACTGTGTGCCTTGGAGGGATAAGGACATCCCTGGATGTCCCTTCACCCAGGACAAGGATAGCTATACTCCTTATCAGCTGGTTTGTAAGAAATTCAATAAAAGAGGTAGGAAAACAGAAAAATTATAATAATGAGTGCAGTCCAGAAGTATAGTATCAAAGGAAGAAGAGGTGAAGGAGGGAAAAAAGGGAGCGATGTTGCTTTCCTGCCTGAAGGAGGAAACCTAGTTTGTAGGGTAGATGTGCATCTTTCTGACTCACTCTGATATCTACAAATTGTCTTCCAAGTTACTGACTTTTCTTATTCACTGCTTTTCTTTCTTTTCATTCTATTCTTTGTTATCAGGGCTTCTAAAATACAGCCACTAAGATTTTTACTCAGAATTTGAGGCTGAATTAGACACCATCAACACTGAATACTAGAAAATCACTGAAGTCTTTATATTGTTCTGTCTTCTCAGTAACAGCTTTTAACATTTGTGGTGCAGAGTGTATCACAGTTTTAGATAAATTACTGCAAATACATAATTTAACAAGTTCTCTGTACAGGCAGACTTTTATCACACATATATCTGTATGAAGCACACAGTAGAAACATGAGGAAAAAGGAGATGATACGGCCCATGATCTATTACTGCACTCTATGCATACTCTTACAGCTGCTCTGCAGATTCTAACTTCAAAGACAGATTCAGTCTTTTCTCTTTTCCCCCTCTGAACAACAGTACAGCTGCCTCACAAATCCCTTGTGTATTCAAGTCCTAGGACTAAAAGGGTTGGTTTTGGCTGGGGTAGAGTTAATTTTCTTCACAGTAATTAGTATGAGGCTGTCCTTTGGACAAGGGTTTGGGAGAGGACACAGCCGAGATGGCTGACCCCAACTGACTCGAGGGATATTCCATATGACATCACCCTCAGCATATAAAACTGGGGAAAGAGGAGGAAGGAGGGGATGTTCACAGTGGTGGTGTTTGTCTTCCCAAGTCACCAATACCTGTGAAGAAACCCTGCTTTCCTGGGGATGGCTGAACTCCTGCCTGCCCAAGGGAAGTGGTGGATGAATTCCTTGTTTTGCTTTGCCTGTGTGCGTGTCTTTTGCTTTCCCTATTAAACTGTCTTTATCTCAACCCATGAGTTTTCTTATTTTTGCCTTTTCAATCCTCTCCTCTATCCCACTGTGGGGGAGTGAGTGAGTGGCTGCATGAGACTTAGTTGCTGACTGGGGTTAAACCATGACACTCACAAAAGCAGGTCAAGACTCAGAAATGCACAAGAGAGAATACACTTACTGGCCCCTCTCATCACTTCTGCAGAGCAGTCTGCGAGATGCATTTATTTGTTGAAATTCTGCTCAGATTGTCAGACATTCACAATACCCCCATCAGAATCTATATAGGCATGAAGACCCCTTCAACACTGCCATAAAAAATGCAGTAAGAACTGACCATTTAGCACTGGGTGTCAGAAGCAAAAATCCTTTGAAGGAGCATGTGGTGAAAGAGCTTGAGCCTCTATAAGTCGTGAAATCTGATTGGTGTTGCAGACTCCAATTGTGCAGTTGTGCTGTGTGCTGACCATACTACTGAGCTTTGCTGGCAGTCGGTCAAAATACAGTTCCTACTAGGACACTTCATGCCAGTACCTAATAAAGATGGTGGATAATTCAAGAAGAATAGAAATCTGAAGGTGGGTGCTCTAAAGGAAGCCTTATCCCAACTTAGTGCCTTAGCCATTATTAAGTTAGAGTCAGTTTCTTTGTTTTGTTCCAGATACCCCTGCAGCAGAGTAGGCAGAGGATAGCTCTGAACCATTGGCTCAAGACATGGCATCAAACATCCCAGAACTCCAAAGGGCTGAATAAAACCTAAAACTCAATTTTTCCTCTTCATGGACAAGTGCCTAGTTCTAGTTCTAAAGACTGTTCCCTAAAAAGTACTATTCCTATGAAACTGAATAGATTTAGCAGGAGAAAATAACACCAGCAAACACAGGAGATGGGGGAATTTGAGAGTCTCTTAAGATTCAGAGGACTGCAATAAAGTTCTCATACCAAATCAAATGTAGTGGTGCTTAAGTGGGACCATGTGGTCCCAAAGCCACCTGTAATCCAAACAATTTCTACTCTACCATTCAGCCTTAGGAAATTTTTTTCCTGTGTAACTTTGGTGCCAATCCAGAGCTAAAAATCAGCAATTAGAGCATCTTTATTCATCTGGCCTTGGAGCAGAGCAGGTTGTTTGCTCCAGAGAACAAGGTCTGGGTGACACTATCTGTGTATTCATCTCAGTTCCTCACCCTGAGATAATTCAAATGAAAGAATAAATGCTTTGGATCAGATAGTCAGTAAATCCCAGAAGGAGAAAAGTAGCACTTTCAGTAACCATCAGGTTTCCCAGTCAAATCAAAATGTCACAGAATAGTACTCTAAAAAACAAAGGTATGTCATCAGCTTCTGAGCATGGGTTGTGCCCTAAGCACTGACAGACTGTAACCCAGAGGCAAGGGCCTTCACATTTTCTGGGATTATTTCATGGGCAAGATATGAACATCTTCTGGGAAAAGAAAAAGAATACTCAAGAGAAACATACTGAGGCAGCATAAGTATTTCTGACATCAGTTCAGGGCCACCCAGGAGAATGATAGTGTATAGAAAGGGGGTGATTTTACTCTACAATAAAAAATGGGGTTCACAGCTGAATGAGTGATCTTGCTAAAAAACAGTAAGAAGCTCTGAAGCTTTCACAGATCAATGTAACAAAAAACACCTGGGTGGGTTGAAATTTCAAATGGGCACTGGGAAGTTGTGTTCCTGCAGTCAGATAACTAGAAGTCTGAAAGATAAGCTATATAGGGCTGAATGACCTACATTTATAGCTAAGGTTGTCAATCAGGCTGGGTTAAAATACATGTAAAGACTGTAAACTGCTTCCAGAAATGCCTGAGAGTCCACTGCATATTTAACAGGTCATCTGATTTATGGACTAAAGTCATACCTTTCTCCCCTAAACCTCTGCATATAATGCAATTCGATGAAATGCTAAAGATGTACAGGTTGTCTGCAAATATTACATGTCCAAACTGGTTAGATGTCCAACAGATTACATCTTTAAGTGACAGGGTAAACATACAGAATAACAGTGAGCTAAAGGAAGACCATATTCTGAATATATAGACAGAAGACAGTGAGCTAAAGGAAGACAATATTCTGAATGTATAGAAGAAATTTTTAGGGATTGTTGCTTACTATTCAATATAAACACTGGATTGCTGAATACTTGTTACAAAAGATGTAGACTTCATCACACAGAGCACAAAGATTCACAGCCTCAGAGGAAGCATTAAAATCAATAACACAGAGAAATATCTCCAAAGTACAAGAAAGTGTCTTGGATTCTTACAGTTTGACTAATGAGAGCAGCTGTAGTGTGTGTGCTGTAGCAGCATATGGCACTTTTCCAGGGAAGTGGGCACAGCACCAAGCCTGAGTTCAAGAAGGCACGTGATATGATTCTTGGAGCTGCCCTGTGCAGGACCAGCAGTTGGACTTGATGATCCTTGTGATGATCTTTCCAACTCAGAATATTCTGTGATTCTGCAGAATTTCTTTCTACCCAATGAAGAAGAAGCTTTTGCATGACCAGGTTCAACGTTCATGGACACAAATACTATTTTTAGAAGTGTTTCATGCATGTAAATATGTTGACATGGCAACTTTGTGAAATATATCTGTCTGTGCGTGTCTAGCGTGTCTATGCACAGGAACATAAACTGGAAGAGAACCTCTTTCCTTCCAGCATGGGGAAAATAAATATGAGCCTGACTGGATACAGATTAAACTCTAAATAGCACAAAAGCTTCTGGGCAGTTAGTTAAATGTCTCTTACTGTGTCATCATGACCAAACTACAAAGTTCTGAAAGCATAAATACCCTCACTAACTTGTGTTAATCAAAGATTTCACAATGCCTCTCCAAGTAGTCAAAAATACAGCCATATGTGCCAGAGAAAGTCCATTAAGTAACACAAGAACCTGTATGTATTCAGAGTTAATAGCCTACCTTATCAAAGAAGAAAATATGTCAGATGTAATACAATGTGACGGGGAAAGAGGTTTGCAATAATAGTAAGTCTTTAAGAAAAGACATGTACATTATAAAATCAGATGCATTGTTATGATCATCTAATCTGGCTTCTTGTATATCATCAAACCTGACCCAATCAAGTCCACAACTTCCCAGCATGCAGTGTACCTACCTGAGAGACTTCAAGCTAGATTTAAAAACAACAGGAACAAAATTCCTTAGAATTAGTATTATTTATACCTGTTCTCCTGTTTCTGATTAGCTATGGCATCCTACTATGCTTTTTTAAAATGAATCTAAGAAAATTTTGCTTCTGAGTCCTCTTCTTTGTATAAGTAGTTCTTGACCTTGACAAAGATAAGATCAAATTCATCTAAGCTCTTCTTCAGAGCAGGCTTTCTCATACTGATACTGTTCTTACAGCTTTTTCCGAATTCTGTCCAAGATCTCAAGTTCCCTTTGAAGTGTTTCAGTGTTTTGTAGGTTTTGTTAATGCCAGAAAGGTAGGAATGACACCCTCTTATATCTCTATGAGATGTTTCCCTGCTTTGTAATCAAAAGGCCATGAGCATTTTTAACAGCTGCAACATCCTGAGAATTCATTATGAGAAGAGAAAGCAGCATTTTACAGAAGGCTGTATAGGAAGACACAAGGTCAAGAATAGGAGGAACTAGTATGTGTTGCTTTTTCTGATACAGTGTACTAATCTACTCCTTTCCCTCATTTCTTAGCCTTCCTTTTCAAACCTTATAATCTCTAAAACATTTGGAAAAGTATCCTAAATGCATGCAATTTGGAAAATGGCAGGAGCTGTTCTAATGGAAGGCTGTAACTCAGTGTCATGGCCAAGAGGGGTTTGTGTTCCTCCGTGATGGTCTCATAATTTCTGTCTCTGGATTACTTGGAGCATTCACTTTTCCACACTTCCATGTGATTGCATCACATTTAACTCTTTCACTAGTAATTTTCTTTCCCTTCCAGTTGTGCATAATTTCATCCAAAGAAATAATGTTTATCTGAAATATCTGTAACATCAAGATACTTTTTAATGATATCAGCAACTTCCTGATAGAGACATTTTCTCCTTTTTACTTTTCTGTTCTAGTTCTTTTCTGCAATTGCTAGTATCTCTTTTAACGTGTTGTTCCTTTTTCTCAGTGTTACCCTCTCTTTACTTTAGCTGTTCTTTGCTTTCTTTTTAAACACTTATGTTTTCAAATTAACTTTGATGTCTGTGTGTGGGTTGGCCTGGATAATACTGCTTTTTATCTCTGTTGTATGCCTGCACCTTTTTCTCCATTAATCTTCCAAACCTATAAATTATTGCAGAACATGTTTCTATTTTCCCCTCACTGCTTCCGCCACAGAGAATTCACACTGACTTTTGACTTACTACTTTAAGTTGTCCAAGACTTTTATCATTCTCAGCTTTGTGAGAAAGGCTGTTAATATTTAAGGACTATATTTTGAACTCAGAGAAATGCCCATAACTTCAACCATCTTCAGTGGAAATCTGTAGTCATCTTTCAGAGATGAATTTGACCTTCAGTACACAAACTGAGTTAAAATATGTTCCAGTGCATGGAATATTTCTCTCCGCTTTCATATCTATATCTATGTGAACTTTATCTATATCGTCTATATCTATCTATATCTATACTCAAGTATGTTGTGTTTCATTTTTGGTGCATGGGGAACAACATCTTTTTTCAAGTTATGCCTATGAAACAGCAGAAGAACCATCCTATTAAAATATAAAAATTAAGGCACAGTCTCTTTTGGACTGTCTAGAAATAAAATTTAAAAAAATGTAAATAAAATTTAAATAAAATACAGAATAATGTTTCTATCACTTGAAATTATAAAGATATGGATGAATTGTGGACTAGTGAAAACAAAAAGCTGAAACCTTCAGCCTGCACTACATTGGGAAGCAGAAGAATTGCTCAGTTGATTGTTTTTGATACATGAAAACATCCTTCTCATCCACAAAGCCCTCTAGGGATTTAAGGCAGAAGAAATATCTTTTGGGTATGCATAGATCACTCTGTGTTCCAGTATCAGAGGGAAGCACACACACCCCCCCCCCATGCCATCATGTATTGAGCATTGACCTGTGCACAATTTCAAACCCTTACCAGACAAATGCTCACATATGTTTGATTTGCTTGTCCTCAGATGCATGTTATATTCTTCAAAAGAACAGGATGTTAAATGACATTTCTTAAGGGAATGGGAGATAGCTCTTTTTCTGAGGTGCAGTGCATGTGTTCGGATGAAGAACACAGAGAGAAACCAGTCATCAGCCCTGAGGCAGTGGCAAGAGTCTTCATCAGGACCAGAAGGGACACTGAAGAGTTTGTTGCACCACAGAAAGTTTCTGAGTCAGCTGAATGTAAGTGTGAATGCAAAGACTTGCAGCAGGCAAAGGAAATTTTTTATAAGACACTTTTATTGTTAGTCACTTTGAGATTGTGCTACTTAAAAAGCTACTTAAGCTTGTATTTCTAATATAACCAAGCTTTGGTGGCTTAAAGGCTTTTGTTTGGGAGCTCACTAGAAGGAAACATCTAAGTGGATACTCTTCAACATTCTGGCCAGTTCAATGCCCCTGCAGGAAAATCGTTTTCTTCATCATTTATCAGTATGTGACTACATGTGAAGGAGGAGCTCCATGCCTTTCCAGCAAGCTGAAAAAGCCAAGTTGGACAGAATTTAGGGTTTTGATTCCCTGTGCATCAAGGCGTGATTAATGTAGCATGCAGGTTTGCAGCTCCCTCACTGCACAAGCACAGGCACAGGGTCCATATTCATTTTGTCCCACTAGTCTGAGGTCTCAGTCTCTCCTGATGTCTGCAAGTCTTTCTGCTCTGAGATGAGTGGCCTTCTGTGCTTGGGATTAAGGTGTATCTCTGTTAACTTCTCCATGGGATGACTTCTCCACAGAAAAAAACAGATTCACTAAAAGCATTCTGTTTGGGAACTGCATGGTTCAAGAGATCTCCAAAGAGCAAAAGGGCTATTTTCCATAATTACTACTTTTCAGACATGTCCATAATATTAAATTGTGTTTTCCTTGGAGAGAAAAGCATTGTTTTATGCTAATTGGGACCATAAAAAAAAAAAAAAAAGGGAAGGCACTGCAAAGTGAGAATGAATTCACACACAAACATACTTTGAAAATAAAAGTGCTAAATTACACTTTATTGCATAAGCTAACTATGTACAATGCAGTTTTTATAACAATGATATATTGAATTAATACAAATTTTCACAGGCTTGAATGAATTCTGTGCTAAATCAGGAAGGTGCTTTTTATTATTTTCTAAAAGTAACTGAACTGCTGGTCTCTTCATCAAGAAGGCAATTGATATTCTCCTGATTGTTTCACACAATTAAGGAATATGCCATACATAAACAAATTCTTTTCATTGTTGTAAGGGTAATTTTACCCCACGTTCTCTATATTCTGAGACAGCTTGAATACAGGTGGCTTGAGATAATAACCACATTTAAAGAATAACCTCTAAGCTAGTTTTTTCTAGCAATCATCATTTAATCTCCAAATCCATTTACTTTTGGGAGGTGATACAAATACTGTTTATCAAATGCCATGGTTCAAGATTATTTCTTTCCACAGTGGCCTTCAGACCTCAGAATATCCCTTTCTCTCAATGACAGAGGAAACATGCTTAGAACAGGCCAATCTTCATGATGTCAGATAAAAGTTTGTTAGATTCAATCATGATCTGGGATTAAAGAATGACCGAAATGAATGCAAGCCATGAACAAATCCTTTAAATTGTCAGATTATGATTGCTTTATTCACATCTTCAATAAACCAGATATAATATTTACATTTTTCTATTCAGAATGGAAGCTACTGAATATTTAAAAGATCTGTGCTTGCATTTTCCTAAAATTCTATATTAGATAAGCACAGTATAATCACCTTTTTCCTATGCGAAACCTGACCACATGGAGAGACGTTGTACAGGGAAAATAATACTGTCCTGGCTATACTTCTTTCCTTAGTAACATTTCCTAAAAGTAAAATTGATAGCATTTAAATTTAAGAACAAAAGATAGGTTAATCATAGTTTGAACAGGAGCTCCTTTGAAATTTTTACCACAGTTGCTCAGCACTTGTAAATCAGCCTTTGATTTTTGAAATGTTTATTACTCCCTCCAGCATAGCCACAGGTTCATAAGAGTTGTTTTTAATAACAACAGTAGTAATTTAAACCCAGTTCCCTTGTTTTTCTCAATGTCTTGTTTAGTTTTCAACTAAAAGGGAAACACAATTAATTTAAAATATTTTTTTTTCTCCTACTTGGGATAACATTTCTATTAATATAGGAAGACCTAATCCTTAAACAACACCATTTTGCTATTTAGTCCATCAGAAAACTCTTTGGGTCACTTGCTTTTTGGGGTTTTGTCCATGCAGACTCCAAAAGCAATTCAAAGGCATAAATATCTATCCATGGTCAATTTCTAGGGACCAGCTCATATTCACATTGTACAGACTATGTATCGTTCTGCTGGCATGGACTATCTATGTCCATGATCTGCATCAAGTGGCACACACAGTTGCACAGGATTTTTTAGCCCAGAACCTTTAACATCTCATCAAAAGAAGCCTCTCTGATAAGGACCATATCTTCTCATCTGTTTAACACATCCTGTATGAGACAGTCACCCTCTCATGCAGGTCTATGGACAATTTTTATCATGTATCACTGGAGCATGTTGTCTGCTGCCCCTTTGAAGTTTCTGATGTTCAGAAAGCCTTGGCATGATGTGGCTCATCCTTCAGAAAAGGGTTCAAGTAAAATGGAAAGGCTTTGTCAGCACAAGGCAAAACTCCAGGGTGCTGGCTCCAACAGTGACCCAAACTAGGTATGACCAGAGAATGTGAGGAACTAAAAGCTGGTAGCACTTCCCAAAATGTTTTTCTCACTTCCAACAAAGGGAACATCGTAAGGCAAAGGTGATAATATCTAACAATTTTTGACTTTTTTTTTGCTAATGTGTTCAGCTGCTCTTGAAAGACATTAACTTTCACAAGATGCTGTAGCAAGGCATTTCACAGACTAGTTACCAGCTATTTGAAGAATGCTTAACATTTATTTACTTTGGGCCTACTATTTTCCAACTTCATTTCAATCCCCCAAGACCTTGTATCAAAAGAGACTTTGATCAGTGAGTAACCACCATCCCAGTGTCACTCTTCATCATACAGCCTCCTAACTAGTCTTCCTCACTCATCTCTTTCTCACCTAGAAGAGTCTGTGTTCATTTAGCTCATTCTCATACAGAGGCTGTTAAATGCTGGAGGAGTTAACTCTGTATCACCAGCAGAAAATGGAGGACATTTTTGCTGGGGATGTTTCCCAGCATCTCATCACCACAGCCCTGAGAAGTTCCCCTTTCCTTTTTCCTGAGGGCCAGAGAAGTTCCCACATACGTGAGTCCCACTGGGTTCAGGAGTGTTCAGGAGAGCAGTACAGGGTTAGTGAGTGTCATGCAGGATCCAGAGCCTGCAGTAATGATGCATCCCACACTCAGTCATCAGGGAGGGGACCTGGGACAGATGGGTTGTCACTGAGCAGTGAATGACAGTCCCAGCTCTATGTCCCTTCTGCATGGGAGGTGAGGTGTAGTTGAATTGAGATAAAGTGGCTTCAGAGCTTGTCTCAACCTCTTAGTGCTGTGTTCTTGCAGTGCTTATCTCCTGCTCATTAAAAGCTGTTTCCTTGCATGATCTCTGTCCCTTAGGGAAGTGTCATGAGCTCCTTTTCATGGCCTATTGAGGTGTTATTGCTGGAGGACTTTCTCAGGTAGGAAGAGTGGGACAGGATGCACCCTGTCATTCTCTGTGTCCCAATTACAATTTCCTGCCATCAGATCTTGAATTGTCCAAGAATAAACAGAGATCAAAATAATATGTCTGTAGTGTGGACATCCAGGACCAGAGACCTGCAGAGAAATAGAAAGAAAAACAAGATGACAGTGAGGATGAGCCAGCCTTATTTCAAAAGGCTACAGAAAGAGAAAATCAGACAGACTGGCAGTTACATGACCTTTAAGCCAAGTACCTGTGTGTGGCAAGAAGATCTACCTCCTAAGACCAAAAAGGCATTGACTTCTTGAGTGTCCTCCCAAGCTCTCTGGCTTTCCCTGGGGAAATGATCAGCTATCAGTGAGCATATCTGTGTAGTTACATTTTACATTCACACCTTAAATTTGTCTACCTTCTATTCTGTTTTTTTCCCTCTGTCTTTTGTCATCTTCACATTTTCAGAACCAGAACAGAAGACAAAAAACAGTGATAAACAGAGTTAATTGCCCACACAGGCTTAGGGACACACAAGAAAACATAAATCTGTGAGCTGACAAAAATTGTGTAAGAGGTCATTTGATAAATTTTCTAATACTATTGCTCTTATTAAATGATTTACGTGGGTGGATTTTAACAGGAGAATTTTTCCCTACAGTCTTCAAGAATTAAAAGTCAAAATGGCTGTGAAGGGAAGGAACCATACATTAGATGTTGCCAAACAGGAATGTTTCATTGGCTGCTTCAAAGCCGGTTACTGTCAAGTACTTTTGATGAAGAGACTTATGTGTGTGAAACAGAAATCAAGAGGCTGAATGGCCCCAACAGCCTTTTTGCACCAAAGTTGCTTGTTTGAAGCAAGTTCCAGTCAAGAATAAATGAACTCAGTTCAAATTAGATTGTTGCTCCTTAGCTCTGTGAAATGAGGTAGATGATCACAGTCCGTTTCCCATTAGCCTGACTGTCTGCTCTGCTAAAACCACCTGCACAATTGAAACTAATTGGTGCCCTCGACAGCAGTATCAACAGAGAGGATACAATTAAATAGTAATGGATTATGAACTATATCCTCCCCCTGAAGACATGATACCTTTAGATACCAGCAGTCAGCAAGCTCGCCTGGTTGGACCTTGGAGTGGGGCTGAATTTACACCAGTGGGCTGCCAGTCAAGATCCAGTCACAAGCAGAAATGCAAGACTATGTACAAATGAACATTAATAAGGATATATTTATTCAGCTGAAATATAGGCAGGCCTAGAGCAGGGGAAAACACATCCTACTCTATTTGAATTGAAGGGATCAAAGTGATATGAGCCCCAGAGCTATCAAAAGGCCATCAGACACAAATCTCATGAGGGACTCCTAAATTCCCTTTCCTCTAGGGACTCATGTCAGCGCAGCAGTAAAAAGTGAATGGCATTGACTCATAAAGCAGCATATTTAGAACAAGCTGAGGGTACCCTGGTACAGTGCTGTTGTTGGTAAGAACAGCCTCTGACCAACAACCAGGCTGTTTTCACCCATCAGTGGGAGCCAGACCTCTGAAGCCTGGTGCACTTCTGACAGAAACAGTTCCTCTTCTAAGCTGTCCAGTTGGATTCATCTTGTTCTCTGCTGTGCTGCTCCTCAAAGGGCAGCGTGTAAGAAAGGCATGAGCATATCATTCAAGGGCTGGATCTTAAGGAATGTTTTTGTAGACTCATAAAAATATGCTTTTATTGGCTTTTACCGATATATGAGCACTTGTGCTTCTCTGTTACTCTTTTTAATATGGCAGTTTATACTTTGAATTTCTATAGGGTGCTTTTTTTCTAAGGATTGTAAAATGCTTAAAAGGCACCAACAAAGAAAACTTCATACTTCTGGAAGAGAAGCAAAACTTTTCTGCTTGCATAGCAATTTTCCCCTCTCTACAGGCCAGTTTGGAGTCAAATCATCAACTCCAGAGCCAGGACTGAATGCCAGGCATCCTTCCCTATACTCTAAACAATATTAAACATTTGCTCTAGCCATCTTTGATGCCTCAGAGGGGTTTATGCTCTGACACAGCAGAGAGAATCATTTACTGTATTGTTCTGCCTACAGATATGACAGTTCAAAGCACAATACTTTGTGCTTCTTCAGATTTTCCAGTCTTTGTTCAATAGAGAATTGCTCCTCACTGACAGCCTCTGTTCAAAAACATAAAATATCTGTAACCCAGCTGGAGTGATATCTGTCAATGCATCGACATGCACAAGCCATAAACTTGTTCAAAATAAATTGTAAAAAGCAGCTTCTGGTTTCAGATAATGACTACGCAACACAACGTTTGCTCTCAGAGCATTGCTTTAAGATGCATCAGATGTGTGGTGCTCTGTAGGATGCCCACAAAAAACAGATTTCTCAGAAGCAGTTAGAGGGCACAACTACTCCTAATGTGACTCCAGCAGTCAAATTTTCAGATGACTTATTTAGCAAACTGATCTGCTTTGGAAGTCCAGCCCTGGATGTGAATGATAAATTGATTTTAAGCCCCTACTCTTTTTTATGAAAGGGAAAAGTCAAAGGTCAACAGCAAATTGTTTTTTCTTAAAAAAAAAAAAGAAAAAAAAAAGAAAAACAACAAAAAACCCTGCACTTCCAAAGAGGTAGTGCATTAAACACCTGTAAACGTTCCCTGAAATGCACTCCCTGATTATACTAGCATAGAGAGATACTTAAACTTGTGAGTTTTCTAAAGCATAATTCTTCTCCTAATTGTCATGCACTTAAAATAATCTGTGTAGAAAAAAATCATCAAAATCAGAAAAAAAACATGAAAAAATTGCCTAGGTTTGCACACAAAAATTTCCCCACATGAACTAAAAGTGAATGTCTAAAAACATTTCAAAGTGAATGTCTAAAACGCATTCAGTCTGCAACTGAATGCTCATGCATCTTTATATTTCTTAGACTTTAACATGATTTTCTTTTCAGCTGGCAGTTCCTTTCATCTGCCCTGGAGTAAATGTAAATGGTGTCCTCTGGTGATTGTTTAGGCACTGGTGAAAAGCTAAACAATGGCATCAGCAGTGCAAGTGTGAGTCAGCTGTGGCAACACTCCTGCTATTTGGAGTCTTGCATAAGGAACTACTGCTGATTTATTTCTCAAGGGTCATCAAAGATAGAGTCTGCATGCAATAACAACCTTCTTACAGCACTCCGTTCATTCCTGAAAAAGTACAGAAAAAGAAAGAAAAAATATTATAGATCCATCACTCCTTTCTTGAACTGCTTTATAGTGTAAAATCTCCCTTCTACCATGGCTACCAAACTATTTTTCCCCAATCAACAGATCTGTGTTTTCATTCTAATCAGATCAGAATGGATATCAAGATATATTATGTTTACTGATATTTTAATTTAAAAAAGAAATACTTCTGGACAGGCACATTTATACTAGCAATGAAAAAAAATCATTTTTACAAGACTCCTAAATTCTTATTTTCATCTGACAATAGAACATGAGCAAAAAGGAAATGTTATCTAGTACTAAAACACAGAAAACTGTTGAAAGCAAATGCATTCAATTGAAATGTAGCTTTATTTGGGATCTTGCTAATTCCTACATCACTTTGCAAATATATTTGTAGACTTTGTGAACATCTTAACCAAAGAACAAAATCTAATGATGCAATCCTGAGCATCTTGATATTCATGTTTAATGAATATATACAGCCTTATTCAAATCTATCCTTCACTTTGATTAAATTCTGTTTTTAAGAAAAATGCATGGAAATACAATTATTCTTTTAAAGAATTCAAGAGAGAGTGTAGTAAACCCCCCCTGATCAACTGTTTCAATTTAAAGACCACACAGTAAAACTATTAGAAGATGGAGCTACATGTCTTTAGAATACATAGCAATAAATAAATTAAATCACCCAGAACAAATAGTACCAGCTGCTCCACAGATAAATATAGAAACTTGGAAATATAAAGGATAAAGTACTTCAACCTAAAATAAAATAAACAGTAAGAGGCAGTGAAATGTTGTCTTACTCTCAAAAGCCTTATGTTACCCATTTATTTTGTACTGAGTCCATTTATTTTTCTCCCATGCTCTTCCCTCCATGCACTCAGTGCATACTAAACAGTATAACATAAACTGTACCAAGCTGCATTTACACTTGATGGTGCATAAGCTTACCTGTGACTTTTGGAGACAAGGGTAATTTTCAGGTTTGGAAAATACTCTCTCCTTTCTCTTTCCTCCCATCAGCATCTAAAATGTCATTTGTGAGTTGGCTTTGCACCCACTTTATTGACCGTTCTCATGGTAAAAGGAAGAAAGCTGAAAGATAATTAGATTTTGAGTCTGGGTGAGTAATTTTAAGAGCTTTGCGAGTCTGACTCCAGGATATATTTTGTGTCAACCTCAGCTTTGTTCATTAAGTATGAAAGGCTGCATGTTACAAGGCAGGATGGTTCAACTTCACAGGGTTATGGAAGGGCAAGGGGGTAACATCCTCAGAGCTTAATTACGTCAGCTTTAATTTGAGTTCCTTCATCATAAGTGTAAGTCAACATGTTTAAAGTTGACAAAACTGATATTTCAGTAAGCAAAAGCAATGAATTGCTTAAAAAGATGCTAGCTAAATGAAATTGATAGCAATAAAATAATTAACATTTCAACAAAAACGAAATGTACAATTCAACAAAAAAACTAAAACTAAACAAAGTACCTCGTCTTGTCAAAACTACCATAAAAAGAATAGATTTCCAATTTTGTTACAAATAAAACAACAATTTACACAAAAAATACACAGATTTTTCTATTAAATATTAGTTATCATGAAACCATGAGGGTTAACATATCTTATTTGCATCTGTAATAAATAGAATGCAAAAGAAAAGGAAATCAACAATTTCTGTATAGGAAATGGTTACCCGCAAAAGCAGTGTTTTTCTGAGAAACTTGGAGTTGTGTGCAAAGTGTTGCAGCTCATCTGAATTTGACCATGGCACCCGGATGCCACATACTCAGATAGTGAGTCAGTTTAAGGAAGGCACATATTAAATGGCTCTCTGAGTTGTAACAACTTGGATAGCCTTCTATTTCACAGTTAAACTGATGGAAAGACTTTGCCAGCACTGCAATGCTAAATCACAGCTGTAAGAAGGTGGAAAAAAAAAATATCTTACTGAAGGATCAAACTTTCTCCCTGCAGCTTCTTCATTTCCTTCACCTGAACTGGACTATGTGTTTCGTGTACAAGCTGCAAGCTACTAAATCCTCTCAATCCCCTTTTACTGGTTATGTACATTTATACCTCAAATATTTTTTCACATTCCTCAAAGCTTTCATTTTTTTTTTCTATACTTATTAACTGCTATGAGATCTTCAGTCCTATCTCAGTAGTTTTTCAAACCTTGCAAGCCTCTCTAGATATGCAGGACCTTTGATGTCATTCTCATCTCAGTTCTCTCAGGTCTTTTAGAAACAAAAATACATGTTTCACCTCTTTAAAACTTAGCTATGGAAAAGTTCAGCTGTCTAAATTGGTCACCCTTGAGACACTCTGTAGGAACAGACAGATCCAAAGGGTGATGTGTCTCCTCTTAAGACAGGCAGCTCTTTTGATGTCAATTAACTTCTAGACATGTAAAACCAGGCAAGATGGATACTACTCACATGGCCTATATTTTACCAGATCCAGCCCTTCACCCTTTTTGCACTCTACATTTGCAATTCTAGTTATAAAATGGTATTAAAACCCACTATAGGGAAATCTAGATGCAAAATGTTTACTTTATTTACTTGGAGTATTTTTATGATGCACTTCTTTTGTATAAATAACTCAAATTTCATTGCCTTGTTTTGCTTCAATATCAGATTACAAATTCATGTCTAATTTTCTGTCCTCTCTCTTCCCTAAGGTCTCTTTTAGCTTTACTGCTCTTTCCATCCCACTTAGTATATGTTTTCCAGTTTATTTTCTCCTGCATGCTTTAATTTTCATTTCTGCCATCTGAAACTCTTTTTACTGTATTGGAGCCCTTAGGCCTTTTTTTACTTTTCTCCCTCATATCCCTTACAATACAGTTCATGTCCTTGAAAACAAATTAAAAGAACTACATATCTCAATCTTCTGTCCAAACTAGATTTTTTCCTAATCAGGAAGCTATATAGATCTAGCAAACTACTCAAATGTTGTTGTTGGAAAGTGAAGTTTTGATGGAAATTGTGATGAAAACCTCTTTTACTGAAATTCATCACATTTATCATAGGCAAGCTGAGCAGGGCAAAGCATTTCTGACCACTTCTAATTCTAATTTATTTTTCAGCAGACTGGTTTATTTGTTGTAATATGCTAAAATTTTCAGTGACAGCTGGAATGTGGGTTTAGACAGCCTTTGCACTGTAAAGTTCATTTCTGCAACAGGGAATAGGAGGAGTTGTTTTCCCTCACCCTGAAGAAGAAAGTGATAAGCCAGAACAGTGAAGCTCAGATTTAAGAAAATCTGGAGGGAGAAAAGCAATGGTCATCATATCAAATTCTCTTAATCAAGACTATACATAAGTTAATAGTCTTTGCCTGTCACTTTGGAGTCCTTTGACAAATCTGAAGAAAAAAAAATGTCAGGATTATTTTGTATTGCACTCACAATTTCATGGTATTTAATGGGAGAGCATTATGAAAAACAACATAAACACTACAAATCATAATTTCATCATGACATAACCACACTCAATGCATAACAGTTATGAGAACTGGAAGTTATGGTATTGGTATTGGCAGTGCTGCTGGTTAGCTCTGGGTCTCAGATGAACAGACAGTGGGCAGTATTGAAGACACTGCCTGCAGTATTTCACAAAAGGGTGGGAACTGACTTTATTCAGGAGGGCATTTTGTTGTTTCTTTAGATTTGAAGCTCAAAACATTGCTAAAGGCAGGTGTCATAAGCAAATACAAAGCAATTTTGTATTTTCAGCTTTAGACTTCACAACCTGGCTTCCATGGAAAGGTTCATTGTTCTTAGGAGCAAAGGCTTAACCACTGATAAATACTGTTTACATTGTATGCTCTTTTCTTCCCTCTTGCCTCAGAATCAAAGGCAAAGCTTCCATTTCAGGTGTCTTCTTTCACCCACATAATCATGTAGTGAATTAGGGAATGTCAAAGTGAAGAAAGATGATCAAGAAGAAAAAATTCTGTAAGAGAATGGTTACAGAATTAGAAAATTAAGGAATGTATATTTCTTGTTAAGAAATTGAATTTAAACTTTCTGTTTAAAATAAGATTATTACCTTATTTGAGAAAAAAGGATTGAAGAAATTAGTCCTTTTGCAGAGTCCAGTTTTCCAAATTTCAGGCGCCATACCACAGTTGTCTGGTTTGGAAAGAGTTGAAAATATCCATGCCACTCAGTAAAGGATAAAAAATAATCTTCCCAGCACTCCTTCAGAAAGCCAAGCCCAAAATATGCCCTAGGTAAAAGCAGAGAGCATCTTGCTAAAACCACCGGTCCCTGTGCTTTAGTTGCTAAATAAAACACAGAGAGAGTCCTAAGATAGACACAGACTGCAGGACTGCTGCTAATTTAAATTCAAGAAAGAATTTTCTCTTAAGCTCGTACCTGGCACCTGCCAGTTTTACATTGATTGTGTGAGCAGGGACAGCAACCAGACACCTAAGGATGCAAAGCCATTAAAGGTACAATTTCACCCCATCTTTGTCCACTTGCTCACCTCCAAGGCTTCAGAGGACAGTGAATGCAGACCCAAAGAAAGCCAAATATAGATCAAGATAGGAAACTGATATTTCTAACCAGTGCTGAATAGAAACTCAGCAACATGGACATGATTATATGAATTTCTGGCAATAGGATTTCTAAGGGATCTCTTTGGGAATACTGACACACCACATATCTGAAAACTGTCATGCAAACTTGTGCCCTGGGATGAAATGACTTCCCAGGATCCTCTGACAAATCTCACTCTGTGAGATCTATTTAGTTATGTGATCCCTTTCCAAAGCATATCATATTACTTATAAAATAGTTTAGATTACTCAGTCCCCTCCCTCTTTGTCAGAGAGTTCCAGAAACATACTTCTTGGATGGATCTGGTGGTGGATTAGCTTGTCCGCTGCTTAATTTGTGGTGAGCTTGCCTCTTTATGTCTTGGAATATCTTAAACCATTTACGAACAGCCTAAATATTCCTCGCTGTGCAGCTCCACTTAAGCCAGTGTTTGTTGACAGCTACTCCCCAGAAGCAGAAGTTGAGAAGAGAAATACAGCTCAAACCTCCTTTATGATGTTAAGTCATTTATTCCCTCTGTCCTGGAGTGGGACAGAGCACCCGACCTGGGCAGAGTCAGCAAGGTAAGAGGGAAGGGCTTTCCATCCTGCTGGTTTTATCACAGACAGGGGGAAAGGTGATACCAGGGGCGGAGATGGGACAAACAAACAACCAGATCAGAGCCCGGGCTGCTGGAACCTAAGGTAGACCTGGCTGGGGTGGGGGGGGTCCAGAGGGGTTCGCCGCAGCAGATGGATAAGGAGCCTTCTTCCAATTTCCCCTCTAAATTTATTCATGGGCAATTTACAGTCATTTGATCTTTTGCCAATACCATCCTTTAACTTAAATAATAATCCTCCTTCCTTAATATTTGCCTCTGTAGTATGTCATTCATTCATTTAATTCATTCAGTTTAAAATAATCTTAATAAATGGGGAAATGTTGTAGCTATAAAATGAAAATGCACTATGATGACCTTTACTAAAAACTGGCACTAAACTGATTTTATTAACTATCGGAAACATTATAATAGATATTAAAATGTAGTGATATTCCCACATTATGCAAATCTATCTAGAGTCATTTAAAATAATTCCTTTTGTCTTTTCTCTTCTTTTGACACAGTCCAGTTTCACAAATTAAGAAGTTTAAATAGTAAGCCTAGATTTTTAGAGACTCATTTACATATTTGTGTCAGCAAATAAAAGATGGGAAAATATATGTTTAGAAAGTTCAGTGCAACTGATCATGTACTTCTGCAATCTCTCTTTCAGGTAATAATGATCACATTTGTCAGTACAAATTAGTTACCTAAAGGTACCCACATTTTGTACCCAGTCAGAAGAGAAATTGAAATATGGACTGTGCAATTAATATGTCCGTCCAAATGTTATCATATTCAGCAGGCTAAATACTCAGCAGCAAACTACTGACCTTCTCCTTTACACTTTCCTGTGGTTACTACACCTACACTGAAATAATTTGTATTACCTGTACAGTGAACGTCTGACCTGTGCTTTTTTATATATGAATATTGTCAAGTTTGCCTATAATAGTGTATATAATACAAATAAACAGGTGAAAAGATCTGTTCCTCTGACTCTGAAAATTAGAAAACCTGGATTTTCTGAGAGTATGAACTGATGAAAAATATTAAGATTTTCTTATAAATATCATGTCTTTAAGGTATATGTTTGGTCTGGATTCAAAACAGAAATATGCATTGCCAAGAAATTCTGACCATATCACAGCCTTTGATTGTAGTACTGTTTCTTGTACTGAGAAGAGAAGGTACAGGAAACCTTCTTACACCTTCTTGAATTTCAACCACATAGTTGACCCCTAGGATGTCTCTGCAGAGCCACAGTGTGGTCAAGGTTGGAAAGGACCTCTGTCAGTTATCTGATCCTACACTCTGCTCAAGCAGGGCCACCAAATGCAAGTTGTCCAGGGCAAAATCCAGACAGCTTTTTAACATCTCTAAGGTTTGAGATTCCACAATGCCCTTAGTCACCCTCACATTAAAAAATATTTCCTGTCTTTCAGTTTGTGCCCATTTTTTCTTGTCCTTACATCAAGTTGGCCCAAGCCATCCTCTTTACAGCCTTGTGATCTGTAGCAGGTGTGAGAAAGAGACACTGGTGACGCTTTTGACTGCTGGTGAAAGGCATGCTCTCCTCCATATGTAAGTTTTCAACTTTCTCCATCACCATGATTCCCCAGGTTACATGTGTGAGGCTGAATATGACACTGCACTATCCCACAGTGCTGCTGACAACACATTCTTGGGGCTCTACTGAGTTATTTTCATTGTGTTGAGCAGGCAGTTTTTTCCTATGCAGAACTATCACTACACCATAAACAAAATTGGGCCTTGCCACCTTTTATTTTCAGAAATAGTCATAGAGGGGAAAAAAACCCGCAACGTGTTCTCAAATGGAAGAGTTTAATATATAATACAAAATATTATCCCTTTAACCCACGTGATCCTCTAGAGAAGAAAATATAAATATCCTACTCCAAGTGATGAAATGGTTAGTGAATAACATTATAATTGTCAGGAAATTGTTCTGGCATCAGCTGAGTTTTCAGATTATACATCCCATAGATTCTCTTCAATGATAGAAAAGGAGTGCCAAACATTCATTTCAGCACAGGGATTGTCCACATAGTACTGTATGTCCAACAAAACTTTTTATAAACAGTTTTAGCCATTATTGCTACTCTACTGCAGCATGATATTTTCTGTTATTAAACATCAAACTGCAGTTTCCCAAACATAAATGCGTGGTTTTAATAATCAAGTTTTGTTCGTAAATGAAACTACTTACAAAGAGACTATTTATTTATAAAAAAAAGTATTCATTTAGATAAAAATGAATGTGAATTAATAAATTATGTAATTAATTTATGATTAATTAAATACAATAAATTAATAAAATAAATTATGTGAATTAATGAAAATTGCTCAACTAATTTCTGCAAAAGTCTTGTGATTAGACTCTTAAGTCCCTAACTTCCATAACAGTAAGAATTCTGAACTTCAGAAATGCTGCATAGTGGCATAGTTACTCATGGCTTTTTAAACAATCAGCTCACAGCCCTAAGATTTGTGCAATGTATTACAGTTGCTGTGCACAGACATTCATTCACCCACATTTGGTAGTGTGCAAAGCACTGTACAGTATGTTAAAAACTATTTCTATTGACTTCCCTTCATTGCTCAAGACATGAGGCATTCAAGATTTCCAAGATTTCTCATGAAACATTGTTGTACTTGAAGCTTTCCCATCCTACAGGGATTTTACCATCATTTGTCTGCATTTACAGCATTATCACTGCTGCACATAAAAGTATTGTCCTTAGCTGTGCTCAGAAATAAACATTTAGCTGACAAGATATGCAATACAGCTCTTTATACAGAGGAATCCTTAAGTTCTTAATACATTTCTGTGAGTTTTGTGTAACATAATGGATCAGCTTTATTTGAAAAAAAAAAGCATTATGGCTTGTTGTGTTTTACTTGAAGCACAGTAATTCTCAGCCTTTTTTAATAATCATTATGTCTTTTCTGAAAGTCCTTTTCTCACTTCTCAGGCTCAGGTTCTTACTTGCTCAGTGAGAGATGGGAGGCACTTGTCAACCCGCAACACCAGCCTTGGAGGAACCCTGGCCCCATTCTGAATGCTTCTCTCTGTGAATATCTCAGGGCACATTCCCAATAATCATTTGTGTAATTGCTCCAGGAGATCATACTGTTTATTATTTTTCAAAGAAAATGTCAGCTATAATCATCAAGAATATTATCAAGCTGTCATGTTTGCAACATGTTGTGAAAATAAATATTTTTATGTTGCCATCACTTGGTATTTGAGTTGAGTAATAATACTAACATTTTCTTTGAAATCTCCAAGGTATTTATTTTGCTTTGCTATGATTCAGATCAATTATGTTGCATATAAATTAAACTCTTAAGCATGCTGTTGAAGAGGCTAATATTCCTTTTGTTTTATCTGACAAAATTCTTTTTTGTTCTAACTTGGTAATTCTTTCCTTCGTATAATGCTCTCACATGGGAAGAATGCTTTTAAAACTCATCAACTTCTGAAAATGTACAGTGGAAATACTCTTATTGTTTTTGAGGCCAAAAGAGAAAAGGCATTATAAAACAAACTGTCTACACTCTGGATGCACATATTCACTCTACACTACATGTATTCAAATCACATTAAGGCAACCAGGACAAAAAAACAAATATCCTGATTATAGATCCTTTCCTTGCCATCAAATCTTTTAGGAGCAAAACCTAAGCAAATAAAAGAGTCTCCAGTCCATCCTCTATGTTAATTCTTGTTTTACTTCCTTTTGTCCTGCTAGTTCCAAGATGTTTCTGTTCGATATAACTGTTCCTTGCACTCTCTATCATACTGTTCCAGGTGCCCAGAAGCACACCTCCTTTGACAGATACTGGGTCTGCCTTTATAGCCAATACTTCAGCTGTGACACCATATAGAAAAACTGGAATAATGTTTCAGTTGTAGATTTGGTCTTTAAATGGTAGATTTTCACCAACCAAATCTCTCTCTATAATGAGCTACCAGTGCACTTGCTTTTACAAGTTCATAACTTCATTTCCTACTAGATATCCTCGTTGGCATATGCCATTGGCAGTGTAAACTAATTAATTCAGCTCTTACAATCCTTTGCATTGCAACGGAAAGTTTGAGTGGGGATGTGATGGATTCTCATCAGATTGTTTTTCATAATTAATGTTATCTTGCTTGAGATGCTAGACAGCCTTTTGGTTTCCAACAGTGTGTCAAAAATGTGAAATGTCTGATGCATTGTTGTAGTGCCTTTAGTTGCCCAAGTTTTCTCATAACAAAGTTAGTGGCAAATCCAAACAAAAAAATTATGCCTCCTCCACTTCTTGTTCACAGTCTCAGTTACAATGGCCGCAGTTAATGCATTTCCAGATGTTTTCAACTGCACATTTAGCTCTCAAAAATGCCTAGGAGCAGCTCCATCTCTGCTTCCAAATATGCCAGAACTGGCCCAAGGACTATATCATTGATTCCTTTGCATTTCTTCAGCTGACTCTGAAAGACAATGTCCAATACTTAAAAACTGAGCAGCATATGCTATGCTATTTGAGTAATTCCTAAAAAGCCCCAAAACCTACAACAAAAACCCCACATAAAAGTAAGAGATATAACTTAAACTGTCTTTAGTATACAATCATCCATGGGTTTTTTTCTCATTAGAAGTTTCAACTGTTTATCACAATCCTTCTTTATTTCTGCATATTTTAATTCCAAGCTTCCTTATGGTTTACATAAGGTTACACATAATGCTGCTTTGGTGTTCTCAGTAGTGTTTTATCATATTGCTGAAGCTCAGCTACTGTTCTGCCCCTTTTATGGAGGAAAGAAAAAAGAAAAGCAGAAATGTTTGGGATTTTTTAAGAGAAAGGCGGAAATATTTGCTTTTAGCTTTAAAAAAAAAAAAAAATTAATTTTAAGTATAAAAATAACTCAATGTACCAGCATGGGGTGAGCTGGATGGAAAGCAGCTTGCCATAAAAGGACTGTAGTGTCCTTGTGGACACCAGGTTGAACAGAGACCAGCAAAATGCCCTTGCAGTGAATCAGGCCAGCAGCCTCCCAGGCTGCACTAGGAACGTTGTCAGCAGGACAGGGGAGGTGATCCTTCCCCTCTGCTCAGCCCTGGGGAGACACAGCCAGGCATTGACTCTGCTGCTGGGCTCCCAGTCCAAGACAGGCATGGATGCACTCAAGTGCGTTCAGCAAAGGGACACAAAGGTGATTAAAGGGTTGGACCATCATTCATACAAGACAATGCTCAAAGAATGGGGACTGTTCAGCCTGGAGAAGAAAAGCATCAAAGGAATCTTATCAATGATACACCTGACAGGAGGGTGTAAAGAAGACAAAGCCACATTTTTCTTGGTTGTGTCCAGTGTGTCAGGAAATGGCCACAAAATATAGAAAATTCAATCTAAACATAAGAGACTTTTTGTTATGAGGTGGGTCAAACATCAGAACAGGTTGCCCTGAGATGTTTTGGAATCTCCCCACTTGGAGATACTCAAAAGGTGTCTGGTCATGGCTCTGAGAAACCTTCTGTACTAATCCTGCTGTAAGCACAGGGGAGTGCCACAAAGATGATCTGAGGGCTGGAGCACCTCTCCTATGAGCACAGGCTGAGCGGGATGGGGCAGGTAGTGGCAGGACAAGGGGGGAATAGTTTTAAGTGGAAAGAGGTAGGTTTAGACTATTAGGAAGAAATTCTTCACTGTGAGGGTGGTGAGGCACTGGAACAGCTGCCCAGAGAAGGTGTGGATAACCCATCCTTGGAAGTGTTTGAGGACAGGTTTTGAGCAACTGGGTCCCTGAGAAGGTGTCCCTGCCCATGACAGGGAGCTGGAACTAGATGATCTTTAAAATCTCTTTCAACCCAAACCATTCTGTGATTCTATATCCAGAGGTCCATCCTGTGAATTCCTAGTTAATAGCATGCTAAGTATAATACCCAGTAACTTACTGACTCCTAATTAATACTGATTTGTTGTTTGAAACCTGAAGGCAAGGTGGAGGATTTGAGGGTAGAAAGATGGGAAATGTTTGCCTTATTTTTTTTTTAAATCCTGAAACAATTAGTTTAAAGAAAATTCTTATTAAAGTATATTTTTTATAACACTACATTTTTCTAATTGACATAGTATATGTGCCAAGTTTTAATAACTTAAAAGATTAATAAATCCAAATCAAAATCATCTAGCTTACTGCCCAACCTAAAGATGTGCACTCTATATATAAGACTTCAAAAACACTGTGTGTTTTTACCTTGTGGAACTATTTTTTGTTTTCTCATGGACATCTTCACCTGGGTTTTTCACTTCTTTCAAATGACTCCAGAATTGCCATTATGTACCAAATATCCCAAGTGCAAATTTGTCAAGGACTTGCAAATAAGTGCAAATAAGCTCTATAATAATATAGTATGTCTTATTAAACCCTCTCTAGTTTGCTCCTTCAGTCTAGTTTTACAAATACACTGCTTTATTAGCACATTATTCATTGAAATATCTGCCTATGCTATTCCTTGTAGTGAAATATGTCATGTTATGGGTTTACCTCAGGGATTTTCATTCTCATTACTTCTGTACTTACCCAGTTTTTACTCCTTGAATGCTATCACGTTCTGAAAGACTATCAGTGACAATGGGACAAAACATAAGAGTACCAGAGGCTGGATGGGCTGTAGCAAGACTTCTACCATGACTCCAATGAAATTATTTATTTTGAAATTTCACTTTTTCTTTTTGTAAGGTTTCAGCAGTAAGCACTGTATCCTTTTCATTTCATCTCCTCATTCACTAAGAGACACCATGGTGATATCTTCATATCTCTGTATTATGATGGTTTTCCACTGCAAAGGACTATTAACTAAATTTCATAATAATCTTTTCCTAAGCACCATTAACATAATTAACAGTCTGTTAACTAAGACATTAGACCTTCAGCATCACATAATAAATTGTAAGTCCACAGCTGGTAGGAAACCCTTTCAAGAGAAACACTGCTCAGGAACACAACAACTAGAATTGTGAAAATCTGTTTGTTCAGTGGTGGAGAACTTCCAGTGTCCATTAGAGAAAAACAAATGTCTGACTTAAATTGCTCCTAAAATGTGCTTAAATAAATATCATGCTAAGGAGTTGCACTTCCACCATCCAGAGCTCCATGAAAATTATTTAATTATTATTATAATTTTTCCTTAACGGACATAATTTTGCTATAATAGCTATATATTGGTTCATTAACTACCCTTCAGCAACAATTATTTGATATTATGGTGAACTATTCAGAGAAACTTTAAATAAGAAAACAAAGATGTTGCTGGTCATTACAAAGTATCTAAGGCAAAAGCTATCATGACCACACATCGAGATACCTTGAGTAAATAATGTGCTAATAGCTAGTATTCTATTAGTTTCCTTAGTATTTTAAAACAAGTGCATTAATCAACTGCTATAATTCTTATGTCAAGTTTGCCATGCAAGTCCTAAGTTTATGAATTTTAATTTCTTAGCCCTTTTAAAATGCTACCACACTGTTACAACAACATTAAAGGAACATAGCTCAAGACTGTTTTTCACATACACCAGTGCCTTTTCTTATTTGTCTGGGGAATGAACTGCTGTTAGACCAAATTAACTCACATGGTGTGACACACTTCACTCAGCCCTTGCCACAAGAGTTGCCACCATGAAAGTTGCTGTGTCCTACTTAGGAAATCAGCACAGAAACAAGCTGCATAATGGCACCATTATGGGAACATTAATAAACTGTCGACCACTTAGCCCACTTTAGAAAATGTTAGGGGCTATGTGGCTGCCAAAAAGATTGCTTCTATGTTGTCATAATGTACTAGAGCAAAACAAGTCAATATAGCTTTGAAAAATTGAGATTAATTTCTCTGTCCATCCTGAGTTTTCCCACAGAATCAGATCCTAACACTTCTACAAGACATGAGCTGAAGAAATTATATGTCTCAAAAAATACATAATTTGCCTTTAAGCATCCTTTACTTTCCCAGTCATTAAAACAATAAATTCCTGTGTCAATCCAAAACGAGCTGTTTTACATGAAAACCTTTTCTATTCCTCTCCTGAGCTGTCATATTCCCCTGCTGTATGCCTTTCATTTTTTTAATCTGGTTAAGGATAAAAAAAAAAAGCAAGCAAGCAAAAAAAATTACTAGATCTGCTAGGGCTTGTTTGGTTGTGTTTTTGCAGTCACTCAGTGTATGAGCAACTGAAGGATGAACACAGAGAACAGCATCAAAATGAAGGTGAAAATGTAGAAAATGCTGCTTTACTCTTTTGGTTGCTGAATTTTCTAAGTCAGTCACACTCTTGGTAACTGAACACCATCATTTTGCTAGAAGTGTGGAAACAAAGAAGAGTATCTTCTGTTTCTAACATCAGCTCAAGCTCCCTTACCCACGCCCTGCACTATCACTGCTGCTACCATGGGCTACTTAATGCTCCACTTTACCTCCAGAGGCTTTTCACCCTTTCTTTGCTCATTGAAGAACAAAGCTTTAGCTTCAAACCTTCAAGTCCCTCCTCTTCTTACTTCTACAACGATTATGAACTCTGCAAGTGTGACAGCATCTAGGACAGCTGAGCAGATCCTGATCACAGCCCCCAAACACCATTGTAACAGCAAGTATAACACATCCATGATCTAAGAACTGCATCCCTCACAGCCAAGACAATACTGTAATTTATCTCACATTTGTACTCCAGTATTAAAAAAAAACCAAGAGAGTTACAGATAAAGCACAGTACTGTCAGCCATCCCGTCTTAAAGGGAGTCAGAGCACAGCCCAGTCCCCAACAGGTTGCAGAGCAAGGGGCATTACACATTACTGGGTCTGTGGATTTGCTAGCATCTTGAACAAAATCACTCAGATCCTACTTGTACAGCCTCAAATATGGTTGCAACCCCATATAAACCTGCCTCTTTATAAGTCAAGTTTCTTTGTTCTTAAAAACAACTAAAGATTTTAATGCTTAAAGCAAGTCAAAGGAGTCAAATTTTCTTCCTCATTTCTAAATTTCTTAGTCTGAAAATCCCATACTATACTTTCAAAAATCCTTCTTCAGGGTAGAAATGAAGAATGTGAAGGACTAAAGTGTGTAAGAATAGATTATTTTTCTCCTCAAACTACCTGGCACCAGATACTGAAACCCCAAGGGGCTGGTCCTGCTCTCATTTGATCACATGAACACTGCTCCATTTAACAGATGATATTACAATGAAGTGATCTAAGGCATATCTTCAGAGTCACAAGACTATGGACCAGAAAATCTATATAAAGGAGGGAAATCTTAGAAATAAACTTATGTTTTGAGGAGTTTTTTGGGAATTTCTTCTTCCATCTATCTTTCTGATATGCGATTTTAATAGTTAGAATTAACACATCCTCCATTCCACCTCTATGGGAAAAAAGCCAGATTTTTTGAGCCTATTATTTTTAGTACAACATAATGAGCAGAGAGTTCTCCAATATCTGCTTTGTAAACAATCAAAAAAGCACTCATTTTTCAGATTTCCATCACAAATATTACTGTGTCACTTGAGTCCACCCATCTTCCCTGAAGACAAATAATTTGATCTAACAGGGAAAAGAATTTTGAACATAAACCAGAGTTCATGCACACAGGGGAAATCACTAAGGAAACCAAATTTATGATCACTGTACTGTGAATAAAGAGTTCTTTGATACATGCTATAGAATGAAGTAAATATATCTGCTAGTTTGTTAACACTTACTGCACAAGTAAATACAACGCACATTAAAAAGGTAAATCCTTACCAAGAACAAATGATTGGCCATTAACATTCAGCAAATCTGTCTATTGAAGTCACATTAAAATATTCTTACATATTTTGACATATACTAATCTGTCCAAGAGTTCTATAAATCATTATTTCTTCATCATGAATCTGTGTCTAGACCTTGAATTTCACTGCTATTATCTGTGGCTGAGATTGGGATCAGCTCCAGAGCACACGACTCTCACCAAAACAATTCCCAGCTGAACGGAGTAATGCACAAAGACAGTGAGAAGCTCTAATGATCAAAACCAACACACTGAGCTGCAACACCAAAGAGGCAGCAAGTCATGTAGGGACTGATATATGAAGAGTAGACACTGACTGTGCCAAAGAAAAGAATTTCTGGGCAGGCTAGTCCCTTGAGATGACAGTGGCCGTCACTCTGCTTCCATAGGACTGTGCTAATGTGGAGCAGGATGACAAGCTCCCTCACCCCCAGAGACCACACAGTTGCCTGACAGCAATGTCCTTCTGCCACAGCCTCATGCTGCTCTTCTTTGCCTTCTCTTTCCTGAAGGAAAGAAGTGATGTCACCTCTGCTCCAGGGGGCAATCACAGACCCTTAATCTACTGATAAAACCCTCTCCTTGTCCCCCATGCAGAACTCGGCAGTGGCCCTGATGTGGGACCACAGCTGGAACATGCACTGCTCTGGCAGTGCCTTGGGCCACCCCAGTGTCTCAGAGAAGTCCTGGAAGAAGGAGTTCACTGTGTCCCTAAGAATTCATGCAGATATATGAAAAGTCAGCTTTACCATAACAAAAAACCCCAACCAAATTTACAAAAAAACTTAACTTGTTATCTTTTATTCTTGCACAGTTTGAATATCATAAGGCAAAACTGCAGAATTCAATTTTCAAATGCTTTATCATAGCATGGCTTGGGGAGTCCAGCTAGGGTTTTTGAACATTTGGGTGTGCACATGGTAGACAACAGGACAGTGGCTTGGAGTTTGCCACAGGGAAATTTGTGCTGGTATTACTGTAACAGAAAATTTGTAAGTGTGGAGGCAGTGCTGGGATGCTGTTAGAGGAAGCCGGGGGCTCTGACAGACCAGTAAGTGTGGCTGAGGGCATTATCACCCCATCTGTCCACCCCCCTTTTCTCTCCAACGCCAGCCTTGCTGCAGCAGAGGCATCCAAGACAAATGTACCTGCTGCTCTGCACGGATCCCACTCTCAGCTCATCAGTGTTCCACCCGGCTGCGGCTGCCACGAGCAGAGCACGGCGGCTCCTGGCACCCTGCTCCAGAGCGGCAGCTCCCAGCAGCACGGGGCACAGGGGAGCCGAGAGCGGTAACACCTTGCATCACGGCTGCTCAGTCTGACACAGCCCATCTGTCAAAACCCAAAGTGAGAAAGGGAGCGAGATTACACAGGAACTGTGGTTGTATTAAGGGGATGTGTAAAGTCACGCTTTCCAAGGAAAAAATATGTAATTAAGTCAGTTACTGTGCTTCGTATTTGTGCACAGTATCTGTAGCAGCACATTCAGTTAAAATTAAAAAGGAAATAAATCTCAGCTGGAGTTCTTCCTGGATAAGTGCCCAAGCAGGAAGTAGAGTTGTATTGTCTGAACAATTTATGTTTGTGAGCAATTAATAAAACATATTTTTCTGTTGATTCTGTATTTTTAGCTGATAATTATGGAACATTTTGGGGGTGAGGAGCTGCCACTCTAATTGAAATAAATTTTTCACTCTTAACAAACAGGAGGCAAAAATAACACATATCTTATCAAATTTTTAAGGGGAGAAGTTTGTTTAAAAATTCATTGTTTCCCATCTATTCTGAGGTGTCTTTTGGTTTTATAAATATAATTTAGAATACTTTAAAGTACAAATACTTTGAAGTCCCTACTCATGGCCACAATGGACAAATTAAACCTTGCATAGAATAGGGTTCTGTTAGTACACCTTTTTAAACAGTGGTAGTCTGCTATAACGCAAAGCCTGGCATGGGCACTCCAGCTTTTCTACAAGATTACTGCAAAGACCTGGGCAAGCCACACCACCTTTTGGTGTGTTATCTGTGAAGGCAGGGAATCATGGAAAGTCAATATAGCCCTCGCTTACCTCAGCAAAATGCTGAGAGGAGAAAATACAGAGAGTGGGTACAACTTCACATATGGTTACAGCTACAGAAATCGACTAAAGAAGATCAGGGTACAGGCCAAGTGCTGGTCTGCACGTCTCCATTCAACAGTAACATTCTCCTACTGTTACCACAGTCCCCAAGACTGATTTTGGCTTTGCTGGGTCAAACATTGCCTAGGAAGGGCTCAGGGGGTAACAGGGGCAGAGGCCTCTCTGCAGTGCTGGCCTGGACATGGCAGTCCTAATTTATGGGAAAAGGGGAGAGAAGTTCCTTCTGGCTGGACACACATCGTGCAGCATCAATTGGCCTCAAGACTAGAGATCTGCCCCTGCTTGTTTTATTTACTATTGTAGACATAGCCTGTAAAACCCTCTGATAAAGGGACATGTCTTCTGGTTACAGACATTATATAAAACTAGATTATTGGTGAGAGTCAGGCACGTACTGCTGTTTGTCAATTTGATCTTCAATTAGATCCTCATAGAAGGTTTCTTGGCTGAAGTATCCAGGACACAATGTACAGACACAGCCTTTGCAGAGTTAGAGTCTGTCAATGACCTGAAACCCAACAGCATGATCTCCCTCTCTCTTGCAATGTATGTGCTGCTGCGAGGACCACTCTCCTCAGTGTGCTGGGCTCTGGTCTGAGTCAAACAAGTCAGACTGACAAGAGGTTCTGCAGAGCTGCAATCCAAACACATTGGACTGGGAAACACATGAGCTGTGAAACCACTTCTCTAGCAAACACCCAAGCAACAGGCTGTTGGGAGAACTTCTGGTGAAAGTTACAGTGATGTAGCAAAGTACTCCCCAATGAGATGAAGAGGAAAACTGGTTAAAAAAATTCCCGATGGAAGATTGTGTCCTACTTAAATCAAAGCATTTTTGCCGGAATGTTTCTATCTGTAGATTTTACAAAAATAGTCTACACATTCCTTTTCGATATAGCTGAAACATTTCATTTTGAGAAATTCAGAGCATTTTCTTTCACTGCTAGTGATAATGTGTTTTATTGCAGAGTATCTCAGAACTGACAGGCCGGGAGTTGCCTGAAGACAGTAACTGACTGTCCATTCCTTTGCTTTTTAGGTACTATCAACTTAAATAGATCATCCCTGGCAGAGCTTTGTCTAATCTAGCCTCACAAGGCTTTTCTTTTTGTGGGTTTCATCCTGCTTGCCAGTCAAGAAGTTATTCGTAATATCTAATGTAAATCTACCTTATAATTTTGAAACTCTTATAGAAAAAGTATCATCAAAGCATTTGATCTTATTGAAACAAGACATTTATATATGTATTAAAAAGGTCATTTTTCTATTCCCTGAACAATTTTTCAGGATTTTTTCATGAGCTGGATCACAGTCAGATGTCAGTTTCAGTTTGACACTAAGGGAAGATTAGAATTTACTGTAGAATAGTCATCCTCATTTCCAGCTCTGTGTTTCCTCTTCATGATTAAATGTGCAGGACTACATCAGTGCACATCTGCAAATGTAAGGAGAGGCAATAGGGTGTTGTTTCACCTTTGTTTCAGCTGAAGAAAGCCTTGGGTAAGCTCTTAAATATGACAGAGGCTGAGCATGGAAGCGAGATCAGGAGTGACCACAAGAAAAGACTGTTATAGAAAATTGTTGAAGTATTTTTAAAACATGAAGATCTTATTACCACACCAAAGGTAAGGGCAGTGAGAACAGCAGGGAACTCTCTGCAAATAGACCTGAATCTTGGCATGGGAAGATTTGCTATTTATGTGCTTGCAATAGAGGACAAAGCTGCCTTTTCCTTTTTGAGTATCTGCTGGGAGTGCAACGTTTCCCAAATTAATGAAAATCAAGAGTTAAGTTAAATGACATAATAAAATCCAGACATTGATTTTTATGTTAGGAGTCATCTTTATGCAAAGCATAATGTATCATCTTAAATGTCACTCATTCAGTAATACCATTATAATGCTATTCCTTGGTGATGGCCACGAAAAAGTTGTTCAGGGCATTCATCAACACTGTCACTATGTCATTTTTTGTCTACTATGAAACCTGCCTGTAAGAAATCTCAAACACTGGTTAAGAGAAAAACTGGGAGAGAGTTGCTACCAGGGCTTGATCAGCTGTGTGTGCTCCATTCTTGTGCTCTTCTGTGTGTTCAGATACAAGTCACCTCTAACAACCAAGTAAAGGCAAGCAGGGACCTGTGGGGCCAGAATGCCAGAAAAAAAGAGGGTTTATAACTGGCATCTCTAATCAAGGCTGACGGAGCACTAGGCCTATAACCAGCAGCTCCCAGAGGTGTGTAAAGAGTTTCCAAACTGTGTTTGCAATAATGTGGAGGGCACTGAGCTCACGTCCCTTTCCCAGCGCCACACCAGCTCAGCCTAGGCAGGGATGAAGTGGCTGACTCTGAGGGAAGAGTGCCATCTACTGAACCCCAGCCTTTCTCTAGGCTGCCCACCCAAATACAGCTCACTCAGCCTAGAAGCCAAGCCCCACATGCTCCCATCTGCAGCCTTCCCAGCACACAGGAGACGGCCTTTCCCCTCTCCGATCTTCCTTAAATACAATGGGAGCAGTAGAAGCCTATAGAAATACCACCAAAAATCAAATTTCTCTCGTGTTTCCTGTTTTACAAATTAATTGCTTGTTTATATAGCAAAAAAAATAACAGCTAATAGCTGTAGTGGTTGGATTTTTCTGGGGGTGATTAACTCAGGAGTAAATGTCCACGTCTCTCAGCAGCACTGCAAAGGAATTATTCTTCATAAAGAAGAAGAAATTGATCTATTCTCTTCTAAGACTAGAAAGCGCTACATCTGCTGATCAACATCCCTATTCATCAGGGCAGTAACCTGCTGCTACATTATCTGGGCCACAAGGGTGCTGTGGTATTTTTCCATTTCATCATAATAAATTAGTTGTTTTGCTATTAACATGCTTGGTATTTACAAGAGAGAGTCACCAGCTCTAAAGAATCAGAGCCAGTCCTTTACATTTACATTCCCAGGGTTCAATTAACTACTGCAGTGACCAAGTGTTTAAATGAAACTTCATCTTTCAGATATGCCCCATCAACAGGGAGTGAAATCAATAGGGCTCATTTCAAGCAATTTACCCACCATCTCTATATTCCAGGAGGCTCTTGCATTCATCTGGATAGTATTAGTTTATCATATGTCTCTGACGTATTTTCCTGTCAAATCTTCCTGTTCCACACTCATACAGATGAATGAACAGTGTCAAAACAATTTCATTCTGTTTTATCTTTGCAAGAATTTCAGAGCTGCAGATGGGAGACGAGGGTGATTATCTAGGTCTGTGAGGGCCATGGAACAAGGACAGCATCCTTTCTTGATTGTCATAGACATACTTTAGTTGATACTCAGCCTTCAGCCAGATCACTCTGAATAAGAGAAAATGATAATTTACTGTATCATCCCATCAGCCTTTATGATCCTTTGCTCAGCCAAGGCAATTGTCTTCTCAGAGCCCTTGTACCACCAGAATGATATAGAAAAAATTCGTGTTCTCTTTTGCCTCACTACCTCATGTAACAGTGAGAAATTTGGGAAAAGCAGTTTTAACCTGCCTAGATATCTGTTTGCTATTGCTTAGTTACTTCAGCTCATTCCTTCATTCAGCATTTTGAAAATATGCAGGAGATGAGGCAGCTGAAATCATCTTTATCAGCGGTTTTAATCTGAAGCAAAGGGGCATCAGGCAATGAAAGAGACAAACTGAAATTTCTTAGCAGTCTGCTTGACTCACAGAGATCAGACTGAAGGAGACGTCTGTTCCCAAGTGACTATTTAAGAATTAACCTTTAAAGAGGGCATTTGCTAGATTGAAAAGAAATGAGAATTCATTACTTCTAAGGATGTGGCCCAGAATTGTTCTTATTCTCCTGGCAAGGCTTTGCTCCCTTAAAGAGCCTTCCTTTCAGATGATTAGCTATCATTCAGTAGTACCAATACACTCAAACACCCATTTCCTAACAAGAGTTGTCTCCTGCCTCCAATCCAGGCATCACAGGCTATCCTGCAGACTTAATACAATTGCAGCTGAGCAAAAAGCTCATTTGAATTTCAACAGCCTGTGCCTTCAACAAGGAACAAGCAATTTCAGATTTCCAGGAATTTCTGGATGAGAAGCATGATACAGCTGTATAATTACAGTATACTAATATGTAAAATATGCAACTAACTAATTATTTTAAATGATGCTTGCAACTTAAACGAGTGCATCCACAGCTTGATTGTCCAGGCTTGTATCAATAAGATGGAGTGGAGCAGACAAGAGGAGAGCTGCTCCTGGCTGTAATATTGTTTCTGTGCCACAGAGACATTGCCAAGAGGGTCTCCTTCGACTGCATTAATGTATGCATCCAATTACAGAGAGGCTTTTTATTTGCTTGTTCCAGCTGTAGAATGCAATGCTATACTTGTGCTCACACTGCTGTGTTCACGTCTACTGCAGAGAATAAAGGCTTTTTGGAGAGACATTCCAAATTCAGCTAGAAGAAAATACTGCCTTCATATCTCAAGTAAGCATCTAAATTGTGCAGTTAAATTTACTGTAATCTGATTTTTTTTCTGTTAAAATTCAAATGAGAAACTCTACAATCTTATTTTGGACCATTTTTCATGCTTTCTATTTTCTTTACTCTGAGAATAGATTATTATTTCTTGAACTCCTTCACAAACCCCAGTGTGCAAAGTTTTAGTATTAATTTTGATCAGAATCTACTCAGTAGTAGACCCTGGTGTTGCAAAGAGATCAGTGCAAAAACTTACTTGTGCTCATTCAGAGGGAGATTAGGTAAACCTTCTGCTCCTTTATTTTGGAGAACTGGCTCTTTTGCACTAGGAAACAAAAGTGAATAAATGCATTTCCAGGGCATTGACTTCCTTGTAATTTTTAATGGGAGGGAGCAATGCCCCGACTCTTTCATTTTTCTTGGCCTGTAATGACACATTTTCTATAAAAAAATATTTCACCCCATGAAAGACATGCTTAATTGAGAGATTTATCATTAAGGACCCTTTATGTTCCTTATTAGAACATATATTAGAGAGGTCAAGCACAAAAATTCTCACAAATCTAACAATTATGGGCAAGAGAGGCAAGGAAACCTCATCACTTTCTTATCTAGAACTCGATCTGATGACAAAAAGCTAAAAGTGAATTAAAAGGAAACAAAAAGAAAGCCCATCCTGTGGAATGCTGAATGCCCTTCACTCAGTTCCCAGAACAAAAGGACGCTCAGCAGCTCATACGTTTCTGGATTTTCCTACAGTTCATGTGTGGAACATTTTAAAAAAGAACATACCTTTTGCATACTGGTTGTATCAGGCCAGGACCTTTTCTGAGAATGGGATTCAGTCTGGAAAAACAATCACAAAACACCCGCTGTTCAATAGTTCCTAGACACAGTGGAGTGGACTGAGAATGACATGTCAGATTTAATTTTAAATGTGTGAAATTTTCTTTTCTCATATCATATTTTCTTGGCTTTTTTTACAGGATTCTTTTGTCTTTCCTTTGTTAGTGCCCTGATTTTTAGTTTCTTTAATGCTCATTAAGCTACATGAGAACTGATATAGTCACGTCTTAGGTTACAGTGTAAGATGTAACCAAAAGTATGTATTCTGTCACCATCTGTTAAAACCAGGTGGGGCAGTGTTCTTTATCTCTTCCATGACACATCCCTGATAACTCCCTCTGGAGAGAGATTTTTCTGTTAATGAGCCATCCAGCCTTACTGCATGACTCATAAAATTACATCATCCCATTGTGAGATGCTCCGCCCAGGGGGAGGAGCCAAGCATTCCTACCTGGATATAATCTGAGGCTTGGAAGACCACAGGCAGCTCTTACCTACTGGATGGCCTGAGTACAAGAGCTACATAACCACACTGGACCTTCTGAGGAAGACCAGGCCCTTCTACAGGATCACCACTTCAACAGAACAACATCTATCACTTCAACAGGACTGCCAGTCACCATTTAATGGGACTGCAACCACCACCCTGCCTGTCAGTGTTTTTGTACTATTGCATTTATTTTTAATTTTCCCATTAAATTGTATTTCTGATTTCAAGTTTCTCACTGGTTTGCCTTCAAACTAGTATATCTTAACATAATGTCAAGTATTTCCAAATAAATATTTATGGACTTCCAAAAATTGACTTATATAAATGAAGTTCAATAAACTGGGAAAAGATGTATTATTCTCCATACTGTGTAGTGCACCTCTTCCTCAAAGAACTTCTTTTCAACTGATATTATGAGCTTGATAAAGAACAACACTTCCACTGGAATAATCGCAGTTTAATTACATGGCAACATATGTACTCTAAATATTTCTAAAATGGGTAAAATTTGCAATGTAAATGCATATCAAAATAGCTACATGACCTGAGCAGTAGCCAGTTTTCAGAGCTATATAGCAATCCCATCCAGAAAACATCAAAATTGTCTAAAGGAAAAAAAAAAAAAAACAAACAAAAAAATCAAATTAGAGCCAAACAGAAAATCCACTCTTTCATTTGTACACATTATGCTGAAAGACCAGGACTCAGCACATGCAGGGCCAAATACCATTAGCCCACAGTTCTCATTACTCTGGGCTGCCTGCAGTCTGCATTGCATCAAGTCCCATAAGATCATTTGCTATTTTACAAGGCAAGAGGAATTTCAACCATCAGGAATATGGATTTTAAAAATAAGGGACATTTTTGAAAGAAGTGTGTGTTGATTTTAACAGCAATATCAAGATGTAATGAATTTGGGAAACATTCTGAGTAGACTATGATTTTTAATTAGAAAAAACAGTAAAATCAAGACTAAAAAAGGTGAGGACTTTGCTATGAATATATGCATACTTCACATACCCTCCAGAGGACAGAACAGCCAGCATTTTTTAAACCAAGGCATGTGCCTGACTTCATCCTTAAAGTGGAGTCTGTTTTTAGAAGAGATCTGAACACTCAGTTTTACCAACTTCAGCAAAGAAGCTGAGAATAGTCTAAGTAACCTATTACTCCGGAAAATGCCGGCTATTATATACCTTTACTAAAAACTTAATTACATATAAAAAACCTTAGCTAATCAAACCCATACAGGAAGCGTGTGCAGGGTGACTCATGCCTTCCTCTGCATTGTGCTGGCAGAAAATGGAGCTGGTGGGGGCAATGCCTTCCCTGTCTCAGTGCAATGCACTCATCTGGCAGCTGTGGTGGACTCCAGCCACCCCAAATTCTGGCAGGGGAACAGGCAGGGTGTGCCAGGACCGTGCTTTATACAAGCCAGAGGAAACGCTGCAGCAAGAAGAGGTTATGATTTTTTACAGGGCACAGATCCTGTTACCAGCATCACTTATCTTAATACCCCATCAGTTTGTTTTTCTTGGCAGAAGTTGAATGCCTCATAAAGCCATGCCTATTTTGACACAGGTTCTAAAAGGCATATATTAGACTTGTATCTATAATAGATTAAAAAATGTCCTTCAAAATCAGATTATGTTTGCTGTGATAATCATAGTCCTCAATTATACAACTGTATATAAAATACCTAATGTTTCAAGAAGTAACATTTTTCAACATTAAATTAATCCTGCTAAAAATACAGTATACTTCCTGCAATTTCTCTCTATATGTCAGAAGAGTAATGCTGTATTTATAGCAAAGATGATACTTCCATTAAATCTTTCAATCAGCTAGGGACTGAGATAATTGGCAAAATTTTCTTCACTGCTATTCAGTCAGCTGGCTTTAAACCACAGTTAAACTTTACAACAGTGTTTCTCATCCACTCTTGTTTTATTTGATGTTATTGTATCTGTCAATCTTGAACAGGAAGATGCAGAGAAAATTGAGAAAGTTTTTGTTTGCCTGATCATTCTGAAACTCATCAAGGTGGCAAGTATAAGGAATGGGGTAGGGAATCTAAGAAAGAAAATATTAGTTACAACTGATAGAAAAGTCTTCAGTTGCCCTCACTGCACTGTTTCTTTTCTACCATTGCACATAATAAAATACATCCCCATGACACAGGCACTCAGCATAAGGTCAGCTGTCTGTGGAGAAGAGTGTACCTGGAGATGCAGGACTACGCAAGGATATTGCCTGGAGAAGAGGCACTTTCAGTCCCAATCAGCTGTGTTCAGGAGTAACGGCTGACAAAGGAGTGATGCAGAATTTTTAAACTTGTGCCATGAGGTTTACCAGGATTTTTTGTCTCTCATGCCATATTTGCAGTGGAATCCATAGCAGTGTCAACATCTGTTTCTTGGTAAATACCTTGCAGGAAAAAGGATTTGGACAGACTTTTATGGTTGTAAATCAAAAAAAAAAAAAAGGTACAAAAATGGGTGCATGATTTTCCACAGATAATTTTTATGGGCCATTGGACCTCCTGAAATGCAGCTGCTTAATCAGACATTTTTAGTCTAAACACTTATGCAAACTATGTGGAAAAGTATTCTACATTTTCACATAGCAGTGATTGCAAGAAAAAATGTTGGCCTTTTTCCTCTAAAATTATATAAAAAATGGGAACCATCTTACATGGTTTTAGCTATCTCAAATTAAAGCATTTACTTTACTTAAGGTATAGATTCACCCTATAAACAACAGAAAGACTGGAGAACCTCCAGACAAAGATTCTCCATCCTAAAATAATTGGCAAAGATGACTAGTGCAGAGCAAGCTGGTTTTCCCTATTAGGAGCGCAAGTGGGAGGTAGGAGGATTTATGTGCTGTTTAAGTATTTTCATAAGGTACAAATCTTCACCACAAAAACTATTAAGAGAGGCCAGCTGGAAACATTCCTGGTTAATATTTTAATATGGATTTCCCCAAGAGGAAATGTTTCACCGTCACTTCAGTAATTTGAAAACCTCTTGTTTGAAAAGAAACATGAGGATGAAAAAAAGTGATTTTGCAATGCGTTCCAATAATACAGTTGTTAAGTAATGGGATAAAAAGCTTGACTGCACACACACAGAGGAACATAGAGGCACAAAGGTAGGAAGGGGAGTTCAAATTATGCCCTGCCCCACCTCATGCCAGCCCCATCTTAGCCATCAGGCCATCAAAGGCCCATCTCTACATCCATGAAGAAGCACAAGGACTCACCACAGGTGGAGAAACCCCAATAATCCAGTCAGAGAAATAGCCCCCACCCAGCTCCTGCAAGACTGCCACAGGAGTGCCTCAGTATCATGGACACTCACCCCCATGAGGCAGTAGGAGCTGCTCTCCAGGTCCCTCACCACACTGAGGGGTCACTGCCCAGGACAGGGGACACTGTGAGATGTGGAGGAAAAGCATTGCAGGTCTGCATAGGACTGATGGGATGTTTAGGACAGGAACCAGAGGTAGAGAAAGAGAAGGATCCAAGGTGATTTGGGAAGGAGCACACATAGAAAGATAGAAGAGTAAGGGGATGAAAGGGATCAGTTATGTATGAACAGGGGCTGGTCAGCACACTCATCTGGCTGTGTCCTGCACCCTATTAGTGAAATCTGTCCTGTCCTCTTGCTAAACCTCTCTCTATCTCTTTTCCTGGGTGAGGGACTCTCTGCGTGGGTGGGCATTGGTGCTTGAGTCTCTGGGAATGAGGTGGGAGGGAGAGTGGTACCCCAGAGCAGCTTGTGCATGAACTGTGTGGCTCGGCCCAGTTCCAGGAGCGAGGCCCAGTGGGTCTGTGGCGTGTGTGTGTGTGTGTGTGTGTGTGTGTGTGTGTGTGTGTGTGTGTGTTCCACTGCAGGTACGTGTCAGAGCAGCTGTCCCAGCAGCTGGAACGCAGCCACAGCCTTGGGGGCTCATATGCCTAAGTGCCAGAAATGGGAGATTGGGACTCAGGGACAGGTACTGGGTGTAAGAGCCCAGCTTCTGGACACCCGCACTATACATATGGAGACATCCATCTGCACCTGCAGACCTCCGCCCTGCTCAGTCAGAGAGGAATACAGGATGAGGGAATAGAATTAACATTTTCAATTTTATTCAAGGAAGATATTTCCACTGACTCAAACAAACTGATTTTTGCTTTAAAGAATATCTTCACACTGTTTTAAATGGGTTTTTCCTCATGTTTTGAAGCACAGTATTCCCTAGGATACTAAAGATATGCTTCTATTTATTGCCTTTAGAAAAGCTTACTGGTACAGATTCTAAAAGTATTCTCATCAAGAGTAGAAAATGTCTGAATGCCTTTCTGAAACTACAAGTTTCAGAAGTAATTCAAACATTATACAGAGGAAATTTTATGGCCTCAGTAACACAGTAGGACAGGTTAAACGATCGTGATGTTCCCTTCTAGCCTTAAAATTTATTAAGTACCTCCCATTTTTTCTGTTGATAGGTTCAGTAATACCTTCCAACTGCACAGCTCTCTGTGGATATTATATGGTAGCTGCATATAATTACTTCCATCTTAGTACACAAAAAACTCAGATTCAGAGGAGTTAAGTGACACAATCATCATGCAAGAGTGCACTAGAATCTGCATCAGACCTTAGATTTATTGAGTGACCATTCTATGTGCAGTTCATCAGACTTCCAGTTTCTCCCTATCTAGTTAATTCCAGTGCTCCTTTTTCTTCCCTTCAGTAAAATAACAGCAATATCACTTTCTTATTTCTATAAATCTATAAACTGCTGTCAGCTGTGGTTTCAGCTTATGTGGCATTTCTTCAGCTATTTCTAAGCAAACTACCATGGGCAACATTAGCTGTGTAGCAGCTGTAACAGGGAGCTAATTGCAAAATAATTAGCTTAGCATTTAAAAGACACGGTTTGCATCCTCTGCTGCCATACCTGGTACAGAGGCACAAGACCTGTACCAAGTACCTGCACCAAAGCCAGAAGAGGCTTTCAGACTGCATTCAAGCTGTAACTACACACATTACAGTGTACAGGTACCCCAAGTGCAGCTATGAACATCCACTGCATATTTCATGTGCACCTGACACATATAAAGGGAAGTTCATTAATTCCTCTGGAGAAAGGATCGTAATTAGCATATGCACCAATCTTATCTTTGATTGTTATTCTGGGTAAAAGTATTTACATTTTAAATGATGCATACTCATTCAACATAACAAAATAATTATTACTATACTCTTCATAATAAATTGTAGTGAGCAAAAAGAATTAGAATTTGAAGTCTGAGGTATAAAGTAAATTGGATATTAATAATTAATTAAGCTAATAAAAAATTGAAGAACAATTTTTACAGCACATTTAATAAATATATTTCATGTGTAAACTCTCAGAAGCAACTTTAAAACACATTGAATGGAAATGCCTTGAGGTGGTTCAAGTTTCTTCTCTCTAGCTGAATTCAAGGGCTAATTACAATGACCTGTTTTCCACACCAGCTCTGCCCCTTTCTCCATTTTACTCCACACCTACTGAAGTTTTAGGGAGAGATGATAGGATAATGTACACAGAATCGATAGCACTACACAGGTGAGAGTGAGAACCATGAGTTGTCCTGGCAGCAGCCTGCAAGCAGTGCCTGAGTAAAGATGCAGAAATCAAAAGAACTGAGAAAATACACTAAAGAAGTTGCCTCCTTCATAGCAACATCAAATGTGAAGGGCATCCACCCCCAGAAAAGGTACTCATCACACACAGGGCCGTGGACTGCATGACATGTAGCAGCTGTAAAAATGTCTTTCTGTCCTGCAGGTAGGAGATTGTACATCACTGTTTTGTACATAAACCTGGGGTGCTCTGCAGCCTGCCCCAGTCCTACCAGGCATCTTATACCTTGCTGAGTGCCAGACAGTAAACCTACTTACCAACCTTCCTAACCCCACCCAGTCCTTCAATCCTGTTAGATCCTTCTCTATATCATATCAGTTGTGCATGCTCAGAAATGCCTTTTTTTAGCAGAAATGAGTGTCTGCTACCTAACTGGGGACTTGTATGTAGATGAACAGGCACTTGGCTTCTGTCTCACTTCTCTAGAGAAACAAAATGATTAGAAGTGGTCAGAGATGTGACTAACTTTACACAACTTTGTAGTGACCACTGCAGGCCCAATAATCTATACATAACATCATTTACTATATCCCTGATCAGGTGTCTCTTTTCCAAGGTCAAAAGTGCTAGTTTACTTGTATCTTCTTACATAGAAATCAATCCTTGACTTTGTTGTGTTGGGTTTTTTTATGAGGGGTTTTGGGGATTTTTTTTTTTATGCTTCATATTATATACATTGCTAATGTTATTCTGAGATCTTTTTAGTATGTACCTATACATTTTCCATGGACAGAAAAAGGAGCACATATTGATTGCAATAATCACAGCAAATCACTTATTCTTTGCTTTTAGCTTTGCTCTTTTACTCTGATTTCTCTTATGTATTTTTTTTTCCTTATTTGTGCTATTGTTTTTCATTTTAGCCCAGGATCATAAGCTTCCACTGGAGTGTACTGATTTGTAAGGGGAACCTGTTTTGCCATTCTCAGGTACAGAACTCTTGCCAGAAGAGCTGAGGAGTGGTCTTCTTTCACACAAAAGAGACAAACTACAAAATACAACTTTACTTGAATTTAGTTTTCCTAAGAAATATAGCTTCATGCATATCTTCCTACATTAATTGGTCCTAGTTACTGGTCTTAAAAACAAAGGAAACAAAAAGCATGTGTTTTGCTACTATTTCCATTTTTAACTATATGATGAACTTTATTTATGGAGAAGTGGCACTCAGATATATGAGAGACAGAGATAGAGGAGGAGGAGCAGGAGGAGCAGGAGGAGGTGGAGGAGGAGGAGAAAAAGAGTAAGAAAAATAATCCAGACTAGAAGAGGAGGAAAGAGGATTCTATGTTTGTAATACAGTATTTAAATCTTTTACATATTTTGCAATTATTTCCTTTTATTGAAGCAAGCTTTGGCTTTATAAAGTAATGGCTCTGTGAAGGATTAATGTGGAAGAATTTTGCATTTAAACTCAATTTTCTTACTTGTACCAATATACGAATTGATTGCAAATCAGACCAAAGAATTGCATAGAAGTGATTCAGAGGAAGCAAGGAGAGGAATGGCAAAAAAGGATTTTGGCAAGTCCTAAATGCTTGGGAAGACAACTAGCATACCTGACAGAATTAGCATGTGTATCTCAGCATAGAAAGTTCTGTTGTCTTTGATGGCCAGGATTTTTGCCAGTTGTCTCCTCCTTTACCCTCAAGGGGGAAAAAAATCTTCATTATTAACATATTTGTTGAATGAGGCACATAATTCTGTCTTTCACTGTACTCCATTTCTCATAAGGCACATAATCTATTCTCAGATTTCCCAGCTGAATGCAGCTCTGAGCTTGTGGAAAGGATTACAGAATTTCATTTGAATACAAGCTAGTAGTTGTGTTTTGTGCCCGGTATGATTACTGAAATCACAATGTGTTCCTTTTTATGTATGGAGCAGATTTATACCGGCGTATCCTGAAAAGGCTTTCTCTGCCATTGGCAGTGAAGAAAATCATCTGGAGCATCTCCTAAGGCCACACACTTCAGGTACACCTGTTGTTACATGTTATAGTCTTTCTCCACTGCTTTAAAACACAAGGTCTATATTTTCATGTGTGCTTAAACTAATGATAGATGAGTCATATTCCAAATTACTGTTGTGGAAAGCCAGCCCCCAGGCACCTACCCATTTTCACGCAAGCATGCCAAAATGAGATTATATCCTTGAGCCAAACTGAGATTAAAAAGGCCCTTAAAAACACTAATAATTCTGACTTAATCAGTGATTATTGCTCTTTTTAAATTGAGTTTAAAATTTGTGCAGTAGCTTTGATTTTCACTTTTTGTTAAGTCAAGCCCTGTTTTTGCCAGAATGGAAAACCTGTCACATTGCAATAACACATCAAGTGCATAACTACAGCCTAAAAATTGAGCATGTGTAGCTTTAACATGAGGGTGGGAATTAATTGTTCTTTTGCTGTAATATCTGGGGAAGCTGAAGGCAATTCGGATTTCCGTGTACTACCACAATAGTGCCACCACAATTAGTTTCAACCAAACTAATCATCCTTCTCCTGGCCTCATTTCCAAGGCTATATAAAACCTATAAGCATGACACAAGTCATCCAGCAGAATTCCAGTGAAGATGGTACTGAAAGATGAGATTCATGGAAGAATTATTTATCTCAGAAATTATAGTTTGGTAGGGTGGATTTAATTCGACAGGACATTCCACAAGAAGATATTTCCATAGAAATCTCTTTCTTTTGTCATGCCTTTTATTTAAGTTTAAAGTCCTGCATGGCTCAAAGTAATGTACACAAAATAAGTAAGCAGGCAGCTGCAAATATAATAGAGAGAAAGCAAGGATGTCATGTGTTGCTAAACAAAGATGTGACATTTGCTGGACAGACAAGAAAATAGAAAGAGCAGAAATATTACAACTAACAGGATTCCTGATTTTACATTCTTCTTCTCTTCTACTTTCATTCCTCTAGCACATGGGATAGATGCCAGAGATGCATCAAACTGCCCAAGTATAATTCAAGTAGTCAGGGAACAGATGTTCACAACAGTTTCTGGTCAGTGCAGGGATTTTACTACCTGCCCACAAGGTTCTACCCACTGTGAAAACTGTATTTCTGGAAGATGTACTATATCAGTTTATATCAAAATACACGTATTCTGTAAGGGTGAATGACCCTAATTGACTACCAGTGTAATACAGTATCTGCTCCCTTCCTCTCATCCTTCCTTTCTCTAAGACTGGATAGAAGTTACTCACACAGGCCAATTTTATAATGTGGACTTCAAATGCTCAAATATTTTAGGAATTTGACTTTGAGTGTTGGTGACTTCCTACAGTGTGAACAGGTGGGAGAATGCTGGAAACTGAAGGTGAGCAACAGTTCTCCTTCCCTTCTCCCTTGTACATGCAGCAAAGGTCACTATTTTAATCCTCACTTTCAAAGGAAGAAGACTGTGCCAGGTCCAGAAATCTACCAAAATTTTTCCTTTTTATTATTTCTCCACAAAAATTAAGAAAAAATGGTAATTTCTCTAAGTTGATCATCAAGGTGTATTGATTCTTTTCATTTAAGAGGGAAAGGTAACCAAATACATTGATGAGATTGAACATATCAGGATTTATATACAGAAAGCTATATATTGATATGACTAGAACTGGTAACAGAAAGAAAAACACCTCAAAACTAGAAAAGGGTGACCAGAAAAATGACAGTTAATGAATCAAATTTATGACTTCAGAAAGCATAAAAGATTTACTGTTCATTAGGGTTAAACTTAAGTGGCAACATCTATCACACACAAATACATACTTTTGCTAGTTTTATGTAGGTCAGCACCAGTGGAATAACTGTATTGGTAGATCTTTTTAACTGAAGTTTTTCCCAACTTTCCTGGAGCCCTTAACAAGAACATGCTATCATAACAGCACTGCCAGCAGAATCCAAGAAAGGCAATTTTAAGCTACCTGTGGTTTCTCTAAACATGCCTCGGTACAGCTGTGGCCTTGGCCTTCACTGCAGAAGGCAAAATTTAAGTCACCATCCTCATAATATCCATGGTGTGTTTGGGGGTATATTTGATTTGTTTAAGACATTGAATGTTAAAATGTTGAAGAAAAATGATTTTGGACTAATTCTGGCAGAACTTCTGGAAGAAGACAAGATTTCACATTTTCTTCATTAAGAAAAGAATCAAGACATTGTATACTATGATGCATGTAAGAATCACAGCACAGAGAGCCCTCAGAGGCAATGGAAAGGGATTTACCAAGATCAAAGGGGATAGAGCATTTTTTATCTAAGCTACCAATATAATGTTAACTGGAGTAAAGCTCAGAAGCAAGAACCCATTGTCTGAGTCACCGTGGGAAATACAAAAGCTATATAAAATTATATATATAAAATTATATAAAGTTACTGTTCTTTATTTTAACTGCCAGTCTGTAATCTCTATTTGCTTAGAGCTTTATTTTTAAAAGAGAAGTTCCATTCAAATAAAACAAGATAATACTGATTTTCAAAACTTCCTGATGTCTTTGAAGAGCTAACTTGGAGCCTGTCTGAGTATATTGACCTCATATCTGTGGCCTGCTTTGTGCCACCATTTCAGCCAAGAAAATACAAATAAGCTAAGACTAATAACCTAATGTCTGATTTTAGGAATAGTATGCTCATCAAATTGCATACAAGTGGAAGATCTCTTTTATAAATCCACTTGTTTGACCAGAAGGACAATATAATGTTGACTTATGTCATTAGGTCTATGTGGTACATATGTTCCTTCATGTCTAGGATATCTCTTAAAATATTCCTGAAAAAAGGGGTCTAGTTGGATCTCCAAGCACTACCTTTTCATACTAGACCTCTGTGAAGAAACAAAATAATCCCACTAAATAAAGCTTTCTTTATTTTTCCACCATCAAAAAAGCAACAATGAGAAACTGTCCTTTCTCTGCTTACACCAAAGCTCCTGAAGTGACTTGGAAACACAAAATAAGGTAACACTATGTAGGCTTAATTTTGTCCCCCACAAAAGAAAAATCTTCAAATATGCTAGCTAGGTAGTTATGAATTTAAAAAAAAAAAAAAAAAAAAGCAAGACCTTGAGTAAGATCTTTCTTTCCTTGGTTAAAATGCACTAACACTCAGATGTTGTGTAAATGGTTCCACACCATCTGGCAGCTATAAAGGGAAAAACAAACCATCATTTGCAGTTTACTGTACTTCTCACATTTTTAATAATGTACCACAGTATACTAATTGTCATAATACACAGCAAATGTACAAAATATTTAAAGTGCAGTATGTTACTTCTCATTCATATTTATGCTACATAGCTCAGGAATGCACTTACGCTGTGTGCCATTGATATTCCGTGTGTTGCCTGGCTGTGTAGATTACATAGGATATATGAGAGAGAGCATTCTGCAGAAATTACACACTTCCCACAGCACAGCCTTGCACTGCACCACAGATGATAATCATAGCAACTCCTTCTTCCACCATGACAATACAGGGACCCTGTCACCACCTCATAGCCTGCTCCAGCACTCCCACAGACTGCAACCTATCCTGCAACTGTTCCCACTGGATCCCTGCAGACCTGCACAGACATCAACAGAGTCAGCTCGCTCAGCATTTGGCCAAACCCCAGGTCTAAAAAGAATCAACAGATTAGTTTAGGATGTGCCATTCTCTCTCTGAGACAACCCTGCAACCATTCACCAGCTTCAGTGATGCTGAACATGGCCCCAGCATACCTGCACCTATATTTTTCCCCATCCAGACATGGGGAGATATGTTTCCCTGTCTGCCTTGCTTGATTATGGTGGTCCCTGGAAGAGCCAGTGTCAGGGGGAAGGAGCCAGGAAGGAAGCAACCACAAACTTTTCAGGGTCTCATGTTTGCAGCTCCCTGGGTTAGTTTTGAAGCCAGCCAGAATGGCAGCACAGCCCTCTGTTTCTTTTTAAATACATGCCTGTGCCTATAGAGTTCCACTGACAGACATTTAGAGAGGGCAAGCAAGGGGCATTGCTCATGGCCTAGAAACAGTGACATGCAGAACCTTTCCAGGACCTGGTGCATCCATAGTCTTAGAAATAAGATGGCAGCAAATTATTCTTCACATCCTCTTTCAGTAGCTCTCACATTTTTATAAATCACAGTATCTATCAGATGTAGCTAAACTGGGGGAAGATTTCTGTCTTCCTGGTTGACATCCAGTAGACTTCTTTTTTTTTTCCTAAGGAGGGCATCATTAAACTTACACAGCCAGACAAGTTAGCATGTGTCATCCAGTCTGGGATAGTTTTCCATACATATCTTCTCAGCCTACATCAAGGCAATTAACTATTTTAACCTTCTTTTTCTGAAAGTTTACATTATGGAAATGTCTTGCTCTATCAATGGAGAAATACACTCAGTATCGTCTTCCCCAGCAGACTCTTATGCCTTCTGTTATCACAGTTTTTCTCTCATCTTTCACTTCTCTACCAAATGCAAACTTCAAGCCTACTCCTGCTCTTTCCTCACCCGCTATCCATCCTACGCCCCCTCCTTCAGTTCAGTAGGGTTTTTCCTTCATTATGTGTGCATGCTACCCAGCAGGCTCAGCCACAGAGCGAAGCTGGCATCTCACAAGGTCCTGCCTCTGCCTTCTGTACATCTTCATTACATTTAGAAATAAATTATCTTGTTAGTTACATTATTACATTATAAGTTGACAAGTAAATCTTATTATAAAAGTGTAATGATACAATAAGATATTTTATTCATGCATTTAGCCCTTACTCTCTGACACTTAATTATATCTACTGCTGCATGGTGATCTGAAACATTAATTTGAAAAATCAACTAAAATCCTCCATAATAGACTGATTTCCTGCCATGCTCTTAGGGTTCTCTTTTAACATATACTGAAATTGCTTTAAACATGTCCAGTGAACCTTAGAAGAGCTCAATGGGAATGGAAAAACCAGAAAGACTATACAGGGGTTATTTTGTTAAGAACTGCAGAGAGAATCAAATCTGAACTTCTGTATAGGATGAAGTTTTGCAAGGACAGAAATTGGATCATCCCTAACAAGAGCAACATAACACCCATGCATCTGCTCCACCACAGTACAGTGAGCACATAAGCCAAGAGCTATGTTAGCTATTGCACAGTGCAGCTGAGGCTGCTTCCCAGCTTTTCATGGTGCTTTGGCCCAGGGACCTTGGTTCCCATGAAGACATGCACACACGTGAGCATGCTGGCCAAGGAAGCTGTAGTGTGACCTGGACACTGCATGCCATGGAGCCCTGAGCGCTCCTGATGTTACAGCAGATCATCCAAATTTTTCCTTTAAGGCAACCAGCACTCAGCCTGTGTTTAGATTCCCTACAACTCCCCACCACCACAGTATGCATAGCCCCAGAGCTGTCTTGGGTCTTGAAAGGAAAAGAAATAGGTTATTCCCCTTGCTCTGAAAGTGTACACTTCTCATCTCTTGGTAGGAGCTGATGGGGCAGCCAGTGACTGCAAGGAGAGCCAGCGCCAGCCATCTTGCGTGTAAGTCAGGCCTGGAGTCCACTTGGGAAGCAGAAGAGACATTTGATGCTCTCCAAGATCTCTAGCAGGTTGACTCCACCACAGCCCTGAAGATACTCCAGGGTATAGAGTTAGACATTTTTATTGGAGCACAGTTTTAGGGATATTTTTTTAGAAATACTATTTAGATGCACTAGGGCCCCGCGTCTTCCAGTACGAACATGTAAAACATGCAAAGCCCTACTGCATAGATCTCCCACCTGCCTCCCTGCACCACTGCATCATCCCAGTCTGCATCCTAAAAGAGCCTAGAAGTGCTTGCAGGTGTATAAGGGCTACAGAGACACACCTGCATGGAGTTAGAGCTTGAAGGGGGAGGCAAATCAATTGGATCTGCAAATCTTAATGTAAAAAGTATTCTGAAATTGAGAAAAAAAATTATAGTTCCCAAACTACCTATAAGTTTTGTTCATGATACTGAGATGATCTCCAAGCAAATAATGTTCTCTCATACCGAAAACTATCCTGATCCTTCACGCTTTCAGTAAGGAACCCAGAGAAAATAGAACAGGAATATTTTTATTTTCTTACAGTGAACAAAACAAAGCATCTCATAAACATGAACAACACCCGCCCTCTTTAACTAAGCAAGTTGACAAATTTTCCCATTTCATGTAAAGGAAATTTGAAGAAAAAAGTCTGAACCTCTTCTTGTGGTGATAAATAAGGCTAAGAAAATTCCAGTAGAGTTGCTGCACTAAATGTAAGGGAGAGCTTAAGGAACTTTGGCACTCCGTTTTTGCTGAACATCAGCTGAAGGTAAATGGCCAACTTTTCTGCGCTCCTTCAAAAATCCTTCTGAAAACTATATTCACTTCGTCATCTCAGTAAAATTTTGTCTTCTGCTTGCATATCACATATCCCATCAAACTTGGGACTTGCCACTTTAAACAGGAGACTTACTATCAGTAAACATGTCTTTCCAAGCCTCACTCTAGCGTGATTCTATTCATCAGTAATAAACTCTGAGCATAAATCTTTTTTACTGCTGTACTTCTCTCTGCGTCAAAAATTCACATATAGATTTGGTACAAGCAAGTCCAACTTCCTCTGAAAGTTTAGGAGACAAACTCTGCAATGACAGAACATTGCAAGTTATAGGCAACTATAAAAACATTCGAGTGACAAAATATACCTGTTTGCAATTCAGGAAGAGTATCAAGACAGCAATTCATCCTACAGTTTTCAGAATAACTAAACCTCAATAGCTGGGACAAAATATTAAAAGAAAAATCTGATCTCACTAAAACACCAAAGGAAGTGACCAGGTTTTAATATAAAGGGAGTCCACACGTTGTCTACTAGGAGCTCAGCATTTTCTCAAAGTTCAACTCTAATTGTGATCAACTCTACTGAAAATTTTAAAATTAGCACATGAACTATTTTTAAGGTCTGTTCCCTAAGGACATTTCAACAAAATTCTGGAAAAGATGGTGTGAAGACAAGAGCAGTTCAAAGTCATGACTTGACCCACGTGTCCATACTGCTTAACTATAAGTCTGAGTGCAAATTTACCATATGGTACTTAAATAATCTGCAGAAGACATACTCTAAGTCAAAACTGTTTCCTTCAGTTAGTAATATTTGGGCAGAAAGCATAAAAGTGGTGCTGCAATGTTATGAATGGTTTAGGGTCTAGCTCAGATTTCTTCTGAAAATCAGCTATCTTCTGGCTGGAATTAGGTGTAAATTAATCTTTTTATCTAGCAATAAATAATTCCTTCTTAATACAGTCTTCCTCTGATCTTGCAGTGGTTCTTTCTTCTTTAATGTTGTTTTAAGAAGTATTTTCAATTAAGAAGTAAACAACCCATTATGAACTTTTTTATTTCAACTCAAGAAAAAATATTGGTTCAGTTCCTTGTAGGCAAACTATTGACTTAGACAATTATTAAGGACCAATTAGTTACATTGCAGTTCTGAAAGAAGTCCTTAAAAACACATATATGAATATAACCTAAATTCTACCAATAATATGGGGAAAGAATTTTATACTGTAATAATGATTCTATTTTTAGAGAATTATATAAAACACATTTAGTTTTTAAAATGACAGGTCTGAAGAACATATGGATAAAAACCATTTTTGTTTAGTAACCAAGAAACAAATTTCAAGAATAATGCAACAACTCAGAAATACAAGATATTATCCTCAGTAATTGGCAAGATCAATACCTTACTGCAGGAAATACAGTATCTGTTCCTGGGGGAACAGTAAATTGAATCTACTTGGGAACAGTGGTAAATACAACCCTAAACTTTTCTAGAACTTCATTTGTCATGTATGATTTATCACTATTTTTTCATTTTACAATGCAAGTGTCACTTGTTGGTTTCATCTTCCTGTAGAAAGCAAATTGTTTTGATGAAGGTCAACTATATGAGTTGGGTAAAAAAGGCAGACTGCTCATGATAGTTCATTTAAATGGAAAACCATGCTACATGAATGCCATTAACAGTATCCTTCCTGATGGCAGAGTATCTCAATGCAGTGACCCAAGAAGGGAAATGCTCTGTCTCTGAGCTTTACCTTAGGCATATTGAAATAGAAGTCAGAGTGTAGAAGACTAAATACAAAGCATTTTTCAGCCCTCCTTGCACAGAAAAATAGACTTTAAAGAAGACAGATTTTCATTTGCGTTGCCAATTATATTGTAACACCTAGAATTTTCCCTTCCTCTTAACCATGTCTTACCTTATTAAGCATTCACTGTTAAATACTGTTGATAGATAGAGGCCCCTACAGACTGCAGCTCAATTGGAACAAAATGAGTGAGAAAGAATGGAGTAAGAAAGTTGGAAAAAATTCCAGGGTTATTATGTTAGATTACTAACATTAAAGAATTTGGTATATGTACACAAGAGATGAGGAAAGAACCATGGATAAATTACCTATCTTTGGGAACTTCTTCTATCTAGGATTAATGATATGGAGCAAAGAGCACATTGTCTGTAGAAGTGATTGGACTAGTGGAAATCAGTACCGTTGTCAAAAATGGAGTGCATGCACAAGAAAATCTATGAAGGAGAAGTTATGAAACCCCCTCAGGACAAGAACCTGTGAAGTACCTTGACTGCACTTAAATGTTCAGTCTGACACAACCATGACCATCTTCTGTAAAAGAGAACAAACTCACAAAATTTCTAGTTTTTGTAGGAAAAAAATGTAAATATTTCCTAAGAAATTAGTGTCATGGGATCTGTTTGCTTTTTCAGAGTTCTCAGAGAGACTGCCATTCCACCACAACTATCATACTCCCTTAATATCCCATTGGGTAACACCAGTTTTAACATAGACCATGGAGCTAGCACAGTGGAGCTAGCACAGATCTGCATTATTCAGATATATCTGATATGTAGAGCAGCCACGTGATGTAAAACATATTTAATAAGAAACTTAAAAAAATCTGCCCCGTCTCAACCCCAAAATTCTCTTAAATGGAAAAATTAGATTATCTCCAAAATGTCGATCTCTTGTTTTTGTATGGTATTAAATCAATCTTTCTCTAATGCCTTGTGACAGTCAATTTGTTTTCACTTATGAAGGTTTTTCCCCTCTTTTCCTACATAAGTAAAAATCTTATTAAATGATTTAATCACTACATAGAAATCTCTATCTGAGATTGAACTGCTAGTAATGCAACCACACATCTTTAGACCTTTCATGTCTCCTTTAAAAGTGAGCTGTCTCCTCTGAACAGCACAACTTGTAAGATCAATTTAGGAGTCCATGTCAAAAAAAGAGGTAGCAGTAAAATGGAAGACTGATGCACATAAAAAAAGACTGAAGCAGCTACTGTTTTATATTTTAGTTCAATACTTAAATCTTTTCTGCACTAAAAGTTGTTAAATCTTTTCCCTTGATCATGATTTGTGAATATTTCACTTATCAGTTGCACAGATATTTTTCATAATTCCAGAGGAAATGGAACTGTCCATACTCTATGGTCATGCTGCAGTTTTCTGAAATGTAATTAATTTTATATATTTATTTCAGGTAGGATCTGAAGTGAGGGGGGTCAGGGATTCCTTGAGGATCCAATACTACTAATTTCAAAGGCTTTTCTGTGCTCAAGAGTAGCATATTATCTACCACAAGTGTACATGTGAATCTTTTTCTGTGTTGAGTCATTCTTCACCCTAAAGGGTCACTCCCTGGGAAAACCAAAATTCATGAAGTTGTCTCAGGCATTCTGTAAACAGTTAGGTCCCTCTCTTTTCCTTTCTCATAGCCTTCCTCTTGTTTTACTCCTGACACACAACTCCCAAACATGAAGTATTCTGCCAAGCATGGTAGAAGCTGAAATATTAAATTCACCTTGAACTATTCAAAGAAAAAGGAAAGATTAAACCCACTTCTACCTCCAGGTCAATTGCTCAACTGCTTAAGCTGTATTTTTGAAAGGGAAGAGGAGACACTGCTGAGACACAAAATGGTGCACAGAACCACAGTGACCCATTTCAGCTTTCAGGCGACCTCCTGGGCCCTGGTTTCAGTGCTTGCAGCAGTGGGAACAAGAGGAGAGGAAGAGCAAATTATAAAATTGCTGAAGTGATGTGACAAGCCTATTTGGCAACAGTTAGTAACTATCTGGCAGAATTAGCAAGAATCAATCACGCAGTCAAGGGGCGAGCTAAACACTAGCTAAATAAGGTGGAAAGGCAGATTCTCAACAGGCTGGTGAGAAGCAGTTGATGGAGGATATTACAGACACAAAGGCAGAATTATGGCAAGTAATTAAGCATAGGGGCATTGTCAGGAGGTGGGTTTGAGCTGGGAAAACACTGTTCAAGTGTGGGGAAGACTGGTTCAGTGCTCATTCCAGCAGAGCTCAGCAACAGGACGATCAGAGCTGCCTGGATGAAAGAAGAAATCTGATTAACCCCTGGATGAATAGATTTCTATTTTTTAACTACTCTGCCATGTACAGGCCTGCTGCCTTGCAATAGAACATAGTTCAATAGAGCTTATAACTTTAAGAGCAGAAGGACTTTCATATCCATATTTCTGTGTCTTGACATGAAAACTTATTTTTACCTGTCCCATACAACATAATTACCTGCTCTTATGTCAGTGTTTAACCTCGTTTCATCCACAATAGTCTCACCTGCTTTAAGAAGGTAACCATAAAAATCTTAGAGGTAAATATCCAAAGGATAACTTTGCCCATACATTAGTAAGGAAACAAAAGGAAGATAGTATATAACCTAATATCAAAATAGGGATTCCAAATTCTGTTTACTTGCATTTCAAATGTTTAATTGCTTTAATAACAGGCTCACTGGCAAACTTTTAATTTGGATCTATTATCTTCCTCATTAGAATTCCAGTGGCAGGGTGAGCACGTGGGCTGCTTATTATACAGGAGTTCATTATCAAAATCTACCACAGATTGATTATCAATAAAGTGTTTTTCATTTCCTTAGAACTCTCATCACAGCACTCTTTTTATTTATTATCCTTCCACTCTCTTTTCTTTATCTAATCAGTCTGTGTTGAATCAGCTGCTAAGCATTCAAAAGCAAATGGTTTCTTCAGCCTCATAACCATTACAAGTCAGTAGGAGAAATCCTTCAGACCAAACGTGTTATTGTTCTGCTTAAGATCCAGCTCTCCTTTCATTTTTAAATCCTTATACCTCAAGAGTGTAATGATACCAAATGACCACCAAACATTTTTCAGTTAGATGTAGAAAATATGCTTCAAACAAAGAATTTATCCTTCTGATCTGGAAAGTCAGTGTGGACATGCACACTGGCACCCTCCTCCTCAATAAATGGGGAGAACAAGTACTACTCTTCCTGAATTTCTGCTGGGATAGAGAGGGGCCTGAGAAGGAACCCAGGCAAGCTGGAACACAGCAGCTATACCTTGGCTAGATGGCTGAGGTTCAGCTGCACACAGCTGGTCTCTCTGGGTGCCTCTCTGATTAACAAGGGTGTGTCAGAAAACAACACATGGCAGCTGAAGTTCCTGCTCATCTGCAATCAGTGAAACTGAAATACTCAAACCTCCTCCAGGGCTGTGATTGGTAGGAAACAAGAGGAAATAGTGGGCAATGCTTAGATACCGTGTTCTGTACATAAATGTTTTCAAAGGCCATATCAATAAATTATAGAAAGAGGAAGTACTGTGCACTCTTTTCAGTGGAAAAGAGGGAAAAGAATCCAGGGGGCTTAAAGGAAAGCCACAGATCACCCTGTGATACTAAACCAGGGAAATACTTTACTCATCATCTATTTGGGCTGAAAATACCAGAGAGAACTGAAATGACTAGCTCTGGTAAAGTTCATTTATATGACAAGCCAGTTGCATTATTTGAGTCTTAGTACTAGCAGGTGGAAATAAAAGAGATATCTACCACCACCTACTAGCTAAAGAGGGAAAAACCTAATTTCTACTCTGTGATTTCTATCCCAGCTGTTCTTATCTACCTAAAGTGTAGTACAGCATGCAGTACATTACTCTGAGCTTTCCTATTTTGATCTTACAACTAATCAGACTCAGCTTACAACTAATAATGACTCAATTGACTTAACTGATAACGTTCCTTGCTCAAAGCACACCTTTGTAAACAGTCATGAACTGACCATGGTCCCTCAGGCATTTGAGAAAGAGTATTTCAAGGGGGTCTGAGAGAACTCTCCAAGGTTGCCCAGATGGCCCATGACCTGCTGTGATGGCTGGTTTTGTGGGACACTACTGTGCCAGCTGGGCCATCCAGGAAAGCAATGGCTCTGCTGGCACTGGGGAGCCTTCTCTCTGCAGCTGAGGCAGATAATGCTCAGTTTCAGCTTGTGAGTGAAGGTTCAAAGTGGAATGGAGGACAGTATTAGAGCACTGGCTCCAAACAGGACAACCACCTCCCAGCTGGAGCAGCACTGCAGCACACGGCTGATTTCCTGATGGTGTTTTAGTTGTCTATTTGAAAAGAACACTTCACATGTTCTACCCACAAAAGGTACCTGCATATCCCATTTTCAAGGATTTTTTTTCATAACTGAGGGAAAGAAAAGGTTGTAAAGACTGTAAAGTACCTAAAAAACCCAAAAGTGACATTATATCCATGGTACTCATTTGAGAAGTTCCTTAGCAAGTGGCATCTTGGTGATTCTCTCACCCCAAGCGCAGAGATTTTAAGGAAACAAAACTATTGTCTAGCTAAAGGCTATCCAAAACTTTCTATCTAAACCTGTCTTCTCAAGTCTACCTTTCTAAAGTGACTATCTCAGTTCCCTACCTCACCACTGAGCTTTACCAGAAATAACCCTGCAACCCTATCTTGTGTGTTCTCCTGCTGAAGATCTACAGAGGTAATTTTCCTTTCCATTTGGGAAGCTGTTCTTTTTCTTCTTATGTCTTGGACCACAAGTCCAGACAGAGTGGGTGCAAGATTCAAATCATTTAATATTCTTCAGAAAAATTTAAAGGAGTCATATATAAACATAAAAACTGAGAGAGGAAAGATCCTGTTTCAGAGAAGGTGCATAAAGTGAAATACCTTTTTACCAATTGTTTTGTTTATATGTAGGTAGACCAGGAAGGTTTCTTGTAAGCAGATGTTTTCTAAGTATTGAAAAAGGCTTCTCATATATTATGTAAATAACCAACACAGTAGTTTTTAGCCAAAACGTAAAAATGGTAAAATTTTACCAGCATAAAATACACCTGCACAAAAAGGCCGTATGTAGCTCATACTACCTGAAATAAGAACAGTAAACTATATAAACTAAAGCCCGAGGGCTCAAACTGATCAATGCTGGAAGCCAAAGAGGATTTATATCCTCTTATATAATATTTTATTCCTGTCTAGATATCCTGTGAGCCTTTTCTGCCCTCTTTGACAAGCTAGTAGGCTTGATGAATCATTGTTTGTTTTCTGATTTGGCAATTCCCATGTTCTTATAAAGAAAATAACGTATGACAAGGTCAAGAATATGAACACAATTATAAAGGAAGCTTGACAGATCAGATAAAACTTCTGGGGTATAAAGGGAAAAAAGTAAATAAGGAGTTTGAGAATAGACATTAGTGAGCATAGTAGCAACACAAGCAAAAAAAAGACAGCTTCAGTCCTGAAAAGGCACAGCAGTCAGTTATCTGTCAACAACAGGAAAAAAGAGCAAAGTAGGCATTGCTACCTGGTTGCAAATTAACCAAGAATGGTAACATATACAATCATTGTCAAGATTTTTTTTAACTAGACCAAATTTAAATGACTGAGGGAAAAAAAAAAAAAAAAAAAAAAAAAAAAAACCCAAACAAAACCTAAGAGGAATCAAATTCTGAGCTGGCATAATTGCAAATAAATCAAAATTTATGTCAGTTCACCTACAGGATATGCTCCCTGTGAGGATCTGGTCTGGATACACTGCAGTTGGTGTTCAAAAACGTGTGCAAGTCAAGGGCACAGAGTTTGTCAGGAAATGAAAGACTGAGATGAGCAGATTCAGAATGAAGAAAAATAATCAGAAACCATATCAGGTTTCAGGTAAGCAAAGAAAAGAAAGTCTTCTTGAATGAAAAGCAATTTACAAGTGAGCAGAAGAAAAAAAAAGATGATCTGAGGAACATCGAGTCTTTGGAACAAGAGGGGAAAAGTTCAATAAAAATTAAATCCTTTTGATATAGATTACAGAAAATATGAAAGGATTTGGGGTGACAGTGAGAGATGGGCATACAGGAAAAAGGTGTAGAGGAGAGAGAAGAGCTGAGGTAGAAAGAGGATGGTGTTGCAGTCCAGATGTTGCGGGTGGGACTGTGATGAATAGCATCTGTTTAATTTTCTGGTTTGCAGTTAGTGTTTTTCATGTTCCTTTTAAAAATCAGTAGCTGGTAGCAGGGAAGAAGACTGCTTGTCTGCCTTGCCTTGACCACTTTGCCACTGGGCTTTGGCAATAGAGGAATGTTTCACAGACGGGGCAGTTGCTTCTTTTCTCACAGCAACTGAACTGGCTCAGCAGGGAAAAGGCAAAGGAGAGCAGAGCTGTGCATCTGGGAAGGGACAGACTTGGCAGGCAGGGAACTGCTAAGGTGGAAAAACAGGTGGAGGGGAGCAGAAAACACACATGTAGCCCAGAGCTAGAGAAAAGGGAATTTTCTGACGTACCTAGTGGGATGGTGGAAGTTGATTTAAATAAGCAGGCTATTTAAAGGTTCTAGACTAAAAATAGGGCTCAAATGAACATCCCTCCCAGTCCAGTACATGAGACGAAGGTTTGTAGTCTTTTGTTTTCAGCCCCTCATGAGTTTCTCACTTGAAAAAAAATACTGTTCTGTTCTAATAAAAAATAGTGTTAGAAGTTCAATGCACTCTGATACATTTTGTAGTAGCCACTTTAAGAAATAGAGGTAGACAGTGGCTTCACTTCAGGGTGAGAATATTTTCAGCTCAGTTTCTAGTCCCAGCACAGACTTTTTAGGGTATATCCTAAATAATATCCTTTTTGTTTCTCTTTCAGTCCAAAGTTTCTGATATATAGACTGATATTGTCAGTGTATGACAATAAACACTTGCTTAATTATGAAAATTGTATATATCCAGACAAGTAAGAAGAAGCTACCTTTGTGTGTCCTTTAAGAATTTGTCCAGTTTCTTTCATTTGATGCTGCTGCAAAAGCTTTTCCATTAACAAAAATATCCTAGGTTTTAGGTGTGGTATAATGCAATACTAGTGCTAGTCTAGGTATATGCAAAATAGAAATATATGGGGAAATGAAGTGCTTCAGAGAAGAGGATGAATTTTAAGAAGGGGAAGGGAGCACTGGAGATGGAGTGGCTGTAGCTTTGTTGCTTCTACCAGTTGGAAGCGATGATTCCTGCAGGCACACAACACTGTCCACAGTGAAAGCAAGGGGAAAACAGGATCTCTCATGAGCTTACCCAGACATTGTGTCCTTCCATTTTGAAAATCCAAAGAAAGACTCAGTGCCTTCTTCAGGCTCCTGTGTAAGACCACTGAGCTTGGGTCTGAGCTGTAAAATATCTGAAGATTCCATAATATTTAGAAGAAAGACATGAAAAAGGGTTAATTCCTTATCCTAATTAGAGCTACAGGCAACATGATATCCTGGCTTACGGACCTGCAGCAGTGGAAGACACCTGGTCAGTGAGAATTCCTCTCTGGTCAAATGCAAATAGAACATGAATCATTATGTTGTTGCATCACTATAGACTAAACTATGAAACCAGAACTGCATTAGTGGGATAATGCACGTTCTCAAAAGCCAAGATATATACACTCATGAGCTCATGACCACAACAATGATGCCTAGGGTTAAGTTGATAACTGGTACTGAGGCAAGCAAAAGCACGGGATGCTGAAATATTGTGGTGTGATTTAGCCAACCATATAGAGGCTTTTTGTATTGAAACACAGTGCAGGCATTTCTTAATCTATATCCTTGCAGTAGGGTTCAACCTGTTCCATTCCATTTAAGGAAGGAAAGCTGATATTTATTTCATGAGATCATGATGCAGTTCCATTGCTTCAGTGCCTCTGGCTCTGTTTTGGTGTGGATGTTGCTTAGGAAGGAAGTCTGATAAGTAGGCTGAAGAAATGCAGCATATTAGTATGTTAAGAAAAGTGACATATTAAATTATGTGTACATTGCATTAGCAGACACTATCTCCATATCACCAGGCAGTGTGTCACGTCTGCTTTGTGATTTTTTTTTTTTTAGTCGATCAGTTATAAACAAAGGGAGTAAAATTTTTAAAAGGTGCACCTGTATTGCACCAATAAAACAGGCAATTTTGTGCCTAACAGGACATATAAATGCACTCTCATGCTCTTGAGGATTTTCTGAGCACAAACATTATTATGGACCTAACTGAGATTGAAGTGACAAATGGCACAGCCTGAAGCCATGTTATCTATTTATAATAATAATCTTTCCCTCTTGAAATCTGTATCCAACACATGATACAATTTCAAGGTAAAATTAAAGAAATGTGTTTCCTGAAATGGAGTTTAGGTCGATCCAGTCAGAGTTCACTGGATATTTTCAATCCTTTATTGCAGTCTGAATTTGCAGGGAAACATTATACTTTAAACCCAAGACCTGTGCAACTGGAGAATGGACTGAAAAAGCTATAATAAATTGTGTTACTCTATTAAGAGCCAAGAATCTTTCAGGTAGCTGCAGCTAGTGCCTTACTTTTTAATTATGTAAGATATCATCTTTAAACATAGAGAAAAGCTTTGTTAATTATTTGTCCTTCTGCCATAAAAATGTATCTCATTGCTGAATTCCAAGGCATTCTTTTTCATGACCCATTTCAGACCAGAAGTTTACAAATGCTTTAAGCTGGCATTTGCCATCATTGACCCTAAGAAAATTGCCCTGCTGACTTCCTCCACTTCTGCTGACTTCCTCCACTTCTCCAGCCTGCTGTTGCATTTCTCCTCCCTGGCACAAAGCTATGTGCAGCTGAGTGGCAGACTGGGACAGGGAGCTGGTCCAAGCTCAGTCTGAAGTGGGAGATGGGACAAAATGCTCACTACATTATTGCATGAGAAATTTAAGCACAAGGATAAAGGCAGTGAACTAACAAGATCAGGCATAAGCTTCTGGGGAAGGGTGTTCAGCAAGGTTGGTGCTTTGAGCACCAGTGCCAGCTCCTGGAATTATGGTGTGTGATTATCCTGCTCTCACCAGTGACACTCAGCACCCCTCTCCTACCCTTCATTGAGAAATCTTCAAATGTTGAGAGGAGCAGCCTAGACATAGCCCTAGCCATGTAAATGTGTGCCTCAAGCATTTCTTAAATCTGTTAAAGATACTTATAAAACTACAGGAAAACTGTAATTTACATCCTACAGAATTTTCATTTGAAGACTGAAAACTAGTCTATTTGCTTTAAAGCTGTCAAAGCAAAATGTCAGTTATTTGGTATCGGATTCATGTCAGTATTTGGTAATAGATTCATGTTAACTCTACCCTAGGACTTTCTTTTTTGCTCTTCTGCAAGAGTAATTGTGAAATTAAAATACAACTTTTGTCTAATCTAAGAGAAGTGTACAGTGTAAGCATGGGGTATGTTGTTTCCAAATGGAAAGTAATTAAACATCCTGAATTGTGATTTGTTCAGAAAAGGCATCATGTAAATTCTCTGTGGGCAATATTACACATTTTGTCTCCCATTCCAGCACACCAGAGAAACAGCTCTGCTGGGGAATTGTATGTCTAAGGAGGCAAAGCAGAATTTCTAAGAACTATTTTAATAAGTGTTCTATTTTATATGATTTTCCTTTTTTTAATGGATATGAATTGAGACAAGAGCATCTCATTCTTCTATGAGATAAAATAGAAGAGAGAGGAAATATTTATCAAAAGCTGATAGGTCATGACGTGCCTGGTTTGGTGTGGGTATTACCTGAGGAGAAAAGCTTTTGTTTCTCTAGAAGGGAAAGGGAAAAATATTCAGTGAAATAGAAAACCTGCATGATGATTTCATTATGTCAGGTCAGTGATGCTGTTTGATGGCCTAGGACAGTTTGTACCTGCAAATCTTCTGGTTAAACATGCAAAGGAGGAGTTTATCCACCCTTCCAGGCTTATTAAAAAAGGCTGCAGGCATCATGGATCCTTTTAAGGACAGTTAAAGATGGCAGTTGTCTTTGCTGGTCACATATAGTTAGGTAACTTGTTGTCTGGAAACACAATCCCAGTGGTTTATACACTATAAAGAGCCAATTTAAAAGCTGTCTTTACTCCTAATTTTAAGTATTGTTTTATTTTTAGCTTTCGCGTCCTATACGGCAACTGTTCTGTGTTTTGTAAATTAGCCATAATAAACATTACACTGATTAAATCTCTTCATAAAAGTAACCCTTAGTAAAAAATAACTCATGGTAAGAATGAGTACTTGAAGAAGTACAACTAATTTAGAGGTGGTGTAAAGGACTGATTATCCTTTTTTCCATCCTTTCTTGATTGACTGAGTAATAGAAAGGTATAGGATAAAGTACAGATCACTTTAAAGTGCCCAAGAGGTAAAAGTAAGGAAAATAAAATAGTAGTGGAAAGCTATTAAGGGATCTGGCTGCAGGCAGCATACTTGTGTTTGCATAAGGGCTGTCCTTCAGACAAACTCGTCAGCGTGCTTGGCCCTTTATAGAACATCAGAGACTCTGAGGCTCAATTTAAAATAAAACCTGATCAAACACTGTATGTAATCTATGCCTACCCTGAAGTGAAGGGAAATACTCCTGAGGAATGATCTATGTGCTGCTTCTGAATTACAAACACCTCAGCCCAGATTACAAAGAGACAAGGTGCTCAGTCTCACAGCCCCATTTTAGGAACTTGGCTCCCTATCTGAAGAGATGCCTCAAGAAAGGATCACAAAATTAACCTGCTGAAGGGGAAGCTGCTTATCTAGCCCAGAGGAGGCAGAATAGTCTTTTCCCTTTTTTTCCCACGTTCTCCTTCTTTTCTGTCTCCTCCCATCTGGAGGAATCTGTCTGAGATACTCACTGCCCAAGGGTAAATCTTTATTCCCTGAAAGTAGCAGGCTTCATCCAGTCCTTTCATGCAGTTGCATGGTAATTACATCACCTAAGATGCAGGCTGTTTCATTCCCTTCATCTCTGCATGTTTTGAAACTGCAGTTTCAGAACTATCTCCCTGGAGGAGACTAAACTGCTGGCCAGGCTGAGGACAGGCTGTAAGTACTTAAAGAGCAGAGTAGCCTGTCTCAAATCACTGTCAGGGCCACAGAAGGATTTTGCCATAAGATAAGCCACCACAGCAGGTACTTGAAATAAGCACAGAGGGGAGGAATTTGCAGTAGGAAGGTGCTAATTCATGTCCTGGCAAGGCAAGATCTGGTTTGCACATCCTGGGTAATGCATCCAGACAAAAATTCCCACTGTGGCAAACTATGAAAAAGGAAGCAACTGCTCATACACATATCACCCAAGTTATGGAACAGCACCTGCAGCCACCCTGTGGATACCCAGAACTTGGGTTGTATAAGGGTGGTACCCGCAGAAGAGCAACTCCAGAGCCCCCACTGCCGAGAAGCCCGGGGTGAAGAAGGACCAACAGGACGCCGCTGGATCCATGGGTGGTGCCCATCTTCTGCTTGATCTCCCTCTCTCTCTCCCCTGCCCTCCTCCACCCTTTTTTATTTCTTTCCATCTCTCTACCTCACTATTAAATTAAATCCACATTACTGACTTTGGCACATGGTCTCCTTTTTACCTTACTTCAGGCAGAGGCACCTCTCACTAACTGAATCATAGTGCCCTTCGTTGGAGGGGTCACAGTGCAGTCCTGGATGCAAAACCAACCAAGGCACAAAGAAAGCTTCCAGCAATGAAATTGGATTGCTGCCTATACCACAAGGGAGCATGCTGGGAAGGGGATCTCTGGCATTTCAGATCCTAGTGTAAGCATTTTACAGCCTAGATAGCATTCTACTTAGAGGCTGCATATCAACAGTCCTCAGAAAAGGACTACAGCTCAGGATTTTCCTTTCCCCTCTTTCAAGTGAGGATCCCAATTTCTGATCCAGGAGCTAGGCTGAGAGCATGTCTAAAACACCAAACATCTATGCTGAGACAGATGGCACAGCATCCACTTTGTGAAACGTGAAAGCACTCAGGTGTAACACAGATGCCAAAATGCTCGGTACTGTCAAATATAAGGCATCTGTGAGCCTGCAGAGGGAAGTTCCATGTTTCTACAGTACATAGGGTTATGCAGCAGCTGAGCAAAATGCTTTGGGATTTAGTCATCAAACTGTACTTAACGTCTTTCAGAGCAATATAGGATTTGATCTTCAAACCCATGAGTGGGATTACTGTTTGATACTTTGTCACTGGCCCATCTGGAGCCTGCCATTATAGCTTCCTCTGGGACCAACCATTTTTAACATGTGGAATCTGCCACCGGAAAAGAATTAAGCTCATTTAATTTGCAGGATTAGAAATCAGTCTACAGGACTGTGTATTGTGAGGAATGGGTAGGTGTGGTACAACTTCCAAAGTAGTAGATAAGTCTGCAAATTAATTGCAATATAGGGAAATTAATTAGTAGCTATTATCTTATTATCTGGATTATTACACACTCCAGACCAAAGTCCCAAATGCATTTGTATATTCTCTCACACAGTACTGCCACATTTTATGTCCCAGACATGGATTTCCTTTTCTGCACACAGGAGGAAATGGTTACCTTGGTCTGGAATGGTTGCAGCAGCACTGGGAGTGTGGAGAGAGGTCAGCAAAAAAGAAATGCTGACACGAAACCTGTATCTGAAATATTTTGTGCCAAGGGGGTCTGAAAACATTTCTTAGGGTGAGGTACTCATATCAGTCTTGATATACAGACCTTTCATCTATGGGCGATTTTTTGTGTGCATGTTTGTATTTAACACAATAAATTCAGGTGGGAAGGGACCTCAGGACCAACCTCTTCCTCAGAGCAGTGTCAGCTCTTAGATAGGACCAGGTTACTCAGGGCTTTAGCTAGGTGAGTCTTGAAAAACTAAAAGGATAACGACTGCACATAATCTATGGGCAACCCAGCCCACAGCTTCATTGTCCCCATGGAGAAAAAGGTGCTCCTTCCTTCCTTTCGTTTCTCATCTGAACCTCCCTGTTTCAGCACATGCCTGTTGTCTCTCATCCTCCTTCCATATCCTGCTGTGCAGGGCCTAGCTTCACCCCCTCAATGACTTCCTGCAGGCACCTGGAGGGGCTCTTTAGCCCACCAGAAGCTCTCTCTGCTCCAGGCCAGTCATCCCCAGCTCCCTCTGCCCCTCCTCACAGGGCAAGTGCTCCAGTTCCCCACCATCGTGGTGCCCCTCAGCTGAACTCAGTGGTGGTTATGAGTCTCTGGCCGGGGCTAGGGACCAAAAACCTTTTCCTCTCGTTTCTATACTTCCACCAGATGATGCAAATACTCAGGAAATAGAAAACTCCTCTTCAGTGCCTTCTTCCCTTTGTGGAGTCAGCTTCCAAGCCACTTCTCTGTGCTCTTTAAAAGCTTCTTGATACCTGGTGCACAAGGATGGAAAAGTGCGTGCTCTGCAGGTGCACCTGGCCTGTGCAGCTGGGGGTGGAAGGTTGAGCCACTCTGCCAAATTTTTATCTCTGAGTTATTTGAGAATGTGGGAACAAAGGTGAGGGTTTTTTTCCTTTCTCACATCTTAGTTTTAGCTTAGCAGCTGCTTCATTCAATTGAACTTTAACATTTCTCATCCAGTGTGATTTTGAAAGTTACAGTTTCTCCAGCTGTTTTGTATGGCTCTAAGCCTTAAGTTTCCTTGTTAGGATGAACTTCATTTTCCAGCTATTGATCTGATCTTCTAAATTTTTTATTCCCTTTTTGAAGGCGCAGCCAAATAGAAATGTTTCTGCCACTGACTGTGATTTTCTCACATGAAAATTAAACTCAGTGTATACGGATATGTAAAGGTAATGAAATCACATCATCATCTGAGAAAAATCAAAGCCTTTACCAAGTAGCTTTTATGAAATTTTTCTCTGTTTTCTTGTACAATGGAGGGCCATAGTCTCTCTTGGCCTAAGTGGGGAACTACTCGGGTGATAAAGATATTCTGATTCCATGTAACATTCTTAATGATTCTGTTTACTCTCACAGATTCACTTTCAGCAGATTAATGATTGTTTTCTTTCTCCAGAAGATGATTCAGTAACAATACTTTTGGGTAAGAAAGAAAAACTTACTGGATGCTAATGTTTAAGTGAAATATTGTACAGGAGAGAATTGTAAATTAATACCACATACACATACCTGAAATGCCTAAAATTCAGCTGAATTTTTTGTACATTTATTCTTCTTTGAATGTGGGGAAATTAGTTAGAGTAGGGTGGTTATCAGTAGTCAACTATCAGATTAAGAGGCAGGAAATGTTGACTTCATGGATCCGCAAGACTATGTAATTCAATTTCCTCCTATTTTTAATCAGTGTAACCCCAATTATAAATTCCTAAACCAGCCTACTGACCAAACTACTCTAAGCAAATTGTTTCTGTGCACAGCACCTCAATTGCAGGAAGGACATTTGTCATAGAAATGGAGGGACAAGCAAGAATTAGAAAAAAAATTCCAGAAAATATTTTTTCAGAGTTCTATTTTTCTGTTGTTAGGAGAGTTCATACTTATTGTAGGAAGGCCATAGTCAAACAGACTTTTTAGGCATCTAGTCTAAGCACTGAAGCCTGATCCTGTACCTCCTGGAGGCAGAAGTTTCAGTGTCCCCACAGTCACCAAGTAGCCCCTGAGATCTCAATATCCTTCTCCCAGCGCAGCAGAAGCCCAGTGGTGTCAAACAGCTCGGGCACAACGGTGCTCCTGAAGCCTGCTGGTATCAGAGCATGGACATTGTGGTGTCTGAAGAGTGCTGGGCTGCAGGACACCTTCAGCACTTTAAAGCCTGCCCCGTGGCTGCGGATGGAGGCAGTGGCACCTCGTGTTTCCGGAGCTTGGGAAGGACAAGCAGTGGCTGCCAGCCCGGACAGGCGCCACAAGGCTGAGGCTGCTGCTCCGGCTGGGTGTCCCCGCCTGGGTGTCCCCGCCTGGGTGTCCCCGCCTGGGTGTCCCCACCTGGGTGTCCCCGCCTGGGTGTCCCCGCCTGGGCCAGCCGTGGGGCATGGGAGGGCCGGGCACTGCCCTGCAGCTGCAGAGGGACAGCATGTAACTGGGGCTGAGCCACCCAGGAACCAGGGGACACAGCGGGGTGTAAATCGGGCTCTGGTCCCCAAAGTCAGATGGGTGCAAGAGCCATACGGATGGCCCCTGATAAAAAATTTCCGTGCGCACCCTCGAACTAGCGGGACATGTTGTCAGGAAGGGCGGCTGCCCTCTACCGCCCTCTGGATTTCAGTTTTCAGCTATCAGTTTTACATGGCAGTCACCCGGATACCCCGGGGATGGAAAATAGTATAAAGCGAACAATTATACTTCGTCCACTCCTAAGCATGGTAATCACTGCAAATGTTAATACAGCTGTTAATCCCCCATTTAAAAATGAAAATGCCCGTCTCAAAACCTGACTTTTATCTGTAAGCAATGATACTACGATGCCCTGGCCATTCTTTGACCTTAGATATAACAAGACTTTGAAAAGCAGCAGACTGTCCATTCCAGCCTCAGGAGTCTCTTCTCTGATCACAGTGTTTCTGTCAGAACAACCCCACTTTTATGCTGCACTTGCAAACAAAGGTCCTGCTTTCTTTCCTCGCCTCTTCACATCTTTTGCCACCTATTTCCCAACAAAACTTTGTTCTTTTCAGAATGGTAGCTAAGAAAAATTTGCATTTTTCCTTCATTTCTGTTTTTTTCTTTTCTTTTTGATGCCATTGGTAACATGCTGAACTCAGGACTCTGCTCTCAGCACTCCCTTCCTCCCTCTGGCTCAGTTTCTGCCACCCCTCCCCACCTTTCTGTGCTCCTTCCTCTTTATGCTATTTGGTTTATGAACTCAATGAATATAACTGTTCTGTTTAGGAAAAAAAGATCACTTTTGATCCACTTCCAGGGCTCATTGTACTACCTCTTATTCCATTTCTTCTACAAAAGTCATTGTTAAGCCCCTTTTTTCAAAAGTATATGCCTTTTTTGATTCAAAATCACTACTTCAGTGCCTTTTGAGAACTCTTTTATCAGTGCTGGTATCTTTTGTCAACTCCTACCACATTTTCAATCTCCATTTCCCTCAGTATGATCCCTGAAGAGTTGTGTTGTATTTTTCTTACCTCTCTTTTCCTCAGTGCTCATTTTACACAGGTTCCCATGTTACAAACAGCACAGTTACTGTCATCCTTCATATTTTTGGACAAACTACACATTTTACCTTCTGAACATTAGTACACTGAAATTTGTTTCATGTTGCCATTCCAATTCATAAAAGTCATAATATTTTCTCTGCAGAAACAAGTGTTCCTGCAAGTAGTTACATTCACCCTTCACTAATCTTTGAACACAGTTTACAGTTTCCCCTGAAATTGCCCCTGTTGTGATTTTCCTCATATTTGTGAGGTATTTACTCTCTAGACTGAATAATCAGCATCCTCTTGACCCATAACTTATTTTTGTACCATTGTCCCAAGCCACTTAGAGCTCCGCTTTTGATTATACTAAGCCTAACACTGCATTGGAGCACTTAAACATTGGCTTAGTGCTCAGTATACATGCAATCTGCCCCAGCTGTAAGCACCTGCTCATATATTTAAATTTAAGTATGAAATTAAGTCCTCAGGTGGATCAGGGTTCATGGTTTCAGTCACAGAGCTGAGCATTGTGTTTTCCTTTGACATCCTGGGGTGCTGCTCAGTGCAGAACCACACCCATGCAACACTGTGTTCTCCAGAATTGGACCTAAAACACAATTTCTTGTAATACTAGTGAGGGGGAAGTCTGTGCCTTCTTTGTCCTCCAGTGCTGACATTTAATTTCAGTAAAATCAAATATAATGCTGGCAGACACACCTACCTGCTGGTCAGCACATTAACAAGTAGCTGTCTGTAGATGTATCAAGTCATTTTACCAGTTCCCTGTTGAATAATTCCCCCATGCTCTTCAACAGCCACCCCAGACACTCCCCAAATTAAACTAGATCTCCTACACTACTGTTGCAATAACTTCAATATACATCCTAGATTGCTTTTCAGTACAATCATCTGTTCCTTGTAGAATGGGAGGAAATACAGCCTGAAATATAAATTTAGAAATGAAGAGAGTCCAAGTAATTATAAAACCTGGTATTGGAATATATTATAGTTATGAGAAGCATACCAGAGAAATTTAAATAAATCAAAAACTTGTAGGAGACAGGGTATTAAAAGTACAGAACAGTGAAGGGATCAAATTTACTCATGTGACTATTTGAGCAAACTCAAAAGTGGTAACCATGCTAAATGGTTAAGAAAATTCTAGCATGAAATAATTGTCTCTCCTACAAAGCTCTTTCATTTTCTGCTTACAAAAGCAGATGATAAGTGTCCTTTGAATATCAACTTTTTCCCTTGCAAACTTGACAGAGTGATTGAGTTTCAGAAAGAAATCTGTAACCCAGGCTTTCTTGCACATTTATCTTATGTAGTTGCTTTTCTGATCTAAATAATTTCTGCAAATTTCATGAAGAATTCATATTTTTACTCTGGGTCAAGATATTAATTTACTCCCTAAAGTATGTTCCCCTATTGAAAATACAAAATATAAAAGCAAACTATACAAATTTTAAAGCCACTTATTTCTCTCTCTGTTTTAAAAAACCCACTATCTTTCAGAGAAAAGTACCAAATACTGAACTTAATCTTGAGAAATATGTGTTCAGTTTTATAGCACCTCCAAAACAACTGGAAATTGAATAAGACATTTAAAAAAATATTCTGGAAATTGATTGCTTTAAGAGCAAGTTTTGGTTGGAATTATTTTTAATCCCTTATGCACTTCTAAAAGGAATGGAAGGTGAGATGTTTTGCAGATTTAAATATTTGAGACACAGATTGGGTAAGGGGACTGGATTACTACCAGTGGTTCCTGAAAGTCCCAAGTGATATGACCACTACAGCCATGCACAGTTTCCCTATGTTACCCTGGAGTTACTGAAGTTACTCAGGTTTCCACCAGTGAAATATCCCAACATCTAGAGATTTTTTACATCAGAAAGTTAGAAGCTTGACTTGAGCATCTGACTCCAGAAAAATAAGGAGCAACTTCAGTGTTGCAAGAGCCTGCATTGGCTCCCTCCAGGGTCAGGTCCCAAGCAGCAGCAGGAGTGACTGTGAGCTGCTTTAAAAGTTTCTTAAAAATTCAACTGAGAGGTGGGGCACAGAGCTCACAACTGAGTTATGAGAGATAAGGACCTGAAAAAATCTCTTTTGTGGACTTTTTGGACATGCTCCAAACACATGAGGTGTGAGCAGGCTCACAAGTTTAAATCCAAACCGATGCTGAGACATCCACAGGCATGGGGACAGCAGGAATCCTTTGGAAAGAGCTGTGGATGTTCAATGAAACCACTGTAGTGGCCCAGCACCTGCCCAGCTGCAGAGATTGCAAGGCAAGCTGAGGAAGCTTGTTAAGAAATGCTTCCAGCAAAACTAAACAGAAAATATCATTGTAAGGGGAAAAAGGAAACACTTCAAACGCAGCCTAAAATGATTATTCTGCAAATAAGTGCTGCCTTCCATCTCAGTAAAAATACCTGTTAGCATGAAACCAGCTATGGAGGAGAGCAGTGCATGCTTTAACTTGTAAAGCAAGGGAGGAACCGTTGGGTTCACACACTGGAGCAGCACAGCACAGCGTGTGAGAAGTCTGCTCCCCTGTCCACTTCCCCTGTGACATCCCCACAAAGCCTTCCTTCTGTGCCTCAAGGACACAGCTCAGCCTCACAGGGACCAGCTGTGGAGAGAAGTGTCCCCCAAGCATTCCCTTGCCCTCATCCCCAGGTTTCCCTGGGCTGGCAACACCCACAGCACAGCCAGGCACAGTGTGTGGGCACCTGCCTGGCAGCCCCTGCCTGGCACATCTCCCAGGCCCCGGGTACCGTCCTCAGTACCCAGCTTCAGCAACAGAAATGAGAACTCAGTAGTCCACAGTAAAGACCCATTTAGGGAATATTTTGCCAAGTTTCTTTGAAAACAAAACAATGATGTAAATGCAGACCAGCCAGCCCGTATACAAAATTCCTTCTTTCCTTACAGTTACTTTCATTCCTCAGTTCAGGGAGCAGCAGGACTTAAAAACAGACAGGGTCCCCTGGAAGGAGCCAGGCTTTGGAGTTTGCAATGTCTTTGAACATGGTGTTAGCTCCAGCTCCTCCTTGCTGTCCCCTCTGGAAACTCCAGAGAGGAGGATGCAAGGGGCCTTTCCCTGTGTGCAGGCAATGCTGCTGCAGGGCTGGGACACTCCCGACCTGGCTCTGCCAGCCCATCTAGTCATGTCTAGGGCAAGGGTTCTCAGGCTTGGCAGCCTTCTCCAGTGGCTGTATGGTGCTTCCCTGACATCACAAAGCAGCTCTGTCTTCTGCTGAGTACCCCCCATCACAGGAGGAGTTTCAGCACTACTCAGCATGCTAATGGATTAGGATTGTACTGATGTTATACTTCCTCTCCTTAAATGATTTCCTTTGTGAAAGTACCAGGAATGAAGGTTGAACTTTGTTAGGTTTTGCCAAATCCAATAGCCTGGGAGATTCAGGGAAGAGGTTGCCACTGCTCCCTGTTGCCAGGGCCATCCCAAAGGGACCTGAAGGTCCATGCTTCCTACTGGAATCCATGGGACCCCAGGGGTCATTTACACCAGATTTCCAGTCCCTCAAGTAGCCAACTCTCAGAATCTCTGGACTCTCCAGTGCCCATCCCAGAGTGGGGGTTGTTTACCTAACTGGGTTACTGGGGCTTACCCTCTTGCCTTCCCTTGTTCCCCCATGTTCTTTAAGCGTGTGACGGGATAGTCTTTTAATCTCATAATTTAAAAATTTATGTTAGTGTCTCCACTTTATTGTGAAACAAGAAGTTTGACTATGGAAACTATAATTTGGTGGGTATTTAAATTTTACTGGTATTCATGTGATCAGTAAAAATATGTACCCTTTAAGAATGTCTTCATATTTCCACACCATAATCATAACTTGCTTCAGAAGAGCTGAGATTTATCACAAAGGACTAAGGAAAAGATCATGCTGTTTCTACAGCTGCTGCCTTATGTCTCTGTTTTCCTCTAATGCCTGGCCATGTACCCCCCCAAACCAGAAAAACTTCCCTTGTTAAGCAACTGAAAATCTTGGGAGTGAGATATAGAAAAACACTGTGCACCTAGTTTTATATTTGAGACATTTCCAGACAATTCTTATATTTCTGCTTAGTAGGTCACTTACAAAGAAAAGAATATAAATTATTAATGGAAGAATGGGTCTTTTTTTTTTCTTTTTTATCACTCCCACTGGGATCTGATCAGCGGAGTTACATCAGAGATGAACTTTACCACAAGCACCTTTTATTACAGTCTACTTTGTATTAATCAATATGCATAAGCAACTTGCTAATCAAATTATTTCAGAAGTTACATCCCAGTGTTCAGTGATTGTTCTAGCTCATCACTGCCAGGGCAGAATCAACTTTCAGGTTATTTTCTTTTTTGCCGTTCTGAAAGTGTATGCACTTTTACAACATGGAGGAAAAGAATAATGTTCATGTATTCACAGTAGAGATTTTGTGTCATCAAATGTTACCTTTTCATGCTGGCATATGTTGTTGCTCTTAAATAATCAGACCTTCAATTTGTGCCAGTAAAAGTATTACCATGATTATTGGGGAGACATTTTTTGGAGATAAAAACACACTCTGAAAGGCCAAACTGTAGCTCTCAACTTACTGAACTCAGTGGGACTTAACTTAGGTCCAGTAACAAAATTCCTGGAAAATTCAGGTGAAAAAAAGGATCTGTCTTTTTGATATCATACAATTCCTTTTCCTTTCCATCTCTATAGTTAAAAATACTGAGTTTGTTTCCAATTATCTTTTATTAAGCTTGTATAATAAATTGGGCTTTTTAATTACAGAAATAGAAATATGAAAAGCAATTTGAAACACAAAATGATTCTTTCTGCCATCAGAGGTGGAAGATAATTACCACCAGAGTAAAGCATTATTTGTAAAAGACATCAGAAGCGGAACAGCTTTTCACAGTCACAAGTGGCAATTATACACTAACCTCTCCAGGAATCTCCATGGCCACTGAATGCTATCAATGCTTCTGTGAAAAATCTCCTTGTTAATGTATTTCAGCATCTTTTCTTAGCACTAAAATAGGTTATAACCTATTTGCAAAATAAAACATTAGAAAAACACTGGCAAATCTACATATGTCACAGCTGACATCCAGAGGTTTGTGAAAGTCTAATGAATGAAAAGCTCACTGCTGCTGTTGCCAGGTGAGCAGTAAAGGAAGCATGTCTGTAGACAACTTTTATTTGACAATTATGAGGTCTCCTCTATGGAGGTTTTTTTTGTGCAGAAGCAGGTAGCAATGCCTACAATACTAGGTCATATTTACACTACTGCCTTAGGTGGAAGAAGATGATATTGGCAAAAGGAAATGTCAGTAAAATCCACTCTGAAGTAAACACAAATTTTAGATGCTACTCAGTGGGAAGACGTGTGGTTCAGAAAGTGTGGGGAAATATTATAAGAGTTAGTGCAGGCTAAGTAATGAAAAACATGCAGAAGCACATTCTGCAGTTATGAATCATTTTTCCATCACAACCATCATTTTTATTAGCTACAATACTAATTGAGTTTCTTTGCAGCTACTTCAGTTCCTCTCACTATTAGCAGAAGAGATATTAAATTGTGAATCAGAGCCTGTGGTGATCTCAGGGAGGTAGGTTCATAATGAAGGAATAAAAGTGCCCATTTCTGCAGCTATGCTTCATGAAGCTGCAGAGAGAATTTACTGGGATCTCACTCAATTTTCAGCTTCTGAAGCTGACAGGTAAATGTTTACATGCCACAGGAAAATTAGGAAGAGAGGGGAGAAGTATGATATATAGGAACCAGTTATGGTTCTCATCCTGCCTTGAGCTTATTAGAGCCTTCCTAGGAGCGAGCTAGTGGAACCCAGGCAGGAACAGTGCCTGAGCCCACCAAGCTGCCTTTTGTCACTGAAAGCTGTGCTGGCTGGCTGCATCCTCTGCTCACAGGGCTTACAAGCAGAGTTCCCTGCAAACCTAACATCACCCCACAAAGATGTCAGATCCTGAGCTTGGTCAGAATAACAGGGTAGCATCAGTTTTTCTTTTCCACATAACACAAGGGGATAGCTGCATATGAATTCTGAGCAAAACTGTCTCCTAATCATGTTTGCTCCACATGAAAACCAGCCTGGAAAATATTCCCTGTGCCATGTCACAATTACCAGTTATTAGTTGGCAAGTTGATCAATTTTCAAATAAAAAGCCAGCTGCATCAAAGTTCTGCAATAATGATCCAGTCTCTTTTTTTACTGTAAAATATTTTTTATGCATTTGTGTATATTTGGTTGCTACTTTTCTGAAATTAAATAGTTATTAGGAAATGCTGTTAGTAATTGACTTTGGGGCTAGAAAGTGGGAGTAGATATGAAATGGAAACACTGGAATGTCCCCTGCTATCTAGAAGGATTTTGCATGCAGTGAGATGTAAGGTTTGGCATGTCTGATATCCAAGATCAAAGTTACCTGTCTGCAGGTCTGTCCATTGTGGACACAGCCAGGGTTAATCACAAGGTTGGTTTATGCAGGTGAGGAGGAAAAGGGATTATGAGCTCTAGTAGCACAAATTTGTGAAGGAGCCAAAGGTGACTGAAGCTGTAAAATATCATTTGTGCCACCAGGTGGACTGAACCAAATGGCTGCCAGGGAGATGCTGGGCATGAACAATTCTGTAAAGCAGCAGAGGAGCAAGAGACTGACAATTACTTAGTTAAGAACAGGAGAGTCTCTATAAGTGAATCAAACAGCCAGAATCAATAAATCAAACTTATTCAGAAAGAGAGGAGAAAGTCCATGTGTTTGCTTGTTCGTCTTAGGGTTTTAGCAGAGTTTTTTTCCTGCAGTTCTGTGTTCTCTTGTAGGATATGTTCTTAGACCTCAAAATCACAAAAGGCCTTACTTCTTTCAGTCTGTGAAACTTTACCTAACATACATTTGCTTGGAGGAATAACTGTTTTTGACTAAAACTGTCTTCTAGATGGGTATTTGGAGCTGAAGCATTCAGCACTCTCTCGTGGTTTGCTGTAACAGATAATCCTTGTGTGGAGGGCCTGAGCTCTGTTTCCTCTCTGAAACAGGGAAAGTGGTTGCTCGGCATCTTCCTGTTCTGTTTGAGAGAGCTCTCTCAGAACAATCCCATGCAGTGCTACAGGCTGGGGGCAGGGTGGCTGGAAAGCTGCTCAGCAGAAAAGGATCTGGGGGTGCTGGACTTGGAGGTGCTGAGCTTGTGCGTGTCCAAGCGGCCAAGATGGTCAGTGGAATCCTGGCTTGTATCAGAACCAGTGTGATCAGCACAAAGTTATTGTCCCTTGGTACTTGGCATTGGTGAGACCACACTTCAAACCCCATGCTCAGTTTTGGGCCCCTCACTACAAAATAAAGACATTGAGTGAGACTGGAGAAGGACAGCAAAGCTGGTGAAGGGTCTGGGGCATAAGTCTTATGAGGAGCTGCTGAGTTAGTCTGGTGAAGAGGAGACTGGGGGACCTCATCACTAAAACTGACTGAAAGGAGAGTGTAGCCAGGGGAAGGTCGGTCTCTTCTCCCAGGGAACTGGTGACAGGAAGAGAGGACACAGCCTCAAATTGCACCTGATGAGGTTTAGGTTGGACATGAAGGAGAATTTTTTCACAGAAGGGATGATTAAACATTGGAATGGGCTGTCCATGGAGGGGGTGAAGTCACTGTCCCTGAAGGTGTTAATGAAATGACTGGACGTGGCACTTAGTGCCATGGTCTAGTTGAGAAGGTGGTGACTGGTCAAAGGTTGGACTCAGTGACCTCAGAGGTCTTTTCCAACTTTAATGATTCTATGATTGCTAGACATCAAATGTGTTTTTCCTGGGAGGTACTAACACATTCAGAGTCAATTATCTCTCTTTCCTTTTTGATAAACGTAACCATAGCAATCTCTTTAAACTTGATAACATTAGGCTTATTTTCCAGCCTCTAATCATATTAGAATTTTTTTTTGACAGCCATTTGAATTTTTTCAGTGTTTGTTGTTTGTTCAGTGTTTTCCCTAGGACTATTCACACATATTTGATGAATTTATAGAGAGAAAGCCCCTTCTCAGCTTCCCTTTTCCTAGATTGAAGCTGAACTCCCACCTTCCAAAGCAGACTTGCCACGCCTCCATTCTGCCAGCCTTTGCCTGCAGCCAGTCAATGCAGAAATCCCCTTTCTTGATCAGGAGTGATCAGAAATATACACATACATTTTATTCATCATCTTTCCTCCATGTCAGTGATTTTTCTTACAGAAGTCTCTGTAGTTTTTTGGATTTGTTTTGTTTTGTTTTGTTTTTTTCAGAAGCTGCTAAATACCAACATTTGTGCCTCTGTGCCACATATTTCCCAGTGTGAACTCTACATTTTTCCCTCTGTCTTTAGCAGTCAATAAGTTCTGGAATATTCAAGGAATGTCTTTTTCTGCCCTTCCCTTGTTGTCCATATCTGCTACCTGGTATACAGTGATAACCAGCAATCCAAGTGCGCTGCCTGTGCCAGCAAGCCCTGCTGGCACTTCAGATGGATGTGCTTGAGAATGACTGGGATAGAACAGGGCTCTGCAGGGACCTGAGAAACCCCTCGTCAGTTGTCATTTGTAGCTAAATAGACACTCATCAATACCTTCCAAAGAATACCTCATAATCATACTTATTCTCTCTCTCAAAAACCATAAACTAATTCTTGCTGTTTAACTCTGGTTATTCACTGAAAGAGGGATGATTTACTCAAGGACAGAAAACCTCAAGTCACCTCAGAAGTCTAAAGAGCTGAGCTCAGTGCTCCTCTCAGACAAAAGGCTCCTCTTTCTTAGGGATCACCACCTAATAGCCAAAACCACTGAAAAACACATGGGAAGTTTATTCCTTGCAATAGCTTTTTTCCATCCCTCTGCATTTGAAGGCTGTCAACTTGTTTTTCAGGGAATTAGTGCCTTGGGATGTGGCTGTGGGATTGCCAAGGTCATTTTGAAATGTATGTTTCCAATTGAGGCACACTAAGGCACCTGCAGTGCAAAGCTGAGATCATTTTGTGTGTCTTCACAGAGTGCATACATAAAGGAATCAGTTTAGCTTTTGGGCTCCCTGTATTTAACTCACTGGTAGCTACTTCCCCAAACAATAGGAGCATCAGCCATCAAATGATTGCTGCATTCAGCTGTATTTCACTGAAGTGAAATAGTCCTGACAAAGAAAGGGGAGAGACAATATCTTGTTTTATCATTTCGTTGACTTTCCTCTTCTAAAGAAAAAAGAATAAATTGTAATTAATACAATAAAACAGTTCTTCAAGTGAACACCTAAGTACTAACAGTAGACAAAATGTTCTATAAGCTGTCAGAATAATAGAAATCTTACTAAAGAAATAGAAAAATGGCAACTTACATGACTCAAAGTCTCAGACTGTTGCAAAGTGATGCCTAAAGAGTCATGCTCAGCAAGCAAAAGGGCACAGTTCTACACCTGTGTTTTCAAATATCCTACAGTACAACTGAGAAAGAAGCCCTGCTGTGTAACATCTAGGCTGGGTGCAAGACCAGCCACTGAGATCAATACAGATGCTCAGAACCCTGCAATACTTATAGGCCATTACAGCAATTCCAAAATCAATGGAGTATTTAACACGGTGATAATGTAACTCCATTGAGACTAAGACAGTGAGCCAGCCACAACATGCTTGTGACAGATTTTTGCAGAAGCAGTTTCAATTACTGTGTATTTTTGAAGAAAGGATAAATAGCATTCTTCTTTGTGCCTGGCATCCTAAACAACACCCCGACCCCAGCCTGCCTGACTCTGCAGCTGACACAGTGCTGTACTAAGGCTACTGTGCTTGAACCAGCCCAGCTGCTAAGCCAGTCCTACCCAGCAGTGCTCCTCAAGGCAGCTCACTGCCTGCACGCAGCATCCAGTGGCACTGGTCTAGTACACTGCCAGAAGATCTACCAGAGACAAAAAAGCAATGCACAGAGCAGCATCTTCAGCTGCAGCCAATCCCTAGAATGACCTATATAGGGTATTCCTCAAAGGTCACTTCTAACTTAATGTAGGTCAGTAAACTACCCCTTCTTATCATCTAGTGCATATAGCAGATGCCATGGAAGTAATATTTATGGAAAATTCTCTCTCTACATGGGAACATGTGACCTGCAACTGCAAATTTTTGATCCTAAAGTGAGGAAAGGGACAACAGAACTGGAATGGTACTGCTGTAATCAGTAACCTCGTTCATCCAGTCTTAGGCAGTGACTAGATGCCAGTCCTCCACAACAAAAGCAGTAAAAGAAGTTCCCATTCTGTCAATCCTTCCTCAATGCAATTTCCTGCACCCAGTTGTGCAAGCATCTGTTGGAAAAATATTCTAGACAGGACCAGTCAAATGACTGTGTTTTTAAAAAACAAAAATAAATTTTAAAAACTCAACTACCAGTCAAAAATAATTTACCTCGATCCTATTGCACAAGTGGTTTGGATCATGGGCAAAAGGCAATTGTATTTGTGAGACCAGCTGCAGGCAGGGTGTGGAAAGCTTTGCATCACAAGAGAAAACTGGCATGGAACAATGAAACCAGAAAAACGACTTTATGGTCATTGTCTTAGTCCCAGAGACGTCGCTTCTGGAGAGCTCATAAATCTGTCCTGTCTTCCACCCTGTTCAGATGCTATAACAGTTGGAGGATGCCCCTATGGTACAAATTAAGAGACCAGCACTATACTGATGGGCTTGGGAAACCTTTGGTTCATATACGTTTCCTAGTCTATAGAAACTGTTGCTCCAAAGTTTTTTCTATGATGTAGCATTTGCACACTAGAATTTGAGACTGCAGAGAGAAAAGAGATGTTTGATGCCATGAAGAATTTTTGTCTTTTCTTCTATACCCCTTTTATCCCTTTTTACAGCTTCTGTATCCTTAGTGGTTTTTGCCTACATTCTTGGACTTGTTTGTTAAGCTAGGAGACAACATTTTAGAAGCTTCGTAGGTAGGAGTTGGTGTGCCCCAGACCCCAAAGTCCTCTCCAGAACACATCCTGTAAACTAAGATAAAACCATCCAGGGGAAGGTTCCTTGGGGAGAGGGGCTCACTAGAGCCTCTAACTGGAGATTTTTTGATAGCTATGTTAATTAGAAAGTCCTATAATGTCATATCAGATCTTTTGGGGGTGGGCATTGTGGTGTGCATTTCAGTGCATTCGACCTGGGTGTGGTGCATCTAAGGATCCTTAAAATAAATACCGATGTAAAATCCCTTTTTCCCTTCTAACCATGTTTGACTCTTGATTTTAAGACAAGGAAAAGGCATCAGTTAATCTTTTAAAAATTAAATTAGGGAACCAGTCAAAAACATAGATGCAGCTTGCAATGGTTACTTCATGCTTTATATCTCAGGAATCATAGAACTATAGAATATTTGAGGTTGAAAGGCATATAAAGACCATCTAGTTTCAACCCCACTGCCATGGGCAGGGACACTTTCCACTCAACCAAGTTACTCAGAGCCCCATCCAATCTGGTCTCAAACACCCACAGGGATGGGGCATTCTCAGTCTTTCTGGGTACCTGTTCCAGGGTCTCACCACCCTAACAATAAAGAATTTCTTCCTAATATCTAATCTAAACCGCTCTCTTTCAGTTTAAGGCCATTCCCCCTTGTCCTATCACTGCCTGCCCTTGTGACAAGAACTGAGAGTGAAGCAGACAGGTAAAAGGCTAAAGCACTTGGGGTCCATATCCCCTTTCCAAACAATATCTGAAGCTGTAGGATTGAATACAGCTTTCCTAGAGGGAGATTTTCTTATTTTTCACTCATCCATCTTGCTTCCCTCCTCTTCTTTCTCCCTCATCCTTGTCACTTTTTATCTGTTCCCTGAATTCTGCTTTCATTTTAGATGTTTTAAATTCACTAATCTAGTAATTTTTATGTTTCAGTCTTCTACTGGAAATATTAATTGCATCAGAGCTTTATCTTTGAATGCTAGATCCCATACAAAGTAAATAGTGTATTACTAGAATCCCAGAAGAGGTGGTGGATAAATCACATTTAAACCATGATGCTGCATGAAGCCATTCACTGGGTACCTAGAATCAGGGTGTTTTCAGGTGATGTTCTCAAGCTGTTTTCAATGGAATATGATGCTGCAGTCAGTAGTCATTCAAGGCCATACTGACTTGTGGACAAATTCTTTGAGTCTTGATTTCAACAATCTGGAATTATCTACTGCCTGGCAATAATTAAAAACACTTCTGAAAAACAGGCTCTTTTTGCTTGGCTGCTAGTGCTAAGTATTAGGATATTCTTAGTTTCCTAGTATAAAGTTATTTCTCTAAAACTGTTTTTGTAACATGTACCAAGCTACAATTATAAATCAGATAGGTTTACAATTAAAAGACATACTTGGCCTTTTTTATCTTGTGAACATTTGCATGAAACTAGAGTCTTGCTGTGGGGTTTTTTAAACATAATTGAACCTTTTCACAAATCCCTCAATTAAAATGTACAACAGCTTTTTATAAAAAAAAAAGAGCACAAATTCATCAAAAAAAGTAACAGCCCAAATTGTTACTGAATTGTTGCATCTGTGTTTTATTGTCACCTAGTTATATATCTGGAAAGTAATGCAGAGGTGGAGATGACATTTCATTCTTCACTGATGTCACTACAGACCCCCAGCACTCCTCTACCTATTCTACTTCAGGACAGCAGAATCAGTAGTTCCTTTGCAGCATGAGTGTTATTTGCAGCTCATTGGTAATATCTTTCTACTAAACTATTGTTTTACCTTGTCTTTACCATTAAAGGTGTTTTTGTCTGCATTAAAACAGCCCTTCTCCACAGCCCTATATATATCATCTGTAAAAGGGGTTTCTACTCGAATTGAAGAATACATAATCTATTTTCTAGGACAGCAAGTTATCTTTATCCTTCCTATCATAGTACTACATAATTTCAGAGAAAATTCATTTTTATTCTGTCACAGGCTCCAGCCTTCTCATATTTGTCTGCATCATAACATGGTGCAGTAAGACTATGACAAAACATGAATTAATTTTTTGTGGCTGCAGGAAAAATCGTGTGTGCTGTAGGCTGCAGTAATTGGGTGATCCTACTGGGACACTCTGATTGTCACTGCAGGATTTGAAGTGGCAGGTGTTTAGTTGTGATGCAGATTCATCCTCTCATGCCTGCGCTGCCTAACAGCATGAAGGCAAATCCAAAGCTTCCAAAAGCCTGTAAAACTCTGATAATCCTGCTAAGATTTATTGCAGTGGTTCAAGAAAGAGATACAAGCAAGCGAGTCCTACAATCAGGTAAAAAAAAAAAAATAAACTTTTTTTTAAAGATAAGCCAGTCCACTCTAAAGGAAGAAAGCCTGTAGCTCACCTTAAGTACTATCCAAGGAGAAACTAATTCCTTTCAGATGCAGGGTCAAGTTTTATGTGGAGTCATCTTGACCTGTAATCAGTCTGGCTATGAATAAACATATGTGCTCTAAGGAACCATGGAGCGAAGATAAAATATGATCACTAACATATCTAGTCCAACTCTCTTGGAGCTCTGTGGAAAGGCTGCCACTGATTTTGATGGGATTTGGATGTAAGTCTGTCATTCAACACAGGTGCTTTTATTCAGGACATTTTGGTTCTCTCAGTGTCAAGAAAAAAATGCAGCTCACATTATCATCAGGTGAAACCAGAAAAGCATGGTACTTCTCAAAATTAAGCTAGAAAGTCTTTCAGAAAAAGTTGTGGTACCTCCAAATGAGTCCTTCTCTGCTGGTGGTGAACACTAGTTCAAGTGTTATCCTAAATTGGAGCAGGGTTTTCAGCACAGTTGGAAAAAGCAGGAAGAAATTTTGTGAAGCTGGAGGTTTCTACTTCCATGAGTGGCACTTTGTTTAACATATGAATTCTGGGACACTCATTGATGACAGCCATCACTCACCAGTGGTTCCACTTTCTAAAGTGGAGGGCATAAAAATACAGAATTGCATTTTGCAATGGTCAGTGCATTAACAAAAGAGTTTCCTATTTCAGTAGTTTCTATAACTACCAACAAAATGTCCTAAATTGTTCTTTCTCCGACATACCAGCTATAAAACCAAATTCACTTCACAGCACTGAAATCCATGGGTTAAGTTCTTCTTGGTGCATGACAAACTGGACCATAAAAAATTTAAATCATATTTTGGATTGTTAGAGCCTTGGGAAGATGTAAAGAAAGAAGAAAATATCACTTTCCATGACTTGAAGTATTTGACTTTCAACTTCTGACTGGATGAGAAGTTAGAAGGAAGTTGTAGGGCCTTTGAGGCAAGGCTAGAAGCAGATATTTAAATCAGATTGAATAAGATAGTCATACCAATCCACTCTGACCATAATGACATTGGACAGTAGATCAATGGCTGAGCATAACTTTGGCACTCTGTGTAGCCTGTTGATAATTTTTTTGTTTCACAAAGTTTGTGTCACAAAACAGTCTGAAAATGAAAGCAAAATTCCTTGTGGGAAAAAGTCAATATCAATGATTCTGTCCACTAAGCAGAAAGAAGGAGCACACAGACTTGTCAGACTGGATTCAACTGGAATATTTGTGGTTTTCAGATGCCCCACCGGAGGAGCCTCCTTGAGGCTGTCCCCTAGCCATCTGTCCCTGTACTCCATCTGAGCCACGCAGCCTGGGGACGTGGGAATGACGGGATCCCCTGGCTGAGCAGCCCTGGTGTCAGGGCTCACCTGGGCCACCCAGGACAGTCTGTCAGTTCAGTGCAATGCCAGTGACCAGTGGCACTCACACCACCTGTTCCTTCATCCTTCCCACTTTCCAGCTGCCTGTCAGACGCTTCCTGACTAGCGCTGGCCACTGAGGACCATTCTTTCTCTCGCTGCTCAGGTTGGCTAAGTGGAAGCCTGTTGAGGTACCTCTCCCTGAGGTGCTGGGGGAGGGCCCCTGGAGTGTACGAGTCTGCTCATGTCCCTGTCCCCATGTCATGTGTGGCCTGTGCCTGTCTTCTGATTGGATGGGGGGGGCTCCCTGGGCTCGGGAAGAAGGGGGGAGTCTTGTGATTGTGAGGGCAGTTGGCCATGGGGCCTCAGCCATGAGGAGGCTGGAGGGAAATAAACATCCATCAACATCTACTGAATTTTCGCTTCATATTTCCTTCCATCCTTCATCGCTATCTTACACTTGTTGTAAGGATTCCCAGAGTCCCATGGCAGGGACCCGGCTGGGGGGCTCAGAGGGGTGCTCTGCAACAGAGGCCCATTCTTCTGTCCTAAGGATAACCATGCAAAAATCATGGGTGCCATGCAGTTTTGCCAGTTAGTCTGAAACTGCCCTTAGGAAAGGGTAGGAAAAGCCAAAAGCAAATCAGTATACCAAATTCAAGGAGAGGAGCTCACCTGTCTGTGGAAACAGTTGGACAGAAATGAAGGGAAACGAAGCATACCTCACACGTGACTGATCCACTGGCGTGGTCCAGCTGAGAAGTTGCCAGCCACTCCCAGCCCTTCTGTTGAGGACACTTTTATCCAGTCTTATGTCCTCCATTTGTACTCTTAGAAGAGGATGGGGTTGGAGGGCATCCTAATTTCTTTCACAACCCAGCTCCACCCCTGGGTGTAAGTCAAATTTTGAGCTCTCCCTGATTTTTTGTTCATTACCTCAAGCAGAAACATCTCTGCCTCCCTCACACAAAGTCATTGCCTGTTCCAACTACTCTGCACAGGCAAAGCCTGGTGCTGCTCTCAACTGGATATTGCTGACCAGAAGAAACCGTACCCAGAATAAACCTTAGCAGAGTATTAGATTATCATAATGACTTGTTCAGGGATGTTATGCAAAGGCAGGAATAAACTTCTTCACATGTAAACCTTAAATTCTGCATATACATCCACCTTGTTAATCACATTTAATAGGATGTCACAACCAGATTGATGCATGCAGTGTATTATCAAGAGTCAGTTTAGATAGGATGGTAACCAGCTCTGAAAAGTGAATGAATTTGGGATCCTCACATCATCCTCTCTCCTACAAGCTCTACAAGCTTGACTTTAAAAGTTCACTTTGAAGACAATCAGCTGCATAGCAGGATGGCAGTTAAATTTTCTGGACTCTGAAAGCAGACACTCACAGGTTGGGTTTCCTAGGAAGCACCTGTCAGCCCACACATGGCTATAAGAAATGCAGCTGATTCAAGGCACAGAAGACAGCAAATCTGTAGCCAAGCTGTCTAAAACAGTCTAAAGAAGAAAAACTTTCAGTCATCCAGACTGGGAAATTACAATGTTTGGTTTTCACAAGGTACAGTAACACCTACATTGTTTGCCACTGAAAAATTATATTTACAGTCTGTTGAGACGAAATAATGTACTTTAATTCAAGAAATTTTAAAAAGCTGAAGGGTTTCTTTTTAAATAGCATTCTCTGTTGCCTGAAAGTTTTTACTGCAGACAAGACATAGCAGTAAATGTAGTCCCTCTTCAGAACCTGAAAGCTAAAGTGGCAGTGCTGACATATGAAATAGTGAATAATACAATTAAAGTAGTCTGCTTTCCTTCTAATATGAGCTTGGAGATGTCAGTGCCAGTACTCTTCAGAGTAATAACATTGTGCATTATTAAAGACAAGACCTCAACAGCTGTTTAATGTTAATACACGACCCCTGAACACATTCTGAGAGGTTCCATGACAGTCCAATATAGGCACTGTAATTTTAACTTACTGTACAATTACTACCTTTTCTTGCACTCTGAAAATTTATTTCCTGTTCTGTCAGGCAATCAGTAATCTTTAAAAAAAAATAAATTGAATGTTCAGAAAAAAACTCCTAAAAGCTACTCACAGTTCTCCATATCCCTATTTGAAGAAAAAGAAAGTTACTATACAGTCAGCCAAATCTCTGCCCCTTCCCTAGAGCCTTGGCATTCATGCCTTGCCTTTATTTTTCCTTGAGTAGAATTCCACTGTTCCTGTTTTCCAAGACCGAGCAATACTGGCAGCAGCTGTGATTCGTAAAGAGCCTCATGCAGGATCTGAGTTTAAATTCTAGCTGTTCACACACTGTGTGCTAGCATATGTTATAAGCAACTATAAATTGTGTACAGATGTGTTCTGGAATTCCAGTGAAGCCAAGCTAACAACATTGAATAACAGCTCGTGTGCTTTGTAATTATACATAATGAATGTTCTGTCATATAACAGAGTCCATCTCTGTGGCAGGATTTATCCACTGGATTTGGAAGCAAAGGGTAAAAATTATAGCATGAATTTTTAAGCAAGATTTTTAATACAAGATATGCCAACCAGAGAGAAACGACTGGTTTCTGGGGAACATTTTATGTTAGAGATTCTGATTAAATGAGCACACAAGCCAGAACCTAAAAAAAAAAAAAAAAAGATTTGTTTAGAACACTTTTAAAAGTCTAAAGACAAAACATATTTACATTTAAGAAAAAAGAAAAAGTATGCAAACATTGGCCTAGTTGGAAAAGCAAAGTGCCAACAAACAGGAAATAGGGGGAAGCACAGCAAAGGAATGGGGTGGAGGGGAGGAAGAGGGCAGCCTGCTGTCAGAGAAAGGTCACTCTAATGACCAGGAAGAGCAGGGCTGAGGGAAGATGACCATCTTTAAAGTACCTTGTACATGTTCTCTGCTGTACTCTTGTGCAAAACTGATGATTTTCATCAAGAGAAAATTGCTCTCTGTAAATTAGAGTTTGAACAATAAATGCTGGGAACATTGATCATCTTTGTTGCACGGAGAGGGCAGCCCATCATTGCTCACCTACCAGATGTGCTCTTTCCTTGAGTCCAATAGAACAGCAGCACTGCTTTGCTTCTCTTTGGACCAGTGGCAAACACCAAGCAGATACAAAAAGCCTGACTAGAAAAAATAATGCTTTTCTTTAAGCTGTGTGGACAAAGCAGCAGAGGAAAACCAAAGGCCTGAACACAGTATAAAAATGTGAGCTTAGGTTAGCTAGCAGCTGGCAGATCAGACCTCTGTGGCCTGTGTCACTCAGAGCCCTTAGGTCAGCATGTGTTTTAAGCTAATTTAGATCAAGCTCTGGTCCCACTATCCTGACCAGCTTTTTTTTTTTTTTTTCTCAGCTTTTTATGCTCTTCTCTGTTACTTTAGCACAGGCACTTATTTGATTGCGTAGTGAAGTGGTTCACAGAGCTGGAAAAACTGAAAGCTTATGAAATAAAAAAATTAGATTTCAGCAAAGTAAGTTCCCTGGATGGGACCCATGTGAAATCAGAGAGATGCCAGGGCTGATGCAAGAGTGGGGACAGAGGTGTGCAGCCTTGGTCCACAGGGAACGTGCAGGTTACAGTTACCTAGTCCTAGGTTACTTTGAGCTGCTGTGGAAGCACACCTTGATGCCTCTCAGAAAATACCACAAGTTTCTTTTCAACTCCATAGATAAAATTTTGCCTCTTCTAGCTAATAGAGAGAGACCTTTTCTTAAAAACTAAGATGTTTTGTGGTTCCTCTACCCCAGGCTGCTCTCCTGATTGAAAGTGGGCTTGTAGGTTTAATGAGAGTACTCTCCAGTAGACAGTAGCAGCACATCATTAGTGAACAGCATCAGCTCTGAGAGAGACACAGCTTTCAAGACTCATCCTGTGTTTGAAGGTGATTTGTTACATCAAAGCTGAGAAAATATATTAATAAGGCAAAGGAAAAAAACCCTGAAATTGTGATTATATCTTGGATTTTTGTTATTGAACTTACCTTTGGGTATAGATCTTCTTTCTGCTTGTATTACACATTCCAGTGCATTTCTCCATATGCATAGTATTTGCATCTTTTGGCAGGGAACATGAAAACCTAAATGATGATCAGACTGTGCTGGAAAGGGTCTGTTAACAGAAAACACAGGCAGTCAAATCACATCATATTAAAACAGCAACAGTCTTATCCCTGAAGGATGGCTTCTTATTTTTTATGTACTATTTATTCTTGACTCTTTGGTCTCCTTATAACTCATGAGCCTGATTAGCTACATATTTGATGGTTTCATTTTCTCCCCTCTGAAATTCCTTGGATTAATCCATGCAGGTCATTCTGCTAACCCACTTTGTCCAGACTTGTGATAGTGCTTGGTACCCTCAGAGTCTACTTTACAATGTTGATATAGTTTAACACTGGCTGGTCTCCAGCCTTTCTCTGCCACAAACAAAAAGATGAATACTCCAATCCCTTATCTGGGAGGGACAGACACAGCTGTACTTCCTAGCTCAATTTTAACTGCATATTTTTGAAAGATTAAGTGTTATATACAAATTCAAAGTGAATCTTTTGAAAACTTATCTATGGAAAACATGTAAAAGCACAGAACTAACACTAGAAAAGCTGTGTCTCAAAAATCTCAGGTAACATTAGATTGTCTGTCTACAGACTGTCAATGAGAAATATAGATTTCTGCTTTTTTATTGTCCTACTGCCTTTTATTGCATTAGATGCTATATTATTTCCTTGAGTGTTCTCTTAAGGCAGACTGTATTTGATTGTGTTATGCAGCAATGGTTCCTGGTTTTCTGGAAGAACTGGTCTGAATAACATGACATTATGTCACAAAATGATGATGGTAAGAGGCAGCAAACTTTGACACCACTTACGCAGCCTTTTGGCCAGGATAAGAGGCAGTAGAAGAAGAGGACTTGGTGACAAGTTACACTGGAGGAATTTTTGCAAGGGAGGACATTTCATCTGAGTGTCTTAAACTCCACCTTAAAGTGTGTCCCATGTTGAGCAATGAGGTTCAGTGGTAACGGTGCAGGACTTCACAAAGGGCCTGCCATCAGCTGTCAGACCAGAGTCACTGTGGTGGACCTGGTATGAAGTACACAGCATCCAGGGTGACTTGGTAAGAAAGAAAAATATGGTAAGAAAGAAAATATTAAGGTAGTGTGTTGTACATATAGAGTAACCGTGGTGTCAACAGCAACAAAACAGCTGTTGTTAATGGCTCCAGGCATTTTAGTACCTTTTAGAGAAAAGCAGCACCAGAGGAGTTGCTCCATCCCAGAGGGTATGTATTGCTACATCAAAGAGCAACTAACTACATTGTTAGGACTTTGGCTGTTAAGACCAGCATGCTCCACTGCATTCCCAGCCCAACATTCCCTACTTAACAGAAAAGGAATTTGTTTGGTGATTTAATTATTTCCATCAACTGCTCCCCCTTTCAGCTATGTAAGTTGTCCTTTTGTTGCTTTATTGACCCCGTTTTCCAGGCCATTGCTTTTCCAAACAACAGTCCTCAGAAGAATTATCCCATTAAGGAAACAATTACTTTGCAGATTTTAATTTGTCTGGGGCCTTACTGGGGCCTTTCTGGTATCTGGTTGCATTTCTTCACCTGTTAGTTTGCTTCAGGAGGTTTTGCATGCCTTTGCTGATGTTTTAATTGATTGCTTTGGATTATTAGGAGAAGCACTACCCCAGATACTAAGACCAGTGCCTAAGTACTAGATCATGTTGTGCTGATGTGCAATGCAGCAGCTCCAGAGCTCCCCAGATTTCAGAGGCAGGGAGAGAACACCTTGGAAACTTTTGCTATAGGGGATGATTGTCTTGTCTAAGGACTGAAAAAGGTGAGATAAGCACCACAGCTGAACTTTCAGAGGTCAGTTATGTCTCAAGGTCTTTGGCCTGGTCTCCCCATTGTAGCAGGAGTGTTGCCTTGTGCAAAAAAATGAGGCAGGAGCATGACTCTGCTTTTCTCCTTCATAATACCATGGGCCAATATCTGTCCTAGTAACAAAGGAACTGTAGACACTTTAATTGGGATTCATCTCTACACAATGCACATGCTCATTTTGTCTCCTTCCATTTCAATATTGAACCAAGTTGCAGAGACAAATTCTGGCCCCATGGTATTACTCAAGGTGAACAGCTGAAGCATTCAGATAGTCATTTTCAGAATCAGCTTGCAGAGGCTAAGTAGCTAGATTAGAAGAATACAGGTGGGAGAGCGATAAATCCCATGATCAGAGGCATTTACAACAAGCTATGAGACGCTGCTTTGTGCTGTTTGTTGCTTTAGGCTGGGGTTTTTAAATCCCAGTCTTTGTTGTTTTCCCAGCTTTGTTTGCTCAAGGCAAAGTGATTGTTGAATACCTCACACAGAGGCTCCTAATTCTGACTGGGACAGCCCATAATATAAAACTTTAATGAGACAGAGTGCCAGTATGGAGTGAATATGTCGTTCCAGTCTTACTGCTGCTGGTATTTCTCTAATTTTACCATATGGCCCACATCTTCAGTATGCTATTTTCCTATAGTTTCCGCCCATATCCCAAAGCATAGCAAGATGTACAGTAAAGGCCACATTTTGCTAGATTTGTTCCCCTGAAGATGTGTCCTGTCAGATCTGACCAGCCTCCAAAAAGCCACAGGAAACACACACATCATTTTCCTGGTTCTGAAGGCAGCATCATGGCTGGTTCAGTAAATTTCTTTTGACTGGCCTGACTGAAGGGAGGCGAGTAATTTCTGAAGCCTGGCTTGTAATGTAACTATCCCTGTCTGGAATAAGCTCCTGGACTGCGGCTATTTTTACTATTCCTGTGTTCTAGCTGGAGATTTAATTGCTAAAGTCGGCTTTCGTGTCTCAGAAGTAAAGGGTTACTGCTGCGGAGCCGACTGCCGAGTGCGGCTCAGGCTCTACAACTGTAGGATAGATGCGCCCTCCCGTGTACCGGCGCCGAAGTGTTTGCAGAGCCACAGCATTTGGACATCAAGGCAACCCTCTAGACATTTGGAGGTTTGGGGGGTTTGGGTTTTTTGCTTTGTTTTTTGGGGTTTTGTTTTTTGGGGGTTTTTTAACAAAATGTTGTCAAATAGCAGCTCTGCAAAAACTATTGTTCAATCTGCCAGAATTTTTTGATAAAAATTTAATTTGGAAAAAATGGAAAAGTTTAGACTTGCAAACAGCAATAAAAATAGTGGGGTTGGGTCCTCCTCACACAGCTTTTTTTGCTTATGCAGAGAACTCCAGTCAGAACAAACAAGGGTACATTCCCCAAGAATTTTTGCTACTCCCAAAGATGGTCTAATAAGACTTTATACATCCACCTTTCATAAAATCAGTAAAATTTCTGTCAAAAAAGAGCAGGGTAAAGAAAGAAATATTTCAAGGTGACAGTCACTTTGCATGAACTTATTTGAAGGAGTGTAGCACCAGCTGTACATTTTAATTTCAGGGAACCAGCAGAGTTAATTGAGAAATCTTTTAATTTTTACTTACTTTGATTTTGACACCATCATTGCTGCATTGGTTCACCACAAAACATCAATTCAAAACAGAGGCCATCTGTGGAAAACAATGGAAATTACTGTGTTTTTCAAGAGTCTATGTTTCTTCCTAATATATGAGAGCATATTATTAAATTATAAGGTATCCACATTACAGAGCTGTAGTACAAGAATCTCCAAACTGCCCAAGAGAGGTTTTTCATTGGCAAGGAAAAGGTCCTGAAGATAATTCTGCTTCAAGTAGCAGAAGAGTTATGTCAGCTACTTCTTAGATTTTCCCTCATCGATGGCACAGAGTAGGAAAGGGAGGTATTCCTATTTCCCATTTTCATGTAGCTGACTCATCCATCTCAGTTCTTGGCACCTGTCTTCCCCAGTGACTGGGAGCAGGACAGAGGTTGGAGGCTGTCTCTGTATCCTTGTCTCTTCATGGTCACTGGAAGCAACTTACAGAGATCCTCTGAGCAGTGTAGGCATTAAATTGGCTGTTTAAAGGTGGGTACTGTGAAAAATACCTGTTGGGCAACAACAGAGCTGCTTCAAAAATATGCTTTGCCTTGCCTCTTTCTTTTCCCTGCTATCCAAGACAATCAAATGGTCAGTATCTTTGTTTGGTTAGAGATGTATTGGATGTCTTTCCTTTCAACAGGTTATCCAGTTAGATTTATTTTTGTCTATTCTTTTTTCCTTTTCTCTTCTACAGGAAGGAATGGTATTTCTGTCTTTGGATAGTTTGCAGGCTATTTCTCTTCATCTCCTATTGTAGGTAGGGAAATTCCAGATGTATTTTGTTTCCATTGATCTGTTTTGCCTAGTCACCATAAATTTCAATGTTCTTCCTCTGCTGCATTTGTTCCATCAGTTGTCTTAACTGGCAGTTTCTTTAATAGTCCTTGTTCACGTATAAGATTTGCATAGCTTTGAGCTACTTCATTTCTCTAGAGAGAAAATTAATTTGCACTTTAAACATAAGCAACACTTAGTCCCCATCCAGGCACTGGCAGCTCTGATGCTGTGGGCTGCCTCAGATCTATCAGGTTTGTTGTTGGTTTTTGTGCCCAAATTTGTTTCTTTCCTTTAATAAAAAAGAATCTTACTTGAACCTGGTTTCAGGTCCTTAAATGACACTTCCTTTCACTTAGGCCAACCAAAAAAAGAAACCTACCAATAATTTCTGAAGTTTAAATCACTTCCTTTTCAATAAGACAGAAGCTGATGCTGTATCATTTTCTCACTCTATAGCTCCTGTTAGTGTGCCTTAAAAGCCAGTGGGGGAAAAAAAAAAGCTCATAAAGATGACTATATAAAACTGGAGATGGATGTTTTTGAGAATTACTTAATTCTCAAAAATATTTACTGTATACAATTTAAAGTTACCACATAATATGACATAGTAAGGTTAGGAAGATTCTTTTACAGTTCTAACACCTAGGGCTCAAATTTGGATTTGAAAAAACATTCAAGTACACACAAATGTTTTGCAGAGTTGTTTTTTTCGAACTGAGTTTAAAACCTAGCTAGTAGTATTTATTAGTCTCCAAGAGATTGTCCAAGACACATGCTGGCCTTCAGGATCCCAAAACAATACTGTTTGAAACCAAACTTCTACATGTTGGGGCTGTATCAATCCATAGGTATCATTTATAGGTAGTTTGGATGAGTTCCATGATATTTTACCAATTATTGCATCTATTCCCTCTAACCACCTTTTCCTCCAACCATTTCTGGTATCTCCTAAGTTAGAAGAAAGTTGGGTTTGTCCTGCCTGTTGGAAAGGAGTCTAAGAAAAACTACATAAAGAGCCCAGAGCAGTCTAAGGAACTAAAGCAATAATTCATAATGAAAAGAGGCATCTTCACAATGTTCCTGCTCAATACAACTTGATGTATCTCCCCTAGCTCTACTTGATGATTTGAAATTAAGAGAGTACCAGTTCTGTCTTACAGAAACTTTCTACATCAATACTTTACAAGAACGTCATATAAAATATAATCAGGGTATGCAAGTAGCAACACAAAAGATTGATGTTAATTCAGTTGAGAAACAACAATTTAAAGTGGTCTTTTTAGGCTCTGATACAGAGATGGGTCTCTAAACTAAAGAGAAGACTACATGGAAACTTGCCATTTCTGATGCCCTCTGTAGCAAAGTTTGCCTTTTCTCCTGACATGGTAAAAAAATACAACCCCATTTGTAAAAATGAATGCAAGATTTAAAGAGCTTTGAGGCCAGTCTAACCTCCAATGTGCAGACACTTTGTGTCACCTATCACATGCAAGTACTTCTCAGATAGCTGTTGGATTCATTCTAAACTTCAGCAATAGCCTCCAATTTTTCCATTCCAAATACTGCTGCTTTATATAAATGTACTTTAACAATGGTTTCACAACAGAGGAGTTATTTTGTTTATCCCATGAATTGATAATATGTTACTGGTGGGTTACTAATTTTGGAGGTGTTGTTTATTTTTGTTTTAATAAAGATTACATTCAGTCAGGACACAATCAGGCCATTTTGTTGCTAACATACTGTGTTCCCAAGAAACATGCTGGTATATGAAATGAATGTATTTCACACTAATTTGTGGATTGGAAATCTGGTCAGCGAAGCAGGGCCTCCTCTGGACATTTGTCAAGTCCTTAGTTCCTGTCAGATATCACCATCCCAGCCAACACTCCCTGTAGTGCTCCACACATCCCATTCTGGGAGGTAGGATCTTTATCTTCCTTACTGTCTGGAAAACAGATTATACAGTTTGGATGCTACTTAAATAGGAAGAGTAAACCCTACCATTACTATTACTTTTGGTTAGACAGAATGGGAATTTGTATTCTATACATTTTACTTAGCAGCCTGTAACGTTTATTTACATAACAAGTGGTAGGAAGAAGATCACAGTGCAAAGATTCCATTTTAAAATGAAGTAATTTGTCAACATTTGTTTTTCCACTCATTTCAATTTGCATGCAAGGATACTAAGTTTTATCTCTGGCTGTGCTACAGGGCTATAGTTTATTCACAGCAGGAGAGAGAGCAAATATAAAGAGCAAGCTAATGGGCTGAGCCACCATCTAGCTGGAGCTGAAGCTTGCCTTAGGTTGATGTCACAGCACAGTAGCTGCAGCAAACACGTCAATGTGAGCTGCAGATTATAACTTATTTGGGCCATGAGAATGACCATAGGATTTGAAATTCAAGCGTGCCTTTTAAGAAGGCATCTGAGACAGCTTGTGATTCTTTCTAATTTATGTAGAGAAATGCTATTTCAAAATGCAATTGTAGCAGCCACTTCAAAATACCAAAGGGGCAATGTTAACATCTACCTATAGATGTCCTCTATTTTTCCTCTGAGCTCCTTTAGTGCCAGTGAAGAGACTGAGAACTTTATGGGTGTCATTTAGAATCACAGAATCACAGAATGGTTTGGGATGGAAGGGACCTTAAAGATCATCTAGTTCCAAGCCCTCTGCCATGGGCAGGGACACCTTCCACTAGACCGGGTTTCTCAACGCCCTAAGCAACCTGGCCTTGAGCACCTCCAAGGAGGAGACCTCCACAGCTTCTCTGACCAAACTGTTCCAGTGCCTCACCACCCTCACAGTAAAGAATTTCCTCCACATAGCTAACCTAATTTTCTCCTTTCAGTTCGAACCCATTACTCCTTGTCCTGTCACTACAGTTCGTGATGAAGGGTCCCTCTCCAGTTCCCAGTTGCTATGAGGTCTCCACACAACCTCCTCCATGCCGAACAGCCCCAGCTCCCTCAGTCTGTCTTCATGGTGGAGGTGATCCAGTCCCCTTATAAATTTCATGTCCCTCCTGTGGACTTGCTCCAAAAGTTCCAAGTCCTTCACATGTTGAGGGCACCAGGACCTGGTTCTGGCACTTGGGACAGTCCAGGGGCACACTCAGAGGCAGAGGTGATGGCACCTTGAAGGGCCTGAGATCAGCTCAGCTGGCTGGGGCCTGGTGAAAATAACACCAAGGTTGTGGGTTCAATCCTGAACAGGCCATGTGTGTATGAGCTGGACTTCAAGATCCTTGTGGGTCCTTTCCAACACAGAACATTCTGTGGCCTGGAACTAAAGACCTGATTGTCTCCATTGGCTGGAAAAGGAGTTTGAGCCAAGCTCAGATGTAGATGTCTCTCCATTTCTGACATACCGTAAGACTGGGGAGATAACAATTTGCATAAATAAGCAAAGTTACTACTTAACCAACACTAAATCTTATGTTGTCCACTTACATCCCCCTGTCAGAACAAATATTTTGTGCTTACTACATTTCATGGGAATGCTTGTTGTATTTGGGTATCCTTTGCAGGCCACAATTATCAATTTAAATTAAATTGATATGAAAATGGAATAATATTATATACGCATATTATATAAAAATATATCCTTTTCAGAGTATTTTCATAATGAATACAAGTTTCCAAAACCAAACAGGTGTTCTTGGATGAGGAAATATGGAGTTTTTTCTTATTATTCTTTCATGGGACAATATTATCCAGCATGATTTGAATTATTTGGAATAGCTATTACAACTCAGAGGATGACTACACATGCAACAACAGGCTGGCCCTTACCTTCAAAACATTCACATAAAGTTTCTTTACTGAGAATGTGATAGCTGCTTCACCTGAATGTGAAGAAATCTGATGCCCTGTATTTGATGACAGGGATGAAGAGAAAAGTACTCCTTTTTAAAATTTATATAGAATTTTTCACTGATGCAATAACAGTAAAATATCTGGGGGAAAATATAACAGTAAAAATTTTCTTTACTGTTATGCCAAATTTATTCATTTCTGCATGCAAAAACTGAATTATTTATTTGCATGAGGCAATTTATTCTGTACAGTTGCAGCAAATACTTGTTGATGCCTTAGGAAAAGTTTTTACTTGATCAGGTAAGTATAGGACTAAATTTCTTTCTCTAGATATATAGTTTATTGTTAACTACAGTCTGAAAGTGCTTCTACAAGCACAGATTTGAGCTGGAGCTACAGATTTATTTTTTGACCACAAGAGATGAAAAATTACAAAGTCTGTTCGCTGTTTGAATGACATTTTATGAGTGAGATAGCCATCTAACTATTGATAAGCCTGGGTATCTCATTACCTCCTGTGAGCTGTCATGACAGAGACGTATTTTTTGATTGAATGGGCTCGTGGCAGGAACCGTTCACTGGAAATCTCAGATTTTCAGGAGGAAGATGGAAATATATGAAAATACACAAGCTGAATTTCAAAAAACTCTGTGTGTGAGACAGCATCCTGAGTTTGAGGATGAAGTTGTCTAAATACCCCAAGAGGTGCATTTTCTCCTTTCTGGAAATCTGAAATTAATGGGAATAAAATTCTTCTATTCTCCCTGTTTAGCTTTGTTAGTTTGGGTTTTTTTTTTTCCTTCTCTTGCTCTAAATTTCAGAATGCTCTTCTTCCCATGAAGAGGTTCTCTGAGTATGCACAAGTAAGTGAGAGTTAGATAAGAATTTTCTGGAATAAAGTGAATTAGGTCCCCAAATCCAGATCTCACAGAACTCAGATCTCAGTCCTGAAGGATACATAACAGGAAAATCAGACAAATATGTATACCAAATCTTGATTGCTTTGATAATAAAGACAGACCAACAGACATTGCAATAGACTTCTGCTAGAAATCTTGGCCATTTCTGACTTACCTTTCTAGATGATTGTGTACTAGGAACAAAATGAATACCTGTGCTGTGGTTCAGACTTTTAAGCTTGTGCCTGGAGCATGTTTCCAAGCAGCTCCGTCCATACTGATTGCAATTTCAGACTTTATTTTCTCTGATGTGGAAGCTTGATTACAAGAACAAACGTGGAAGTCCAGTTCAAACAACTATGCACTGTGCACATTAATTCTCCTTTGGAAGCTTGTAGGAAATTCTTGTGGCCACAAAAAGCCCAAGTTTCAGAGCACCTGTCTCTGAGAGGCTTTCTGTAGCATCACATCTCAGCCTCTCATTTGTGGCATATGCATTGACTCTTCTATGGGCTCCATACAGAAGACTTTGAAGTGTGAAGAGTTTTTGACACGGTGCCATAGCAATTTAATTATTTTCTCCCATGCTGCCTCAGCTACACTAGGCTTGAGGAATTAGATGGGATGCACGATTTTAGCTTTAACTTATAAAAATGCAAATGATCTGGAATTAAATTGCTCAGGAACTTGACTCTCCATCATACACAAATGATAAGAAACACTTGAACTGAAGTTCTTTTCCATGGCACAGAATTCTGCCTGAGTGATCGCTGGACTGAGAGCTTTTCCACCTCACCTCCTCTTCCTATCTCCAAAGAATTTAATGTGATACAAAGTACTTATCTTCCACTCCACTCTGTTTTCAAGGAGGAAGTCACCTGAAGTACAGATCAGATATTTATAAAGTCTTTTCTCTTGTACTTCACATTTATATCCATGGAAAGTCCTCCATCTCCCCAGAATATCAGTTTTCCAGGGCTCCTTTTGCACAAGAAAATCCACAAACAAATAGCTTTCAGCTTTGTCTACCAGCACATACCTTGTGACACCTTGGGCCTTAACTCCACCTTCTTGATCTCTTCTGCTTTTGAAAAAACAATTTGAAGGATCTCCCACTGCTGATTTTATGCAGGATTTCAGAGGATTATAGCAGATGAAGAAACAAATTTTATTCAAGGTGAGAAACCAGCATGATTACAATTCATTGCTGATGAAGCACATAACAGATAGATTGCCTCTAGTTCCCTGCCTCTTCTCCCCTGAATGTGGTGTGGAGTTTAAAGAGAGAAGTTACTGTCTTTGCCTTCCTCATGTATTTTCTCCCCAGACACACTGGATTATTGGAAGTGTCCTAGTAGCTTCCCTGACATAAGGAACTTGAGCTTCTTATGTATGGATATATGTATATGTATACAGGACATCTCCCCCTGATTGTTCATCTCCTTTAAGCATCTTAGTTTCCACATCTCATTGACCCCATCACCTGTTTTTCTGTTTCCTCACCATGAGGTGAAATTCCCCTTCTCCTGCACCCCCAGAGCCACGCTGAATCCTGTGCCTCTTCTGTTTGCATTGCCCTGACTTGCTCCACCTTCTCTTCAGTTTAGTTCTGCTGTGGTGTCAAATCTATCTACATCTGCTTGTCCCAGGAAATGCTCAGTGCTCCACATGAACGTGTCTGTGCACAGACACACCCTTGGAACTTGCTTGTATTACCAGCTTGCAAAACCTACAAGACACATGGGCAGAGAGTGGCAGAAACGTAACTGAGACCTGAGGTTCTGCTAATGCATTTCCTCTTGTGATAAAGGCTAAGAGGCTGTAAAACAGAAACACACCAAATCCATGCTTTGGCATAGGGTGCAAGATGTTTGAAGAAAACAATAAACAAAAGCTCCCCACTCTATATAGCACTTCATAAATATGTGTTTATTTCCTCATCTTTCATCAGTTTTACAGTTTTAACCAGTGCCTCAGTGGTAATGCTTGTCAGAAGCATACAATGGAATTTCAGATTCTTCTACTCTGTAGTTATGAAATTAAAAACAAATTAACAGGCCTTTCTATATGGAACTGTGCCAAAAAATAATGAAACGAATTTCTTATAACATATTACAGTTACATAAGATTTCAACTTACATTTCTATCTTACTCCATGTACTGTATTTACACAGTTAACTAATTTATTATTTACATTTTTCAAATTATGTAGTCATAAATCTTTTTCTATTGTACATTCTAGTTTAAACTTTTATTACAGAAGTTATTTAACACGCGTTTTAGACACTGCAATTTCAATATTTCACATGAGTTCTAGGAAATTACTGCCTGGTTTCACCAGTGATGTGTCAAGATGCCTCCTTCATAAGAAAATACATATTACAAAGGAATTTTATAATATTCATAATCTTGAATTTTGAAAAAGCTAGTTACATGGGATGTAATAATAATAATGGTATTTGCTTTTCCATGCAGTATTTTATTTGGAATGACATTTTACCTGAGATGTAAAATTTTTAAATGTGTGGGCTTTTGATAAAAATTTGAAATTTTACATAAATGTTGGCCTTCTATTTACTGAGAACTATGCCTATCTGTATAGATATATAAATTTTATTTATATATCTATATCATATTTTCCAGAAAAGTCTATATCTACATAAATAAACACTGATATTATATTAGGAAACTTCCCACTATCCTTAAAAAGCAATGTGCTCAAGTACAATATTCGACTTCTGACACAGACACAATAGTAAATGTGACCTCTAATGGTAATACTTCCTTCCAGGGGAAGTAAGAGGTACCTGTTGAATTTGGAAGACATAGCAGACAACTTATGTGGACCCAATGACAGAAATTTTATATATTTATCCAGTCCCAAAAATGTTATGCAGGAGCATTTGACACAGCAGACAACTTTGGGTCAACTTTCCATGTTACATGTAACTACCTAAATAATGTCTTAATAGAAAAAAGTTAATTATAGAAAACCCTTACAACAGTTAATGCTGTGTTGCCTTCTCTCATTACAATAATATGCATTTCTATTAACAAATGATTGCAGATACTTAGATTAAAGCAAATGGTCATAAATTTCATGTTTCTTTTATTCTGTTATTTGTAGACACTGTTAGGCACAATATGACATTCTTTGTAAACATAAATTTTGATACATTAGACCACGAACTGAAGTTACAGAAAGCAGTACACAGACATGTAAGAAGCACAGATCCACTACACATTCCAGGCACAAATGCAGCCATCTGGGAGGCCTGACCCTGTATCCATCACAACTGAAATACCCAGCTGACACCAGTGGAAAAGAAATGCACTCTTAATTGCCAAACACTCCCGCTTCTATTGAAATAATTCTTTTTTTTACTCTTCTACCAAAGAGTTCATCTACTTTTAAAAAATAGATGGTCTCATAATCACATGTTGGTAAAAATGCATTTTGCTTTATTTACCCTGAAATACCTAATTATTTTGAAGTCAATGTCAAGAACTAAGGCCCCTAAAGTAAGTAATGTAATGAACACATTTAGAAAGCTTTCTTCAAAATATGTATCTACATATTTTTAACAAGTTGAAAATAAGTTTCCAATAACAAGTCATATGAGAAAATCTCTTGAAAGTTTTTATTTCCCAAACTTAAAAGTGCATTACACTTCCTGTGCAATGCTGTGCAACTCAAGAACCAAAGAAATAGCAAGTCTGAACCTTTAAGTGTATTGCTTATTGCAACGCTCACCCTTCATAACCTGCATGTGTATGGTAGGCACAAACTAATATGAGTTGTTTACATCTGACAGAGAAAAATTAGAATTCTTATCAGAAAATATTTCTTGAAAAAAAATAGTGCACTTAAATTATGTAAGTTTTAAGAAATTATTCAGTATCCCATGGTTATATGAAGAAACATTAATTTTAGTCTATAAACTCATAGAGGATTTTTGTTCTGCTAATGACCCACAAGCAATCTGAGTATACAATTACTGTTATTGTTATTGGGAACTAGCTCTCTTCCTCTGAATAATCAGGAAAAAAAAGGTATTAAATTATTTAACAAAAAAAGCTTTGGAAAGATATATTCATTTTCCTTTTCTAACTTGCTAGAAATGGAGAATAAGGCAACAACTGAGATAAAAATATATCTTGCTTTGTAAACCAAGCTTCTTAATACATTTCTTAAAAGTGAACTTTCATGCTGAAAAATTGCAAGGCCTTAAAAGAGAAACATTAATTACTTTGACAAGACCATGCCTTCTGTCTAATTCATTATTTTAAAGCACTCCAAAAATATATTGAGAGGGATTACATTTTAGTGTAATAGATGAGTCTTCAGCTTTAAGTAACTCCTTTTTATGGCCAAAAAGCTTCTATAGCATCCTTCAAGACTGAATAATGTTTAGAAAAATGCCACCAATTTCCATTACAGCCTTCTATATTCTTACATTATGGAAGTATTCTAACCTAATTCCATAGAAAAACAACAGATGGTGTGCTAATACCTTTTGAGTGTCTTTTGAGTCATAATCAGACCTTAAAACACAGGCCTTGCTGTCTCATATGGTCTTTATGATCATGGAGAAGTTCTTTTTTGCCACTCAAAGTAGATAAATTTCACTGACCAAAACTGGCTGATAAAGTAATGGCAGGTGACACAGAAGTAATGACATAATCATGACAAAACCATTCCATAAGTAGTTTTCAGTATAAAGTACATAGAAAAATTGCTTAACATAAATTAGACTACAATTCTCCTATTTAGAGAAGGGGAAAAAGAAGAAAATTATGTTATAAGACTTCTGAACTCATTTTGCATGCTGAGCAAAAAAAATTCACTTTTAAGTTCATTCAGGGCTCGATATCCTGCTTTGTCCACTTCTTTGGTATTCTCTTCTCATTCTGAAAATTACAACAGAATTTTAATGGTCATCTTACTTCAAACAAAAGAGCAATGAGCTGAAAGCACAACCAGAACAACAGATGCCATAATACTGCAGAACACGTTGGTTCTAATGGTTTCTGTCTCTTTATATTCATTTCTTGTAATGATTGGGGGCATCTGCAAATGCAAACTTCAGTCTGTAGGCCTCTGCTAGGAGTACACTGATGTCTTCATTTCCCCAGTGTACTGTGGGCAAATTCTGTAAAAATATCAGTAACTCCTAATTGAAAAGGAAAAAAAAAAAGAGATAAATATATTTTTTCAAATAACACTGGAGTAACTATGTATTACTTATACAATGATCATTTACTAGCAATAACTCATGTGGCACCTCTGTATCCCAAACAAACCTGAGATCCCATTAGGTTTAGTGACTTTTGCAGAGATAACTTGTTATTCAAACTTTCAGTTCAGAAACCTGCTATTAATTGTAGCTGAAATATCATTATTTGCTAGATAACTTTTCTTTGAGAAAAATAATGTGTTGTTGCCTATCCAAATTATTTTTATGCTCCAGGGCATGAAGGTATACAGTTAGACACATTTTCAAAGTTATGGACGATTGCTAAGTCTAGGATTCTCTCACACCAATGCAAAGATAAGCTAATTCTCTATTTATACATGAAGAATTATGAAATAAATTATTATTTCAGTCAGTTGCAGTCAACTCCCACCTCAATTCTTAGCCCTGGTTTCCCACTCTCTGCTGGTTTCTGATCCCCAAATATTTTCCTGTGGGTCAGCTTTTTCTCTTTCTCATATTGGGTTTAGGCAAAATTCACTTCCAAGAAGCTGAAGCCCAGAAACAGAGATAACAAGGAAGCTCACTGGGACAGTGCCTCCATGTTCACTTCTGATGAGCATGCACCAAAATCCACCACAACCCTCAGCAGCACAAAGCCTCCAATTCTCATCTGTGGGATGAAACCTGCCAGCTGTGAGAGGACTCTTTGGAAGACTGGCTACCACAAATTGTCTCCTGACTTCATGCAAATGACAATGTTTGTAAAGCTCATAATTTGACCAAATTCAGGAAGTTAGTTTGCTCTTTAAAAAAAATGGTGACCCATAAGGTCAAATGTGATGTAAAAGCCACCCTAAGGCAACTTTGAAGTTCATGTTTAAAAATTTCCATAGAGCAGATCACCTCTCTCATGCTTTTAATTGTTCTGATAAGCTGTTGCAAAACAGCAAAAGAGAAGTTTTGGATGAGTTACAACAAAATGAACGTGGATTTTTATAATGGGAGGTGTAAGGCAATCTTAGGAATAAGTGAAGTTGTTAATCCTGCTTGTGTCTTCTAGGTGCTCTATTTTTGCAGAAAAAATGCAGACAATTCGTGCACATTTGTATATGTGTGTATATATTTGTAAGGATGTGTATATCTATATTTTTGTGAGAATATGTTTGTTGAGCTTATGCTAAAGATCAGAAATAAGTGAACAGGAATAAAATTAAAACCACACCCATTATCTTGTCATAAATCAGAATGCTGCAGTACCATGTATAAGTACCCAGGGAAATGATTCTTCTTCATAAGAATCTTAACTTTCCTTGTTCCCCCTTCTCCCTCCTCTGCATCTACTTTTACAGAAGATGGCTGTAGGAGCCCTTAGCAAGGATTCAGTGATTTTAGGAAACAGCTAGGAGCAGAAATTAACATTAAATTATTTCTTTGTGTTTGCGAGAAAATTATTTTGACTTCATCTAGTTCACAGTCTTGCTATACTGGTTCTTGTAATATGAAAAGAGAAAGGATAGAAGCTGAGCAGCACTGTATATTTAATTATGAATAATAAGTAGTAATACAACAGAGTTAGCATGAGAATGTCTCTATTACACTTGAGAGAACACATTTTTAATAAAGTATTGTACAATTGTCAAAATCCCACTCTTTTTTTTTTAATTTCTATATACTTATTTGACAGTTATGCTGATAACTGTAATTAATAAATTAGCAGTAGAGAGTGGGAGGGTTCTGCAGAGGGATCATAAATGCCTATCTCCATGAAAGTTCTTTTCTTCTTTTACATAAGTAACTTTCGAGCAGACCTAAGACACAGCAATTAATTCAGTGAGCTTTGTGAAATTACCTCTTTTACTGTTTGTAGTCTCAAGACTTTTCTGAGTCAGACTTCTAGTGCAAACTGTTCATATTGTTGGAGCAGTGTTTTGGTTTTCTTTTGGGTGGGGTTTGCTTTTCTTTGGACTTTGGAACATCCAAAGACTACAGGTTCAATGCCATACTACATGAAATTTAACTCAAATTATAGCTCAAATATAGCTCAAATCTGAAATAGGAACATTAATTACAAACTAGTTTATTACTTCTACCGTTATCTTCAAATTTGATAATAATTTTCATCAGAATTAGATATATAAATAAATGGCAGAGTAACACATTGACTGTCCAAGTCCATTTCTGTTTGAGAGGCCATTTTGCCACTGTTACCAAGGGAAAAGACCAAAGTCTAAGACTGATCCTGACTAGTGGATATGTGTTATAAATCCAAGTAAAGTAACTGGCCAAAGACATACTACTTGTGATCTATTACAGAGCCTCAAAACTTGCTCAGATAGAAATAAAACCTACATCTTCTTAAAAATAAACTAAAAGTTGGCAAAAACCTTACTAAAGAAAATATCATTAAATAAGAAAATTTTGTTTTTCTTTAACTGCTAAAGAAAATCATGCTGCCTTTATTGCTGCATATGGAGCATTCTTTGGAACAAGGAAACTACTAAAAAAAAAAAACCAACTAAAAATCCCCAAACAAAGTCTTTTGATTTTAAGAAATGTACAAACACACACTACTTAATATTTTTAAGACCACATGAGAAGTTTCTCTAAAAGTGCTCAATTCAGCCTCTTACAGTTAAAAAAAATAAAAAAAATCAAGGATTACTACAAGTGACTCAAGCCTACTAATTTATTTTTAATTATCATTCTTATTTTTTTCACCAACAGATAAATAGGAACTACTAGGTTGCATGTGCAAATAAGGCATGCATGCTAACTGCTTAGATTCATTTTCCTGTCCACATCAGTGTTAAAATATGAGGCACTCTTTGAAATATGACGAATCATAATGTGAATTAATAGTTACCATTAAAAACTTGTAGGTAATAAACTGCCTGATCTATTTCAGAAGAAAACTGAGTCTGAAAATCAATATTTGTAAAATATTCCTGGAAGAAATTTATTTTCTGCTTAATTTAAATGATATTTTGATGACACCTGGCCAAAGAATCAGGGCAGCCAATAGATCATCATCAGATCTGGGGTTTCCAAAATTCCAGCCCAATGTTTGTTTATATTTTGGCTGTATCAACAAAAAATGATATCCTTTGAATTTGGCAAACAGAGTGCCCTGTTTTCCTGTACTCTTACTGAGAACAGCCACATGAATCCCTTGAACTGGGGCCCATCTGCACGGCCCAGCCTGCCAGCACAGCTTCAGCCCCCTCTATACGGGGTGTTTGCCCTCTCACCCCACACACCACGGAAATGAATCTCCATCCTCCATCCCTCCCTGCCAGCCAAGCAGAGGAGGACCAAGGTATCACTTGTGTTTGCTCCTGCCCCCACCAAGCACAGAAAGTGAAATGATTTTAGTCACAGTGTTACTACCATGGTTTGGGGGCTGCAGCTGAGGTTACCCGGGACAGAGTGAGAAATCTGGCATTTTTTAGTGGTGAGAAGGCCAGGCAGGATGTAAGAGCAGTTCTACATACAGGGGGGTTGGAAAGAAGAAAAGAGGTGTCAAGAAGCAATAGTAACAAGTAGAAGCTAACTTGTGATACGAAAACAATCTTTGCAATGAGGGTGCTTGAGCAGCTTGCCAGGGAAACTGAGAATTTGTCCACTGGGATTTCCACAACTCGCCTGGCAAACCCCTGAACAGGCTGCTTGAGCTCCAATGCTAGCCTGGCTTGCAGCAGCAACTTGCACAATGAACCTCCCTTCCACAGCTAAATTTTCCAGTGTTTTATTTTTTGAAGGACATGGGCTTAATTAGAAAAGAAATCCAAAAGTGCAACAAAAAAACTTGCTAAACATTTACCACTTTAGACCACTTCAAGAAACTAATAAAGGTATGTTTCCTAACAAGTAGAAATATGTATTTGTCATTCGTATTTAAAGGATATAGGGGGCTGTGTAGCAGAGTTGCTGGGTGAGACTATGAATAAATTAAAAATCTACATATCAAACTGACTTTTAGGTAGGGCAAAAGATCTGAACATAAACGACATACTAGCCTTTGAGATTCTGGTTTACACTGACATATTTAAACCACAATTCTGAAATGATTCTTCAGTACATCTGAAATTCAACATTTTTGTTACCAAACAAAAATCTTATCTTTCATAGAATTTCACTCATTGTATTTCCACGACTTTAATTATGTTTGGATTTACATGATACTTTACATATGTGTTTGTAAAATATGCTAAAACACTTTATATATAGCATGCTAAACTATGCTACTATATATAAAGTATTTTAAAATACTTAGAAGCAGAAAGAATGAAATTTTAAAGTAAATGTAATTTCAAAATGCAATTTTTCTCAGATAATTAACATGTATTCTAGAGCTATTCTCTTCATCTTGTAGTCAAGACAATTCAGTGGTAAATATGCTGGAAGTGCTGTGATATGAAAGCACCTCTAGATGTGTGAAGAGTGAAAGTATGAGGTCTATGTTTTGCACACCACAACATTAAGAGTAATACTGCAGGTTAAGCAATGGCTGTTGTCAGATACAAATTTATTCTTGAGGGGAAAAAACTGGTTTTCCACAAGATCCAATCAATACACATATCTAAAATAAAATACCAGACTACTAGATAGCTCAGAAAGGTGATTCCCAAAGCCCTTATTCCTCAGTTTCCTCTAAAATCAAAAAGGTCAAGGTCTGCTCCTTGTAGACAAAATCAAAACTGAATATTAATAAAACTTCACAAAATATATTTTAATAATCATTACAAAGTTATTAGCCTCTTTCTCATCACTGAGATTATAGCCCAGTGAAATCTCAGCATATTAAAACAATCCTTAAAAACCCCAAACTCAGAGCAAAGAAAGCAAATTTTATCATGCTTTGAAATCTCATTCATTACCAAATCTTACACTATGACATCTGCTATAATCTCATTAACAAATACAATTTTTAGCATAAGATTGGGCAATAATATTGGTTATTTGGCAATGGCTATCTGTAGTTGTTATGCTATCTATTGTCACCCCTACTCTGACTCCATATGTGGATCTTAGAGGAGGGAACATCAAAAGCAATAACAGAAAAAATAACATGTTGATACTTTACAAAACATAAATACGTTATTCTAGTGAGCAGAGCACTAAGGTGTCTTCTGTGGTAATCAAAGCAATATATTTACCTTGAAAATTCAGACTTTTTGTCTGTGCGAGTTATTGACAAAGTTCAATTGCAAGGGGTTTTTTGTTTTGTTTTGTTTTTTTTTAATAGAAGAAACTTAATGGGACATAAAAACCAGTAATAGTGTTTTGATTTTAGATAATATAAAATGGCAGTAACTAAAGTTAAAATCAAACTTGAACATACTAGGGACATTAATAGAGTTAGTTTTAGTGTCAAAACTGAGAACTTGTCTATTAATTTAACAAATAAAGACCCTCCTAAAATGCAGTATTTTTCTATGGGAGTGGTTGATCCTTCCTGCTGTTAACTGCAATGTAATTATGGTCTGAGTACCCCTGGTTTACCACAGTTCTATTTTATACTGATAGGCAGAACCTACAATCTTACTGTATTTTATGATCATAAAATGTTCGATATTATACTTTAGGACAGCATATAAGTAACTTAAAGGTAAGTTAAATTTATATATAATCTTGAATGATTTGATAAGAAAATGCTAACGACTGTGTTTTTAATAAGAGCTGTACCTATTACACATTATGAACACATATAAAACACTTCAAAATTGATGCTGGCAATTTGATTAAATGGCCCCCTTATGAGAGTTATTTTTACTTTCTGAAGTTTTATTTGAAGTCCCATAACATACCACCTACTCTTAAAGAACTAATGAGGTGAAATTCTACTAAAATTTATTAGAGTAATTATTGAGACAACCTAAGTAGGAAACCAAATATTGCCAGGGAAAAAAAAAGCTCATTTATCTTTTTAGATAATAGAAAACAGAAATAAAACCTATGCATACATTAAAAGAAATCTAAATGTTTTTATGGTTTCATGGGAAATTGTATAATGTTGCACCAGAGATAGAGCTGGATAATGATTCATACATTTTTTTTGTAACCAGATACAACCACTGTACAGGCAAAAGTAACAGAGGGACTATTTAATTCCTATTTCCTTTACAAAATTCTTTTTCACCTGATTGCATTTGGGATTGTCAAATGTGAAAGGAAAGGGTGGTGGTGCCAAGTGGGCCTCCCCTCCGTGGCCTCGGTCCCTTTCTCTGCACTCTGGAGCAGCCAGACAGATGTGCCAGGGCCACAGTGCCTCCCACCCTGTAAGAGCTGCAGTGACCAGGCTGGCAAGGGGCTGTGCCATGTTAACCTCCAATCCCCTTCCCAGAGATTTAGGATGAAGGATACCTGCTGCTTTGGGACTCAGCCAAGCTCACTACAAATCCTCCCCCTCCAGCCTGCTATCAAAGCAGGAACTGCACTGGCTGGCGACATGAAAGCACAGGTCCAGCACACACTGCAGAGCCTGGATGACCTTGATCAGCTGCCTTAGTGCTTCTTTTCCCTTCTCCCTGCCCCTTGCTGTTGATATGATAGTGCACCAAATCAATAGGGCTCTATCTCTGAAAAAAATTCTCTTTTCTTTCTTGAGTACTGTTTCTCCTCCTGCAATGTGGTCAATAATATTCCCTGTTCTGCTGCCTTTTCTTACTTCTCCAGATGTCTCCACCTGCTACATGGAGTTGCAAATAATGAGCTCTGTTTCTGGAGTGCTGTGTATCTTATTAATTACCTGTGTCTCAGAGTCAGAGAAAACATTTCTTTCCTGTTGGGCACAGCTGGAATTGAGAATACTAAGATTTCAAAATGTAATATTAAAAAGATAATAGGAAAGGGTCACCTACTGCAGCTTAAGAAATATTTGCTGCAGATAAGGATTAAGAGGCATAAATGGACCCAGATCCTTCAGTGGTACAGCTGAGTGCCTGTGCTGCTTCCTGAGTGTGGGAGTCCAGAATACAGAGAATATTTCCCTACCTTATTTGAGGCATTTATACCCCCTTGTACTACCCCCTGTACAAAACTGCTTTTAACCTTTGTTCATGGAATTGGCTGCTAAGCCTTTAGAATAAATTAGAATTTACAAAGGTGTAAGTCAGGTGGTTGTATAATATGTAGTTCATCGCAGGATGAAGATCTTAGAGTTTTTAGGTTTTTTTAGCATAGTAAGTGGATAAAGCAGAAAACACCAAGATTGAGAACTGTTGTCCTTTTTCTACCTTCTTCTTCCTTCTTCACCTACTCCATATTTTGCAGTATTGGTAGCATAAAATAATTGGGTAAAAATTGCCACAGTTCCTGTCTACGTGTTCAAGTATTCACTGGGCATTGGTAGAAAAATAAAAATAATGTATAATTGGTTGATGTGTCTATAAAAGGGCAGTGGATGTTTTGTACCAGACCTTTTGCATCTTCTCACCTTCATGCTATGCTGCCAATTTGCACTTTACTGATAAGACAGCAATAAACAACCTTGAGTCTGAGCAGATTCAGGAGTCCCATTTGTCTCTTATTAGCAGCAGGGATTTACTCCCCTATCCAGGAAATTCTGTGGGGGTCATCCACCCTCACCCTGAGCACGGAAAGCACATGGCAGCAATGGCTGAGACAGCACAGAACAGACCCTTTTAGATACTGGGAGGCAACAATGCCTTCCTTGTTCCTGTAACTTCCAACTATGGATGAACCAAAACTCTGATAAGCACAAGATGGGAAACACTGGTTTATCTATGCCAAGTGTTAAGAGCATTGAAGTCTGCACTGGACACAGTCTGAAGGATTTAAGAAACGCATTCTTGGCCAGTCATAAATCAGTGTCACTCAAGAACTTCCACCTGGAATGTGAAAGTTTAGAGGAAAAAAACAAGAGTCAAAAATCCTCAACCCAGGTATTTGCTGAAATGCTGTAACATTAAAACTTCCTACATTCAATGCTAAATTTGATTTTTTTCTTGTACATTCCTTTATTGTGCATTACTTATATTATGCACATAGAATTCCTTGAAAAGAACATTAATTAGTTCAGTCAGTCTTATACATTTTAATTTTGAACTTTTTTTCCCACACCATGACATCTCAATCAACAAACCACAGCATACAGAACGTGGAACAGTAGGAATCTACCTACAGAGAAAAATTGTTATTCAGAATTCTATCAGACTTGTTGAACCTTAAAATGAATACTTTAAAAAAAAAATCTAAATAGCTTAAAGGTTAATTTCTTCTGCTACCAGCTTACATTCAGCACCTCAAGGACAGTGATTCTCAACAAGTATATATTTTTTTATCCTTTGATTCAAATATAGTATAAATATGTATACATATATATATTCTTAGATTCAAATATACATTGTATTTTTTCATTTCAACTGATCAATCCCCCATTACTCTTATGAAAACATAAAGAAGTATGCTATTCTTATAATTAATTTAATATTCCTAGCAAGAGCTTCATAGAAACACACCTTAACATCCTGAAAATGAAAGCTTATGGAAAGTTGATGGTTTTATCATTTCTCTTTCATGTTTTTCTTTTCATGACTACTGAAGAAGATTCCAGGACTCAGCATACTAAAATAGCAATTAAAGTCCTGTTTCATCCAGTATGGATCACTTACACAAGTCATTAGCAACCTTAATTGCTAATCATAAAATATGTGGTTCTAAAGGACTATGTCAGAGGAGCTGTGCTTAGCTTCAGCTCACTTAGCTGAACAGAAGATTTACATCTTCATTTCCAAGGGTATTGGTTAAAAAGTACATTAAAGGACCAAATCTCAACTGGTATTACAGGTAGTCTTATTTCCTTGGTCTCAAATAAAAACCAAATCCACAAGTAATCTCCATCCCTAAACGGGAATCAAATTTGCATGCTAGGTCTTTTTCTCAACTAAACTTCCTATCCACACACTATTATCTCAAGTTTATGAGACAAGGAATTAAAATCAAAGCAAGCATTGCCACAGAACCTAAAGGATTTAAGGTCCCTTCCATCCCAAATCCTTCTATGATTCCATGATACTCAAACACTGATCTAAATTCATACTTAAATTGGACAATCAAACAAAAACAGTCCTAGGTTCTTTCTCACACTTAAACTAGAGAAAACAGAACTTCTGTTTTACATATCTCATATGAAAACTGAGTATCTCAAGAAGCACCCAGGAAAGTTTCACAGTTGATAGAGCAGTTCCAAAAGAGTTGAAAGCTCCAGTTGGTAGAGTTCAGAACAGAACAGCCGTGAACTGCTCTGATTATAATTTTTGACATATTTTTAAATGAAATATTGTTACACTGATGGTATTTGGAGATATGTGTACCAAATTATAAATTGTAACAAATAAATTTTAAAAAGCCCAAGTATGTAATTTACCACTACTTCCATCCAAAACACAATAAAGGAGAACAGATGCAACTCTCCAGAGCATAAAAAAGTCATGAAGATCAGTTGTCATTCTATTAAAAGAAAATCCAAACGGAACTCATCCAAACATAGAATTAAGGCTGCAGCAATTATGGCAGAATTTAATTCCTGAAATGACTTACCAATGAGTAAGTTACCACATTCTATCTATTTTTTCCTGTAGTCAAGCAAGATCAAAATATTTCTATAGCAGATTCCAAGAGAAAATTTACAATTCTGCCTCTCCATGAAGTCCATATGCTAACCACTCTTCTTGATTTGGTTTTCCTGACCATAATTTGGCAATGCATTTTAAGTGGGACAATTTCTACAGCTACAAATTCACACATATTTCATTCCCTTATCTACAATGACTTAGATTTTAACACTGTAGTATGAGTAGCTAAAAGCTCAGCCAAAAAAGAAAAAGAAGATAGAAAATCATAAAATACCAATTTAATATAATGAAGCAAAGGACAAAAGTGTATAAAAATTTTATGTACTTCTAACTTAATTATTATTATGTTTTGACAAAACACTTTAAATTTTTCTGAGTAAAATCTCATCTTCTTTTAGAGAAAACATGTATAAGGATGGCTGATGCAAAATTGCCTGTTTTCTGTAATTTAAATAGTACTGTCTTAGATATGAAAATTTTACATTCAATAAATATGTCACAGTACAGTGCCTACTTAAACTAGTGTATTTTTAGAAGTAAAACAAGTAGTCCTAAACACAGTTCAAATATTGTATGGTTGGTATCCTAGGGGATATAGGACTGACAGTGGCCATTTCTATTACATTGCTCAATCAACACCATATGAAGCCATGTTTTGGTGTTTTGTTCTGAATAACAAATAATCATGCCCCACTGGCCAAGTCAAAGCCCACAAACTATTTGTGCACCTCTAAGAGACTTAAGGACAACAGTACTGAGAACCAATGACTTGGCAGTGGAAGATAACTTAATGAAGATATCACAGTTAGAGGAAACAACCTGCCCCATCTGATAACTGAAAATTTCCCAGTTAACCTGAGAAGTCTCACAAAAATCAATAAGAAGTAATCCAAAAATCCCTTCATCTCTGAGGAAAATGCCACTGTTCAAATTAAGAAATCAATTAAGCTTCCTTGGTGAGCATAGCACGCAGGCACAAGAACACAAGACGGGATCACCCAAGCTGCATAGCTTTTATCAAAGTACAAAAAACAACTACATCCTCACAAATTTCTATCCATTCCTTGATACCTTAAGAGAAAAATATATGATATAGAATCATTTATTCTCAGTCAGAGAAAAATTCCAAAAGTGAATCCATAGACAAAAGACTGAAGCATCAATTCGAATTAACACAATGTAATCCAATTGTACACTGTAAGCTAAAGAATATAAGTATCCTAAAACAATAAATCCTACATGATTAACAACTGAGACTACGCTCAAGACACCTTTAGTTTGTTTGGCGACAACAAAAAACCCAAACCAGGATTCATCTTCCTGTATCACACAATAACACAAATTGATCGAGCTTTGTTAGAAAATATATGCTGCTCTTTATGTCCTTATATTTCACATACAAGATGCTCCACTTTATCTAATGGTTTAAAAATCAAAGTGAAAAAAATTATATACTTTTGACCTTTCACCAAAATTACATTATGACTTAAATCTATCCCACTATAAAGCAATCCAAAGGCATTCTAGAAGATAATCATATTCTCTCTAAAGCTTTGCTTCACAAGGTTAAACAAGCAACACTCTTTTAATACTCTCTGCTAAGGTCAGTTCTCCAATTCCCAGTCTACTGTCGTTAAACACAATTCTAAAGAAATTACATAAAACCCAATTACATAACTCTCATGCAAGTCTCAGAGAAACGCAATTTTTCAAAATAAAGACTATATTACTGGAACCACAGAAAAATAATAATTCTAAATGGAGTACTTGGAAGCCCTAAGGTACATACAAATATCCTAAGGCCCTGGACTTCTATGACAATTAAAATACTATCACACTTTGCTTATATAATATTTAATTGCCTTTCTTACACATTGCTATGCTGATAAAAATAGATATCTGCAACTCAACTTTGGCCAGGCAGAATTTGAGATCAAATTTCTATGTAAGGTGATAAATGCCCCAACTTTCATGAAAAATTTGCATTTGTAAATCAACAGCTGAATGCAGGGTTTATTCTTTGCTTATCTATAAAAGAACAGCCTCCAGACACAAACATAAAAGAACTGAATATTTTTTTAGTATAATGGGTGACAATGGACTAGGTTAATCTTTTCTGACTGCTCATTTTTAAGATTTCCAAGGCTAAAGTCCAAAAAGCTCTTAGACCATGTGTACCTCTTCTTGGTAATCCTGTCCACACACATAACAAGATAAACAAGTTCACACTCTAAAAGAATCTGCACATTGAAAGCAGTGGCCTCTGTCATGGTATCAATACCCAAAGAACAGTTTGGCAAAGGAACACCCTGACAATTGCACAGCAGCTCCAGAATGGTCATTGAATATCAAATAGGTCAAAGTCCTTAATTTCCCACTATGTAAGGAGAAATATTAATAAAACCAGAGAGAATCAATAGGGAGAGAAAAATACTGTTTTCATAATCATTATTTTAGCATGTGATAACTAGTATTACATAAACTGAGTAATATTTTGCTGTATTTCTCCCAGGTGTTGGGTTCTTACACCTACTTGGTTTTGTGAAAATTCAAATTACATTAAGAAGAAGGTAGTGGCCTTCAGAGATTCAAAGAAAAGCCTCAAAAAAATCTATCTGAAATGGTTATCCAGAGAAAAACCACACATAAACCAAATAGGTTTTAAGGACAACATTATACCCAAATTCATTTTCTTTGGATAACTGGACTTGTGACAACATTTTTCTTTTACAAAACTACACCTTGTGAATAAAATGTCATTTTGTTTAAATAAATAAACATGACCCAAAAGTGTTTCAGGGTTTGGCAAAAACCACACTAACAGTTCTAATGAATAAACATTTCAGCGATGGATGGCGTGGTATAAACGTGTTTGATGGGCTGGTCACCGACAGTGACACATCTCTCATCTGTTCTTTAGCAGGCAGATGAGAGGAGGAATTCCTGTATTTATCACAATAATCTCCTAAAAAGGAAACTACAGCACAGCTTGGGAGATGTGACCTTTTCTCACAGAAGAGAATAAAGACGTCAACTACATGAAATATAACTTTCAGAGGTACATTACTGCTGGCAATTTCGGGTTGCTTTAATATGCTTGCCTATGAACCGGCACTACCACAGCAGTTCTGTGCCATGCTCTGTCATCTTTTCTCAGGGGTGGCAATATTTAAGAAAGGATATGGGAGAGAACAACAGCTGTTAAGGATTTCAGATCCCCTTGTTTAACCTGCTGACCTATGGGGATCAGCACCTGAAACTAAGCAAGACAAGTGAGAATTGTGAGGAAAAAAAACTAACCCAAAGCTTTAGTGAATCAGCTGCCAAGGACCGGATGGAACCATTGCTATTCATTCAGCTAACAGCAAGCAAATGTTACTGTGAAGAAAACAAATTAAGATGGGATAAATGAGAGCTCTCAGTATATTTGAAAAGGAGTGTCTATTGCAAAAAACACTACAGAGAGCAAACAAGTTATGCAAAGATTTTCCTCTTTATGGCAGGTGAAAGATCTAACCAGGTTACAGTAGTAAATCTGCCATAATGACATTTCTGGGAAAAAATCTAATTCTGATTTGTTCACAAGGATGACAAAACAATAGGCATTTCAGTTCTTTTTATTTTTACCATCTTGCAGTTGCAAGGAGACAATTTTGTTGTAAGACAGCAAAATCTACATGCACCAGCATTTAGGAAACCATAGGAGAGAACAGAAAATTGAAAGAAAGAAAATTAATCCTCCCCCATCCACTTGTCTCAAAGAAAGGCATATGTCACTTCATCCTATTACTCAGCTCATACTCCAAAAGCTTCTGGTTTCTCTTTGTTCTCTTATCAGTAGTTTTGATTGAGTTTGGTTGTCAAGTGTACGGGCTCCTGTGATTTTAGTCTTCTCCAGGGTTACACACTGATAAGGCCAATAATTGACATTGTTATGCAGCAGGTTCTGCTGAACAAATAAACATGGAAAGAAAACAGTTTTCTTTGTAGAGAGATGTCTCCAGTGACAGCTGTGAATTACTAACTAAATGGAAGTCCTGCCAGTGCATTTAGTTTAGCAGGTCACTTAAATTGCTCAGGATGAACGGGAGTTTTTCCTTTGTTCAAGAGAAATCCTTTTTATATTGAAATGCATAAAATGCAGAGATCCCTTTGTGGTATTTACTGAAAATAAATAAAAACATTGGTTCGTGAGAGAAATGTATCTTATAGGAGTCAGAAAGTGTTTTTTTCTAGAAACTTACAGGACAGTAAAATCAGATTTTCATTGTGTGGAAGATTTGATTTAAGACTTGGATAGTAACAGCAGCACTGTGAAGCAGTAGCCATAAAGCAAGGCTTACTGGAAATCCCTTCCGATTATACACACCCAGCACCACGTCCTTCCTTTGCTATAGCAGGAGTCAGAGAAACACAATTCTTGGCAACGAGGGCAGGTGAAGGGGACCCCAGTTCTGTAATGTGTCCTCCCAGCCTTCAAAACACACTGCTCAATCTCTAAGGAGTTTAATCCCAGCATCCTTAGAGGTGCAGAGGTCTGAACAGAAAATAGCCTTGCAGAAATATACCCTTCCAGGATGAGGAAGGACACAACTTAGGGGAAGAACAAAATCAACTTGCTTCTAGAGTTCAATTATGTTATTGGATATGGTGAGAAAAAAAATAAGGAAAAAACCCCAGTGATTACTCAACAACTATTGAACCTTTTTAAAAACAAAATAGTGCTTTTCCTCTGCAACTAGGCTTTACAGAGAATTGCATTTTTAGACATATTTTACCACTGCAGTGTGGTTCTAACACCGTGTGCTCTAAGTTGGTAATGATAACAAAAAATTACTAGATACTAAAAATGTTTAGAAGTGATTTGTTTACAGACAAAAACATTACACATGTTTTAGAAACGGTGACTGACATTTCAAAATTATACTTCAAGGCTAGTTCATTATCTAACTGTTTCAATGACAGTGAGGGCTTCAGATGTTTTTTGTACCTACACATGATAACATCCATGTATGTCAGCGAGAGTATTATTTGACAACATAAGTTTGGGGCTGTTTGCTAGTCACAGACAACATGACCTGAGAAGATCATTACTTATCCTGGTCTGAACTCTTGCGTGGATAATAGGAACTAAAACTAAACCTGGTTTTGTTTTTTTTTTTTAAATTTCAGAAAAAACACCAATTTGAAAGCTTTAAGAGCTGCAGAAATTCATTGTTATTTACTGTAAGGGATTTTTTTCCATATCAAATTTCTCATATATTAATCAATTCACCTATTGGTTTTCTTTTTGACAAATTAAGTGTGTCAAATACTTCAGTCATGCTCTCTGAGCCCTCTCTATGTCTTTGACATCAGAACTGGATGCAATATTGACAAAGAAAGAAAACCACTGAAAGGCAAAACAAGCTCTTAGGTTCATTAATTCAAGGATCCAATCACTCCCATGTGCCACAGCATCATTCTGGCAGCTCACTAGGAGAGCTGTAAGCATTGCCCACCCCATAGACTTCTTCTGGAGCCAGACATCACAGGGTACAGTCTCACATGCCAGAGGTATGACCTATTCCAATTTTCCTTAATTTGCAAAACTTTTCATTTGACTATATCAAAATACTGCTTTCATGAAGAGTTCAACTAAAAGGTGACTCAAGATTTCTTTATATAACTACTCTGTTCTCCTCACTTTGACAAAATAGCAAATCTCTCTCATCCACAGATTTTTATTATCAGCTGTTTTGTTGGTGGAAATGCTGAATAGCTTCATACTGACTCCCACAGACACTTACTAGGCAAGCCCCCTCCTGAAGATGATTAACAAAAAAAGTATTTTCTTTAGCCCTCCTGGTAGGACATTGTACTATATTTTTTGTTGATACTGTAAAATGCTATTTAAATGTACAGAAAAAAATAGACCACAGTATGAAATTATTATATAGAACATTTGCATCTACCAATGTAGATTCACTTTTCAGAATTAAAGACAGAAATGAAGCTGTTAAGAATTACATGGGGGAAAAAAATGATTCATTTGTTCTTCTTAGCTGATAGTAAGAAAATTGGCTAAGTAAATACTAATAAATGATAATTATTAGAGAGATAATAAGTAAAGATGATAGAATTTAATACTCATAATCAAAACTATATCTTATTTATCTTCCCAAACATATTATTTTCTTCTCACAGTGTCTTCTGGAATAGATAAACAAGAATTGTCACAGATACAGGAAGCACTTACATGTTACAAGATTTCCATTAAGGAAAATGAACATAAAGGTCTTTTTTCAGAAAATATTAATTAATAACTCATTACTATTTTTAACTGGACACATCGTGGTCACTAGAAAACCAGTCTCATTACAGTATTATCCTCTGATATGTTGGAGCTCGTCTATTGACAATCTTCCTGAAAATTAGGAAAAGCTTTGGACAGCCTACTGATAGAGAGAACAAGCACATCAATAGGAAGAGTTCTGATGCACATGTAGATATATTAACAAAAATTGTCTGAGTATTCAAAACCTGCATAGAGGCAAAAATAAATATCCAAGACTATCTAAATAGCTAAAAATATCCAAAATAATTTTAATTTCTTTCTGAAAAGTAAACATAAATAAAGGTAATAAAATGGCAAATTATTTCATTACAGTTCCACATTCATGACCTAGAGTGTATTGCTTATTGGTGAGTGATCATGTTGCCACAAGGGAAATGCTAACACACTCAGCAAGACCAAGACAGGACTGAAGCATGAAATAGCATCCTTGCAGCCCCAGCAAAGCACAAAGTCGGACTACCTATGGTGACTGGAACGATTCCAAGCCTAAAGCTACTCCATTTATTCTTTAATATTGTGTTGAGATAGCAAAGTTACAGTACAGATTTGGAAAGCCACAACAGTCCACTGTTGATTCATGCAGTTAAATCATGCTGTTACTACATTATATTTATGCTGTTATCATACTGCTTTATGATGGGAGACTTCATTATGGTCAGAGCCAGAGCAGATGATGAACTACATGTCAAGAGGAAACAACATTTGCTTGCCTGCATTAAAATATATAGTCTAAATATCAAGTGAAATTAATTCTAGTGATAAAGAACCATTACAAGTTTCAGATACAGTCACACACAGCCCTCTCTCAATGATTATGCAAACATACAGCCATGTTTTGTCAAATGAAAGATTTAGCTGTTAATTACATGAAAACAGCTTATTTAAATTGAGACTATAACAAGAGTTTTTCTTTGATCCAAAGAGTCTTTATTTAGCTGTATGTGTTCTATTTATCTTCAGGAATACGGTGGTTTGGATTTTTCTAGGGTTTCTTATGTGCATCTTCAGTAATTCTATTTGTCAACTATAACCAAATAATTTGAATAAAATTCCTGGGAACTCAAACAGCAAAAAAAGCCCCTGGCTTACTGACAAGATTTTATCTGAAAAAGTACATTTGGAAAGCGCTAAAGAAATATTGTGTATTGATCTTCTGCAACCTCCAAGCAAAAATCATCTTTTGATTTCTAATTTTGATCAAATCTTCAAATTTGTTCTATAATTCCATTGGAGTATAATTTTGGATACTGAGATTCTTGTGCTGAAACCTGGACTTTGGCTGCTCTGAAATAAACTAGGATATTTTTTTAACTTTGTGACATTCATTTTATTACTTAACATATTTCTAGATATTTTCATCTTTCTGTAAGTAAAATCTGTTACTTATTGTTTCTAATTCTCTCCCCATTAAGACTGTAGAAATGGGCATTACATAAAATAAATGTTAAACCACCTTCCAATTGCATGTTTCCTGCATTAATCATTTTGTTTTGGTCAACTTTATCAATTCTGTTGATATTCACCACAGCAATTTTAGCTGAATTAGCTTCAGTATAATTTTTTGACACACTGACAAGTCTGGCATTGCTTTTCTACAGCAAATGTCCATTATTATGTAGATATTTTTATCCTAAGGCTCAAATTGCTAAGACAGGCATCTTTACTGAAGTTTAAATATGATAATTCTGCAATTAAGATGAACTCAATGTTTCCTCTGCGAAAGAAGAAATTATGATGAAACCATTCAAGATAAAGCATGACTGTAATGTAGCAAAAATGAAATCTAGACTGACAAGAACATCCTGTGGAATTCAGAAGAATCAAAAATCCCCTCCAGTGCCAAGAAGTTTACTATTTTGTCAGGCAAAAATTCAAACATCATGGAGAGCTACACATTATGTGCTGTTCCAATGTACAAATCATAGTTGGAATATATATAAATGAACCCATTAAAAAGCAGAATTGTGGGGGTTTTATCAGAGAGCATAGACAGCCTTTTCTGGTTTGGATGATTTTGGTTGGGCTTGTTGGGGCTTCTTTTTTGTTTGCTTGTCTTTTTTTAACAGTAAGGGAGATTCAATACCTTTGAGGTTTTGCTAGACAGAAAATTTCTGGTAGTAACTTTATTTTCTATTCGTAGAAGGCCTTATCAGGTTTTACTACTTACTTAAGATCAGCTCAGCACACCATGTCCAGAATGAAACAGCACTTTTAAAAAGCACAGATGATACCAGAATATGGATGCAAAAACCTCAGCTCAACTTTTCCATCTGATCTTCTGTCAGGATTTTATGCAGTGTTAACAATGATATGTGAAAATCTTAACTATAAAACAGAAGGACTAAAACCTTTGCATCTTGGTAAAATGCTCTGCAAATTATAGTTGAATTATTCTGCATATTTGCAAAATATTTTTTGTTTTGAAGCCTATTTTCTGAACTTCTATTGATTCTCAATGTGCCCAAGTGGATATGCTTTGACAAGAGGTATGATTGTATTTATGTAACAGCAGCGTGCCTCTGGATCCCTGAGATCCTACTCAAAATATTCAAAATTCTATGCCTGGAGTTTTTTCTGCTCTGTGATCAAATTAACTCTTCAACAGCAGCATTTACTAAAAATGGTAAGTTCAGTTTGTCAAATAACTAAACTGAAGCCAAAATCAAATTGCTATTCTGGTTCACTTAAAGCCTTCCATAGACCTAGAGGGTTATCAGGAAACTACTTTATGGTTAAGAGAACAAAAATCAATCTGTATTCTTGCATCCTTCCCAAAGGCTTATTAGCCCAGCAATATTCATCACCCATTGCATTCTATATGAATACTCTAAACCTTATTCCTTTTTCTAGAATAAGCCAAATAGAATTCTGTTTCAATTATGACATACATTACAGGATTTTTATATGTAATCACAACTACTTAACTTAAAAGCTATTATAAAATTGTGCCAAACCCATAAAGGTTTAGCAAAAGTTATTTATATAAACTTAGTGAAAAAGGACCAGGTCTGTTAGATTCTGTCAAGACTCCGCTGTCCCTAAACAGATGTTTTTCCTCTTCAATTGTAATTGTCTTTTAAAGAGTTGGAGGAGAAAAGAAGTTTCCTACCAACTTCATTTTAACCTACAAATTTATGAATTCTAGGATAATATAACATTTTCGTGAATTTTAATTCATTGTGCTCTTTGCACATTAGTAGCAATAATGATGGTGGTCTTTTTGACCACTGTAGATTTGCTACAGCTTTTCATCCTCTGTCTTCTGCAGTTGAATATAACAAAACTGTGGTTCTCCTGTATGACAGAAAAAAATGGTACTAGGCAGTTTTGGGGGGGGGCGGTTTGTTTGTTTTTGGGGTTTTTTTTGTTTGGTTGGTTGGGGTTCTTTTTGTTTTGTTTTTGTTTTGTTTTTTTAATTTTTTTGTTTTTTGTTTTGTTTTGTTTTTTTCTAAAAACCCTATCCTCACCCTGAGCAATATTCTGATAATGTGAAGAAACATAAAAACCATATGGGTAACATCAGCCATAAGACTAGATCTACAGGTCTGTTTAAAAAAAAACCAACCAAAAATAAAATATGCAACCCACATTATAAACAGCATTGTAAAATCATTTTCTGATCTTGCAATGTCCAAGTACTGTTCAATTACTTGCACACTAAAATTCACAGCAGAAAAACCCAAACCACAGTATTCCTGAAGATAAATAGAACACATACAGCTAAATAAAGACTCTTTGGATCAAAGAAAATTAAAACTCTTGTTATAGTCTCAATTTAAATAAGCTGTTTTCATGTAATTAACAGCTAAATCTTTCATTTGACAAAACATGGCTGTATGTTTGTATAATCATTGAGAGAGGGCTGTGTGTGACTGTATCTGAAACTTGTAATGGTTCTTTATCACCAGAATTAATTTCACTTGATATATATTTCCTTCATATTTTTAATGCAGGCAAGCAAGTGTGAAACTCCAAGTACTGCCCTTCAGCTCAGGAAAAAGTTGTTATCCATCATTAAATATATTATGCATGAATGCTTTATGACCCCATCAGAATATTTGGATCCAAAAACTAGTTTCTGTAACACTGTTCATAAAGACATCTCCTTTAAAATAGCAATGATTATGCTACATTCAGTCCAAGCCCGTCTCATTCACTCCAAAAGGTGCATTTGATATTTATTTTTGTTGCTACATCTGGGCCTGTTTATTAGGTGGCAGTTAATTCCGCAGGGACAACCTTCAAGAAAAATAATCACATAAGGGACATAAAGCTTTATTAAACATTTTTCTGCAATTAAAACAACAACATTAACAAAAACAATAGAGAAAAAAGCACTTAATCTAGCACAAATTTCACTAAGCAATTTCCATTAAAAATTTGAGAATTAATTCCTGGGGAAAAGAGGAAAAGCTGACCAATTATACTAAAAGTTTAATGGGATTGATCTAATCACATTCAAAATATGCAGTGTTCAGGAAGTAAAATGAAATAAAGATTTTGGTAAACTGCAGAACTTTGCAGATATGCAACACTAGGCAGCCAGCTTTACAAGATTAAAGAGTTAGGATCTTAGAGCCTTTATGGTACCCAGAGTTCGAGACAGAAGTTTGTTTTTGTAGGAAAAATTCTTATGCCATTGTTACTGGAAGGATCTCTGAAGTTCCACATCCAGGAAAGTCTCCATGTCCTTTATGTTTTTTTTTAATCCTTTATATTTCCTTCTCCAAGAAATTCTGATACTGAAGAGACTGGCTGGTAGTAAGGGACCAAGTGATATGTTGGTAATACTCTTTTTCAGGCTGCTGTGCTAATTAGTCACTATGCAACGTGGGTAGTAATGAAAAGGTTTAAACCCAATCAACAAAATACATTAAATCAATTATTGGCAAGAATATACAGAATACATAGTATGATTTTACAGAATAACTATGAAGTAAAATAAAAATTAATTCTAGAGCTCACTCAGTGACAGTAAAAGATAAGATCCCTTACTAAACAAGAGTTATTTTCCTATTACAACCACAAGGATGTGTTTCCCATAAAAAAAAAATCCCAAATTGTATTCAAATCTGCAACACTAAATTCTTTAAATTCAAACAATGAGAATAGAGGTGCACACAAAGGCAAGGGCTCAGGAGTCTCTAAAGAATCAAGTAACTCTGAAGAAGGAATGTGTGCTAAAGAAACAGATCCCTTTTCCATTAAAACATTCAGAACGCAAGGGGATCTTCCTAGCACTATGAATTGTACAAACACTAAGTCCTACAGTATTTCTGCACACAACAGCAAGTTTTAGAGGAATTATGTTCAATATCCCTTTCCCTTAATTGAGCAGTCTCCACTGGATTTGCTCCTGGATGCTTCAGAACTTCCATCCCTCCTCCTTACTGCCAACATGTCTGGTAACAATCAGTACAGGAAGCAACATCTGGGCTTCCAAAGAGACATTCACATCTTCAAGGAAGTCTTCACAGAGTATTTCATATTCAGACCATTAAATGTAGGATTTAACAGATGAATTCCAATTTCTGTCAATGCCATATTCCTTTGTAAATAATACAGTGAAATAAATATTTGCAGAGGATAGTGTGAGATCAGAAACGACTGATTCACACATATTTTCACTGACTACAAATGTAATTTAAAGTGACTTTATTTCTAATTTAGATCCAAGTCACAGGATTTGCTTTATTTCACTAAACTTTAAGCCAAAGTATATAATGTAACACATTTTCAATCTAATTGGTCTCTGAAACATGAATCATATTTTCCTATAATATTTATACTGAACTGTGCACTTGGTTAACATCTTTCTTTGTTACTTAAAAGAGTGATATTTGAAAAATAAGGAAGACATAAGCAAATATCACACACAATTTATTTAGAAAATAGAAATAACTGCTCACTTTGCCATATAGTTGCTTTGGGGTTTTTTTAAGAACACAGAGAAACACCAGAATAAGAGCCCTGTCCTACTAACATATGGTATAATGAACTCAACTCTCAAATACTCTAAATCTATTGTTACAGATTTCGTTCTGTATGAAAGAAGGTTATAAATTAATGAATTGCAGTATGTTGCACATGAAATACAAGCACAAATCTGCACTTTCAGTGCTTACATTTGAACTTTTTAATTTGATGCATCACATCAAAATTGCAACACATTCCCTGACTATCAGAAAAGCAAGCTATTCAAATAACAACTTAATTTGAAACTAACTGTAGAAAAAAACCCGATGAAATGCAATTTTTCAAATGGTATGAACATTTGCAAAGAAGAAAAAACAGATTATTCAGGATTATAAATTACTATATCCCTTTTAGAATTTTTTTTTAATTTTAAGTGAAAGTATTACAAACAGATGCTTGTACACAATGAGTCAAAAAATGTCTCCAAACTGTTCTGGTGAGAGACATAAGTTCTTAAGACATTTGCTCTTCAAGAAAACTCCCCATCTACTTTCAAGAAAAAGTAGCTGATCATCACTACAAAACAATTCTCTGTACTTTTCTTACATCTTACATGTTTTCTCTAGAAAGAGCCACAGCAGCTTTTACATTAAAGTACTTCATTCCCTTTTAGATGCTCTCAGCTGCTGTGCTGGCACTTGTTACTCTGTCCCAGTACCTTGACTTTCAGATTTGTTAAACTTCTGAGAAATAAATGACTTTGTAAAAGCCACGTGCCTTGGAATTACACTTAAAACAGGTGAGGGTAAAAAGGAAGTTACTAAATCTCTGTACACATAAGAAAGATTATGGTTACAAATACTTATAAATTATTAAGATCTTAAAAAAATAAAAAAACACATTTATTCCACTTATATCAATATCAAAAGCTGACGATCTTTGTCCTGTTCCTTATCAGCAAGGTTTCAGTTTCCTACTTTTCATGACACATTCCAAATAAGATTTCTACTGATACAGTATGCTGGCCCTGTAGAATTGGTCTCCTCCAGCAAAGATTTTAAAAATTTCTTGTTTTAACCAACCTATTTCAGTATAAAGAAAACCAGACAGATCTCCCAAGGTAAGTCATGGCTACAGTAATCAGGTGTTCAAGGACTTGTGTTCTTGCTCAATTGCTATGGAGAGAGCACAGCTTCCTCTCACTGACTCCTGTGATTTATCTGATAATATTAGAGTAGATCATACCACAAAGTAACTTCTGAGTTTCAGTAGCAAATTAATATATTTAAGCTACTTGCAATTCAATATCATTGTACTATAGCTTGCAATTTTACTATGTGCAACTGTTCTAAGTATCTTAAGAAGGAAGGATGACTTCTGGGAAAGAGCTAGATGGAAAGAGGGCAAATAGAAACAGCGGCAGATTTCAAATTCAGATATATAGCTATATAAAATGTAAATCAAAAGTGAAGTTGGTTGGTTTGTTTGTTGCTTTTTTAAAAATTATTTTCATTCTCAGCTTTGCACATCTGAAGCAAAGCTTTGGGGAAAAACCAATGTATTACATAGCAAAAATAGACCTACAGTTATCACCAAAAGAAAACAGAAAGCCATACTGAAAGATATAAGTAAGAGCAGTGTTACAATTTTTAGTTCCTTTCTCATGCTTTTTAAGCCATTTTAAATGTACCATATAAACTAGTCAGAATCTTACAGTAACTTTCCAGACAGAGGGCAAGTCCTCCTCCAGGTACGAGGCAAGTACCATCATTAAAAGAAGGATGACATACAGTCTGTTATATTTCGGTTCAATACTAAAATTTTGCAACAATAATTTCTGTAGGACAAAACCTGTACTTCTAAGACTGCATGTTAAAACATCTTTACATAGTTATGTTTAATTTACAACACACTCACATGTGGAGACCAAGTCAAGATGACAATCAAAATACAAAGAAGCTTTTGAGTAAGTTGACATTGGGGTTGTTAACAGAGCAGTTTAACTTTTGCCACTCATATCATTCTCTGTTCATTAAATTCTGTGTGCAAAAATAAAGTCAGCAATTTTATCATTGTAAATTGGTTCTTCTGAACATAAATGATTCAAGAGTGTTGAATCCCAGCTGTCTGCTACCACTACTCAGAGATGAAGGAGTGATCTCATGTTAGGTTGGCAGCTATGATTTTCAGTCTAAAACAGCAGAGCTTCCAGTTTCATGAAACACATGACTATATTGAACATCTTCCAAAAGTGCTCTCAGCAGGGAATAAAATCACAGGCTCCTTACAGTTAGAAAGACTTCCATGTTCACAGTTCTTAATTCTCTACAGGTTTTCGTACATCCATATCCCTGTTAGCTTGCATACACAAAAGAATGAGGGCACAGGGTCCACAATCACAAAATCATCCCATCATAGAGCTTACAGAGAAGGAGGGCAAACACTCCTCTGTTCAAAAAACTAATCCTTTCAGAAATATAAATTTTTAATTCTTTCTTTAATTGAAAAACATTTATTTTTTTCTGCAGGAGCAATGGAAACTAAATTTTTAGCACAGTATGTACCAAGAAGGTAAATTAAAATATATTTATTAGTTATACCTCATATAATATAAAGTGGGCTCTTCTATACTTTCAGGCAGAAAAAGTAAAATTTGAAAATTTACATCATAAACTATGTAAATATCACAAAAGATTAATGAAATCTATATTACTGAGTGTAAAAAGATATTATGAAATTACATTCCTGATATCTGACATGTTTCTATAGTAGATCATTTCTAGGAAAGATAGCAATATCAAATTTTTTAAACTAAAGCCTGTTACTTACACGGACAGGAGTATGAATTGAATTTATCTTCTAAGGATCTTGTTACTCAGCATTTATCTAAATTTTAATAAGATATACAACTGTGCATGCATTCATTTTGGAAAACAAGTCTGATATTTATACGAAATAATAATTATTTAAAATATTATTTAAATAAGAATAAAGCCCAGTTGCTATCCTGCAGATTTTATGGCTCAAGTATAAAACAAGAGACAATAAGTTCACAGAAAAGCAAAAAGAAGCAACACAAAACTCATCAATGTGACTGTAAGTGCTATTAACAGACTCAAGCCTACCTGTCAAAACTATTCTGGGTATTGCAAAAAAACAGAACATAAGGACTTAGACAAAAGTAGAATATCTGCATTAGGTGCTCCATTTAAGTAAGATGGCAGAGTGGGAGATAGCACAGATACTTTTTTTGTGAGCTCAAGTGTGTGATGGAGCTGTCATCACAGCTGATAGACTGGAGTCAGCATCTCAGTGCTGAATCTGAGATGCCATGGAAGGTGTCAGTATTAGTACATTAAAGGCCTCAAAAGAGAAAATGTCTAAGTTTTCCTTGGTGTGCTCTAAAGAAAGGGAGCTAAGGGAAATGCAGAGCAAGAAAGCAAGAAAAAATGATGGACTGAAAAATGATCTTTACAGCTTCTTTGCAGTCTGGGTGAATATAATTGGAGCAAAAATGCATTTTCAAAGACAAAGAAAAGGACAGTGCAGTAATAAAGATGTGAGTTGGTGACAGCATGGGTGAAAATGTCTGTTAGATAGAGAGAAAAGCCTATACTTAAAATCATTAATAAGAAAAGATCTGCAAGACAGATTCCTTACCACAACATACTGAATATATTTTTGTAGCTCAGCTGTGTCAACAAAATGATAACTTCCCTAAAGTATAAATTTGGACTAATTTGCTAACTTAATAATAATTACCATTAGTTTATATTCAGTTCAACAGTTGAATCTAGTCCCTAAAGTATTTTTTCTGTAAAAATCTTTCAGATATTTTGTACATTCCCACAGTAAACTCAGTAGCCATATTTTCTATCAATATTTTAATTCCAAATATGTTCAAAATCATACATGAATATTTTAGCACTTAACAGCATCAGCCATTCACACCTCTCAAGAATTCAGTAGAATTTTGGAATTATGACTGTAGTTAGGAAAACGAATTACAGCAAGTCAAAGTCTGAGACAAGCTGATGAGTAGAAAGGTTTCCATTACTTGCACGTTTAATTACTTAAGCTTAGATAGTAGAAGCTAAATTCATTTCACATTTTGCACTCGCAAGGCATACTTTGTCACATTAAAAAATATTTTTTTTATTTATATTAAACTTACTGTTTTTTTCTTTTCTTTTTTGTCTGACACTAGTATGGAACCAGTAAATTAATGTAGAACATTTATATCATCAACAGAAATGTCAAAAAACAAGAATGACCTGTTTGATTCTATAAAACATCACACTGGTTACAAGTGAAAATCCGAGCCAGGATTAAAATTTCTGCCATTTACTGTCTAGCCATTATATTCCCTCCTCCCCCACACGTGACATATTAACTGCTAATCTGATCTATGAGTAGAGGAACAGAGCTAACCAAACTACCACTCTGTACCTCAGTTTTTGGGGCACCTATCTAGATAAAGAGAACTCTTTAGAAGTGAGAAGAGATAATAACAAGCTCTAATGAAAACTTTAAAAATCCTCATTCTTTTCCATAATATTAATCTTTGTATTATAGATGGGCATGAAATATTTAAAACATCTCCCTGAAAACATGTCAGTTTAATTTCACTGCTATCAAAAAGTGACTCTGGGGAATTTGAAAAGTGCTGAATGTAATAATTTTTGCCCTCATTACATAGCATTGCATCACACAGCTCATTGCATTAAGCAGTAAATTTCAAAATGGGATTAAATCTTACTAGAAAGATTACTGATTAAACAGGACAAAATGTAAGCAAAAATAAGTTCCTAGGAAAATAAATCCAATTGACATTTTCCACATTTCCCCCTCTTCCTAATATTAGATGCTTTTTCTTGGGACACTCGAGTTTGAAATAGCTGTTCATTGTTCTCCAGTGTATTTTACAGTAATCAGGCAGGAACAAACTATGAGGACATGGAATGGAGAAGTGTTGTGGAATATTCTCTGAAAAGTCAAGCATTCCCAGTTTTCATAAGACACAAAACATGGGACAACTTCTACACATAACATAAATTGCCTGAGATTTACATATGAAGCATTGCCTTTCTCCTCATTTGTCTTTGGTAAAACTTACATTAACCTGCAAATCTCATGTTTCACCGGAGGTCTACAGTGATATTTTGCAGATAATCAAATAAATGGCAGTGAGAGCAATAACTTGTTCTCATGATTCAAAAGAAGACAACTACCATCATGACTTAATTATCATCTTACAATGAAAAAATGATTTTATAATGCTATTTGAAACATGAAAAATATGGCAGAGCATCAATACAGTTTTATATATCTGTGTTCCAAGTCTATACATACACCTGTTAAGGTATATACATGTACATCTATAATATATACATATGTACATCCATAATATATATAAAATATATACATATGAACATTTGAAAATCTGAAGGCCTGAGCTGACACATTTATTTATTCCACTCTTCCCTCATCAAAATTTAATTCCCTTCATATCCTTTAAAATTGGTCTTTCATTCAAAACCTGCTCAGTGTCTCATCTGGCACACTGCCATACCTGATGCTCTTGGGAAATTATCCTGACTTAAGATTCCTGTGAGGTGTGTAATTCTATTGAAAGAGGTCAACCAGACATGCAAAAGAAGAGCAGGAGTTTTCACAGCTAGCAGCAAAGAACCAGGCCCTCTCACTGACAGTTAGGGAAGACTTCCCTTATTCCTGTCATATGCAAAAACAGAAATACAACACACACTATGTTGTATTCATGACTGAATGCATGTGATTCTTGATACAGATTATGGAACAAAAACTTCTGCACAAAATGTGCTATAGCTATGACTTCTCAATAATGTGAAGTCAATGCAATCAGAGTACTCCAAACAGCATATACTGAACTTCCCAATTTTCCAATGTAGTTTAAGTGCTTATTACTTTGAAGACTGGGCAATGATCTACAGCTATTATTAACAAAGTGGAAGAATAATGGATATTATTCTTGCCTGTGGGACAGAAGTATCATTTAGAGAATTGATAACACTTTAGTTTAGCCATTTTAAAAGGTCATGTTAGACAATAAAGAAGGCCAAGCCTTTTAGTGATAACATATGATGGTGATAAAACCAGCATGGATCTACAGATCCTCAAAATTACCAATTGCATTTCTATGTTGTAAGCAATCTAAAGCAGTGTGATAAATGCATTCCAGTGTATTCCTGATTTTTGTACTTTATAGTCTAGTTTACATGGTCTATAAAGAAATTAAACCATAAAGAAATACCTTTATTATTAAATAAGTCAACAAATCTGAATGTGTGTAAGGAGAACGAAACCAATCTTCATAGTATATACCCTGGGATTATTTATTTAAAGCATAGTTGTAATAGATTTGGTAGAGAGGGGAAAATTATGCTCTTTGGTGCAGGAAATAAACATGAAAAATTTAATAGGGAGGATTAACAGCGAACAATTGTAATCAAGAGGTATGGATACCAACATCAGAGTTGATTTTAACAAAGTACCATAAAATGAGAGAATCTGACAGTGTTAGCAGGTAGCAGAAATTAAAGCTGTTATGTTGTGCCCTTAGGGATTTATTTATTGCAAAGACAGGCAATGACAGCTCTGAATAAATCCTTTCATGAAGAAAGATAAAATAGATTGAAGTGATACACAAATTTGCACAACGGTTCATTTGTACAGGGCCACAGAGCTCAGTCAGATGGAGAGAAAATAAGCTGGTAATGGGCCATTTCCCCGGGGTAGGCAATGGTGGGGGGGTTTGCAGCACAGGCTATTCACATTCAGCCTTCAAACAAGACTTTCAAGCCTTTTAGGCATTGAATGGGTATCACAGGGTAAAATTCAATATACATATTTCTATGAAAATGAACTGCCATCAATTTACAAAAACAACTGGACTTCTACAGATGTATGCAAATTATTTGCCTATCTAACATATTCAAGTCTTCTTACAAACAACTTCCTGATATGCTCTTTGCTGGAAAAATGTTAGGTTTTGAAACGTAGGGGCCTGAAGTCCTTTTACTTCCTAATGAAAACCAGGCTTTTTATTTTAAAAGACTGCTTGCCCAGTTTTTTTGAAAGAATGACCATGACCTTGTTAGAGAATGTTACACAGATGAGAAATTATAAATAAATACTTCAGTGATGCATTTAAGATTAAAAAAATTCCAGTTAGCTTCTCCAAAAATCTCTGCGAAATCCCAAGGTAGCAACACCTCCAGAAATCATCTTCTCAAAGTCTGCCTCACTTAAAACAGCTTTTTTTTTTCCAGAGTGGACAAAGAAAACACATCTCCTACTGCATCACTTCAGATCTAACTGTTTTGGAGCAACTCAAACTAACTAAGTAAGGTATTGTCAGTCTTGCTGCTCCTATTTTGCCTTAAATTCATCCCCAAGTAATGTTAGGAAGGTAAATCTAAGAAATGTCACCCTGTGCTTGAAAAATATCCCCTTCACTTACTTGAAAATCTTTCTCTTCCAGGATTTCTTTCCTCCACCTGACAAGGAAGGCAGCACAGACGTACAAATGGAAGTGAGAAAAACCCTCTGGTTCCGACTAGAAAAAATAAAAATAGATCATCCTTTCAATACACAAACAATATTACTTTTGATCACTATATGTCCCAAGTGTATTTTTATGACATTTACCTCTAATTACAAATGTCAGCTACATCTGTCTCTCTTTGTATCACAAACACACTTGCATTTCATCTATGCCAAACCTATTCATTGCTATTATCTGTAACAGGGACAGAAGTGAGGCAGCATCCATGTTTCATATTTAAACTCATTCTTTACTGATGTGCTTTCCATTTCTGGTGTTAGCCGTTAGCTTATATCTGCTATGAAATACTGTTCTGTCCAACTCAACATTGTGGCATGAACACATGCTTCATGTCCATTATTAAAAGTCAATTCTATTACTAGCAGTAGCTTTTGAAGTATAAATTTTGCTATAGGAAATTATTAAGCATTGTAAAAGTAAATAACTTGGATTATATTTAACTGAATTAGATGTTTTCACTACAGGAAAAAATCTACTCGTAAGATGAAACATTTACAGCTCAGTTTTGTATTCAGATCTGCAGCTTTCTATTCTGGTTCAAGTCATTCAATTCCATCACTTTATAAAACTCACCCTAGAAATTAGTATTTTATAAGTATACGTAATAGTTTGGAAAGTTTCACAATGCTGTCTTTAAAAGACATCACTAAGTTTTTTCATATTACCCAATTAGATTCTATTTTCTGTACCACTGAGAACTGAAAAAAAGAATTATGATACTAAATTATCAGTGTTATGACTGTGAATTAATGCTATGTAAAATCTCATTAAAATAAAATATAAAAATAATAATTATAAAATTAAACTACACAATCTGGCAAATGGAGATATATTTAAATGGTGATATCTATTTAATTTACAAGATCTAATTATAGTGCTTTAAAATTATAGCAAGTTTTTTCATATTCTTTGCTGGTCATTTCAAAACTGAAGGTTTCTCTTTAGAAAAATACAATGTTCTGCTCAAGTACAGTGAAACAACTTCTTACATAAAGAATAACATGAAAAAATACCTATTTTATTGCTATTTCACCTAGAACAACATAGTATTTAAAATTTGTGCAATAAATAAACTTCCCAGCAATAACAAGTGGACAAGGAAAAATATTCTCCTACTACTACTTTTCCTTCTCCTCTATCCTTGACTGATAAAAGAGCAGAGTGTGCTACAAGAGGTTTGTAAAACACCTTGCTAACAGGTACAGAAACTACAGACCATCTGGTCCACCAAATCAGTAAGGATCCAGAAAAGAGATAACGCCAATTATTTGGAGGGAACCTTTTAAGTGTAAAAGTGTACTTGGAACTGAAAATAAGAATTAGCTAATTTTGGAGATATTTTTAAGGAATTGTAGAAAAATTATCTGGACATTTATAAGAACCTCTACTTTGTCTTGTTATTTTTCTAACTTTTTTTTTTTTACCCATACAAGTTTCTTCATCTCTTTTAAATGAAACGAAATAGGTTTAAAAATACAATTCATTACAGAAAAAATGCATATCCCCTACAGATTTAAAAATTCATCATGTTTCAGAGATAAGTCTAGGTACAAAGTATTTCCAATGGATAGTTTTAGACAGTTTTAGAAATTGAGTAATATAGCTAATGCATAATTGCCTTTTCTAACACCTGATACCTATTATACTTTTCCATTTGGAGCTTTTGAAGTTACAAACAGTTTGATCTCTAAATGTACAGAAATGCAGACTGCCAGCTAAAAGCTATTTAAAATCAAGTATAAACAATGACCTTGTTTTAAATATTTTAGCAAAAAATCTAAAGGCAGATGTACAACCTTCCAGAAGACTTATTCTGAACACATTACAGATGACTCAAAGCACATTATCTAAGAACCATCTGTCATTATCAATAAAAATCATTTAGATTGTTAACATCACAAATATCTCATTGCCCTGCAAATGCTGGCTCTCTTCTGTAGCTGAAATGAAAGGCATTCTTTGTACTGCACTCCCCAAACTTCTTGAATTAGATGACCACCAAAAGAATGCTAATTTTGTTGTATGACAAAACTGATTATTGTCTTGTCAATGATTAGTCTAGGCTGCCTCCCTTTATGCATTCAGGGAGTTTAATACCTCATGCTATTTTATTTGTTAATAAATACAATACAAGATTATTGTTTAAGCACTCAGAATAATTAAAGCTATGAAATTTTTTCAGGCTTAGTTATTAATCCACCTTTCACATTTAAATAATAGCTCAGACACAAGGATTCCAAACACTCAATGATTACACATGAATAAAGCAACTTTAAGCAACTCCATTTCTACCACATTACAAAGAGCAGACAATTAGGAGAAAAGAGATTTAAATAATTTTTGCCAAAATATCCACGCAGTCTATGGCAGAAAAAGAGAAAGAAGCCAGCACAGGAACATCATGGAAAGTGGAATATGTTGGCTGCTCTTCCAAGTTTTTCATTTTTGATCAGCTAGGAGCTTTGACTTCCTAGGCACAGACTCAATCCACTGTCAAAACAGACTCAAGAGTCCTAGTCTGGGAAGAAACCCAGCAAGATCACACCAGTGAGGTCCATCACAGTAACTAGCCTTTCACCAGAAACGACCAACAGCAGATGACTGAGTATAGGAGTGCAAGATATAGCAGCATCTCCTCAGAATACTCCAAGTTTCAAAGGTTTAATGCTCAGAGATGTCCTAAGAGAAGCTGTAGAATATGTCAATTTAATAGGTGTTAATGGATTTGTCTTCACTTAACTGCCTAAATCTTTTTGCAACTGTAAGCTTTTAGGTGAACCACCAAGTCCTGGAAGGAAGAATTCCAAAACACAAGTGCATGCCATATAGCATGTCTGGTTTAAACCCAACACCTGCTAGTTTCCTGCACAGTAGTTCAGCTATTGCACTGAAAGAGTAGGAATCACTTCCCATTCACTTTCTTCAATCCATTCATATTTCCTTCTCTCTTGTAGACTAGAATTATTTTGTCTATTCCACTGTTCATAATGTACCAGTTCCACCACCTTTGCTCAGGTAGGGTCTGAGCTGTATACACCATGTAAGTAGCAGAAAGAATGTATTTCTCATAGTGGATAACGATATTTTGTTCTCCTTACCTTTGACAGTAATTCCTAATTTTGTTGAGGTTTTTTTTCTTTTTCTATTCTTGACTGCTACTGAGCTTGTATTTTCCTCTTGTCATTGACAGCAGGAAGCTACCCTGAAGCCCATAGTTACACCAGTAAAGCTAGGATTGGTCCAAACACACAATATCTCTTTATATCTGTCCACACCAAATTTCACCTGTTATTTATGCCGGTTGTCAAGAGCAACATGAAGTCCTGTGACTCTGCTGCACACCTCTCCCCTTCACTACCCTTAGTAACATGGTGGTGTCAGCAAACTTTGCCATCTCAGTTGCTCCTGTATCCCTTTTTTATCTCTTCAGCAGAAAGACCTTAAGCCTCATGACAAATTGCGAAAGAATTACATGCTATTGCCTTTAATTTTGAAACTTGCCTGCTTGTTCTTAACATTTGTTTTCTATCTTTCAGGCAGTTATTATTCATACAAGGACATTCCCTTGAATTCCACAGCTGTGTTTCTTCTTTAATAACCTTTAGTGAAGAACCTTCTTCATTGTTTTCAGCAATCTCAATATTCTACATCAACCTGGTACATGTGTTCACTGGCTCTTAAGCTTTGTGAGGTGTGATTTCTCCCTACAAAAATCATGTCAACACTTTCTTAAAATAACATATTTAGTCATGGTGAAAGAATATTACAAGCAAGTTTAGAGAACACTGAATTGAAGTCACCTTAACCTTGTCACTCTAAAAGGTACTGGAATACTTTGCAGACTGCAACTGTTTTCATTATACACAGCAGCCTATCAGCTCATGTTGGATCATAACCTTCTCCCACTTGTCACTATTCCAGTCAGTTATATAATGAAATTTCGGTTATTTAATGGTGCTAAAAATTTAAATTTTATTCATTAGACATGTTAAAAAGTTTTCTTACAGTTATATGCCAAAATATCTATTAAAAATACTTTTGCTGAGTTTGCACATTTTGGATTGTCTTCTATCATTGCTTTTGCTTCACTACAACTATTCCCAAGACAATGATCCTAACAGCAGTAAGTAACCAAGAGCACTTGTCTAAACTGAATCCAATCTCACCATAAACTCAGCAACGAAGCTGGATCTTTTATGCTTTAAAAAAACAAACAAACATAAAAGCTAACTTATATCTAAGGCCTACAAGCAGCTGTTTCTAATGCAAATATCCATTAGTTAACAGGAAAATTTATGGGCAGGTTTGATCTTTGCATTAAAAAAATATGATCCAAACACATTCCATAGCATTTCAAGATCTTTAATGGAAAGTTACATTTCCAGATCATAACATCAAGCTAGAAGTATCTGTCACAGCCAAAAAACTATGCAAATATCACAACTTTTAGAGCTCACTAAATCCCTTACAGAAGAGATCTTTTTAAGAAAAAGTTTACAAGAACTCTGTTCACATTTCCTATTTCTGCTAGCATGTTCAAAAAAATTACTTATCGTACAATGTTCTATTAGGTTTGGCAAATTTATGCTGAAAATTAGGTGTAGATCAGTTTTCATAAGAGCTTAGTCATTGGCCTCTCAGATCAAGTCAACAACAGCTTGGCAACCATTCCTAAAATATGACTTGTGATATAAACCTCTGCTGTGAAATCCCAGCCACAAAGAACACAGACCACTGCTGGAATTTTTTTTGGATCAATAAATACCTTGACCTGTTGGAATGCTCCATATAGCATGCAAAATGCATGTTAAGACTATGAATCAATATCAGCTACAAATGGATGCTAGTTATAATTATTATTTACCTGATTTATCCACTCTTCAACTAATAATTTATTTTATGAAGCATCTTTCATATAAATTTCCACATGACCTTGTATTTTTGGAATGGAGTTTAAATTACTGCCCTCTTCACTTGCTAATATGCTCAATTCAAACAGAATAAAAAACAGTGAAGTGTGTATTTGACTTTTTTGTCCTAGCTTTTCCAGAATAAACTCTGGTGGAAAACAAAAATCAATGTTTCTCATTTGGTTTTTTTAAAGAATTCACCATGAAGTTTTTAAAGAGTTCAATCATGACTAGGATGTCAAGTGGATTCTCATTCAATGAAACACTTTCACATCCAACACTGAAATGTTGTCGTCTTTTACAGCTATTTTTCTCCTCTTGTGTGGTGGTTTATTATCTTTGCACACAGGAGTGTTGCTAGATCTTAGCAAAGGAATTGAGCTTCTTATGAAACTCCCTTATAGCCCTTTCTTGCTGAATTGGATATTGACACAAGAAAGTGGAGTAAAGTAGTTCTCTTGAAAAATGCCTTGATACAAATGCAAGAAGATGTTGAACTCTACACAAGGAGAATATTTTGCAATACTTATTTCTAATATTACTTTGAAAAGAACCTAGATAGACACATTAGATGTTTTCACTACAGGAAAGCATTAGGGATAGTGAGACTACCAGAAAATATAATTTCTCTTCTCTATTTTCCCATGTTAATAAGCCTCTTGTGAAGAGTGACCATGAGCTGTTCCTTGTACTTGCTGGAAAAACTATTATTTAATGTGCTTCTTTAAATTTCTGCAACTTGAAAAGGCAAACAACTTCCATTTTACCTACTACTTATTGCTACACAGAATATAGCAAAAAACGGGGATGTGGCAATAGGAAATATGAATTCTGCCAGTGACAGATCAATTGCTGTGATTTAAGATAACAATAATAGTGAGGGATGTATTTAAACCCCAATCTCATATACATATTTGTGGGTACTTTAGTAGAATTAAAAAATAACTTTCTGAAAGTTATTTGTTTGGTGATGAGAACAGGAGAACCAGCAGCAAGAACTAATGAAACTGATCCAGGTTTAAAGTTTATTAAAAAGTAGAAGCCACATTACATTATAAGCCCACATCAATAACAATAGAAAATTTACACTGTTTAGGTTTTAGAGAGCAGTTGATTACTTAGAGCTAGCTATATTTTCTTTCATTCACCATAGTTGATGTATTAAAAACCAAAGTATTTAGGTTAGAGCCATTAATATGGTTCCTAATTACCTTACCAAACCATGACACAGTGTAATGACTCAAAGTAGTGAATCTCTGTTTAATTAACACTGAGCATCACTATGTCCTTTACTTCCTCTAACAGCACAAAATACAAGCATACAATTAATTCTGTTTTTCATACATATAAAGGTGAAGCTTACACTTCCCTACACATCTCAGCCCTGAATCTTTTCCTCAGAAAAGGCTTAGGCAGACAGATCACACAAGCTGTAAGAGGGCATGAGAAGACAACACTACCAACAGCCTTTTCAAAAAATTCCACCCCCTTGGGAAGTCTAAATCTCTAGCTATTTCCCAGAAAATTCATTTTGCATCTTTAATTTGCTGAGATTCCCCCACCTGAATTTAAAATCCCTCTTGCAGGTGTGAAGTTATGGAAGTACCAAGTTGTTATGGAAAGTCTGAGGAGGAGAAAGATAAAGAATAAATCCAGAAGTGACTAAGTAGCTGCCACCCCAACATAGGTGAAGTTGCAGAAAACACCTAAAACCTGCAGGCTAGTTCTTTTTTAATAGGTTACATGGCAGATTTGACTAAAAGCCTCCAGAAAAAAATAACTTCAAAGGCATGCACACCTGAGATACCAAAATTTAGATTTCATCTTTGCTTCATCATTCAATAACAGAAAGAATATATATTGCAAACACTTCTTTTGTTTTAAGCTAGGCTTAAAACTGGACTTCAATTATTCCCACATGACTGTCCAGCTGGAAAGAAATTAGTTTTGAACTTTCCTTCTAACTAAAACCCCATTCATTCTATCTGTAATCACTAATTTAATTTGTACTTAAACATTTAAATTCCATCTCAAATCATGACTTGACACCAATTAGTGGGCCAAAAATGTGGTGGAAAAACAGCAAAGCTGGGCTACAATAAAATCAACACTGCTCTTATTCACAGAATTCTACTTAAAAGTATGACATAACTTAAAAAGCACAAACTTAGACCAGATCATTGGTAAATATATGCTACAACTGATTTAATTCTGATATTTTGCGGCAAGGCAAAATATCTTTACAGAAATGCCTACCTGCTTTAAGCAAACTACTAATTTGAAATAGGGACAAGCACTATTGATTAAAAAACAATATGGCAACTTTTCTACCTGTGAGAACTTCAGCAGACTATGTGAACCAAAACCAGACCACACTTCCTCAGTAACCTGCTTTTAAAAGGCAACTGAGCACAAACAAGCAGTATGACTAATATTTACTAAACTAATTCTCTATTTCACCTTTTGAATTTCAAAATTATTTACCTCATGTATCATTTTAATTATTTTTATAGTTCATTTCCAGAGAACCTCAATGCTGTGAAATTAATTAACGGGCACAATAGAAGAACTGTCAGAATTGTTTAAATATAATTTCAGCACTAGCCTCATTTACATGTATCCCTTTATTCTAAACAGTGGTACTGCTGAATTTTTTGTATGACATTGTTAGTTCATTAAAAAGAGAACAATGATATCCTTTTCTGCAGCTATTCATGGGTTATCAAATCTACTGAAATACATGCTGAAGACAATCACTAGAGCTTTTAGTCCACGGATTTCAAAGATACTGAAATAGTTGTATAATAGTTATATCATTGTTTAATTAATTGGCTTTAGCTTTATCGTATTATTAGCTTTAATAACATTTATCAAATTAATACTTCAAGGCAGACATACAGAAGAAAGCAGTAAGTGCTAGTCTACCATTTCACAACTGAAAAAAATAGTGTGAATACCTGTACACATTATATGACATATTTATACTGAGAGACTAAAGCAAAATCTAAGTAACAGTATTAAAAAATAATGGTTGTTTATTCCAGCTTCTCATCAAATAACAAGAAAGTGCTCAGTGACACACTGCCGACACATATCTCAAAGAAATCCTCTCCTGAAGTATGTTTTAGGCTACCTATGTCACTTCCAGATAGCAAGGTTCTCATGCACCTTTCTGGACACAGTTGGTAGTTTGATTACAATGAACACTCTTAAATAAAGTATTACAGGTCATTTGAGCAAAGCATATTAAATAATCCAACAAAGATGTTGCTGAATTCTTGTTCAGTGAATAAAAACTCTACAATCCTCAAATTTTTACTTCTGTAAATCAGGCGATGATTACATCAACATAATGTAAAATTTTTGCGAATATTTCTTACTAGATTGACCACAACCTTGTGTGTTCTAGGAAAGACCTATTTTCTTCTTAATAATAACAACAACAAATTTTCAAGCAAACTATTTCAGCAACTTTTTCTTTCTTTCAAGGAACACACCATAAGAACTGAGAATGAACATGTTTGTCACACGTTCAGTCACATGTTTTCTAATAGGTGGTCTTGTTGACTAAGATGGTAAGTGTAAATATCAAAAAGGTATTAAGTAATAAGCATGAGACATTACCTTCCTTCCCTGCTTTCCATGCTAATCTTTGCAAGTTTAGGTGTGACAGAGTTAAGTCATAACACCTAATCAAGAATATTATCCAACTTTCTAGCATAACCATTATCAATATATTCAAGACACATCAGTGGCTGCTTCCCCTTCTCCCATCATTAAACCACATTACATTCTACAAAACGAGAAACAAACAACAAAATCCTTAATTTCTAATTACCATTATTCCTGTTAGAGGCTAGGAAATAGCTGGGACTGGTATTTTCCTCCATTTGCTGTCCTGCAAAAATCTTATTCAAGAAAACACTGTTTCATTGCAGAGCAACACTATCTGAAACAGTCTCTACTTAGGGATGGCAATTTGCCTGAATGCTCAATCTTGCTTCATGATGATGCTTTAATTATACCAAGCTTTTTGCGACCATATGATTGCTTACAACATTCCTTGGTAGGCACACTTCACATTTCATTCAACTTCTATTAAAACAAACTAATAATGCCACCGAAACTAAAGTAGGCAGTTGCTGAATGCAGCAACATCTTGTCTGATTAAAGAGAAGAAAAAGCACAACATCTGAGAACATTACTCAGCTGCTCTTCAGCTACGTCCAGCACAGAGGCTCTATAGTCGTGATTGTGTAAAACTGCAGGTTTATAAAAGGGCTGATGTCAAAAACAACTGAAAAGCCAACATCATTACTCATTCCAAGTATCTGAAAATTGCTAGTCACTCAATATCACAGATGGAAATGTTAATAATACACAAATTTTAATTAAATTCATTAAATACTTGATAGCTATCACCAGGAGCTTGATCTTGTTGGGATGAATAAACTAGCTGCTTCTTTTATTAATACCAAAGACTCACCAAGCTAATCCAAAAACTACTTTTCAGATCGCTTCTATTCCCATCCACCAACTGGTTAGCACACAAAGAATTAATAGTGATGACGAGGTGCAGCTTTGCTGAACTCTGACTAGAATGAGAGACTACATCCACTAAATATGATTGTCTTTATTAGATTTAGCAAAAAATATTTCCTGTGAATAATACTGGAGTTCTGAAGATGTTAAATGACTCCATAGATGCCACAGCCTGTTCAGAACTTAAATATCTTTCAGGACACTGAATCAAGGTAAGATCTTTGATTTAAATCTTCTTAAGATGCTGACAATCAACTGCAGAACAATCAAGACAAAGTCTGTTTTAGGAATAAGTTTTCACGCCAGACCGCTGATTGAAGACAGCAGCATAATGCAAAAGACTCAGGTGGGAATGGCAACACTTGTACAGTTGTTGCAATCTGCTTTATCAAGGTTCTCTGGAGGTTACCTCTGATGCTACTATTCTTATTCCCGAAAAACAAAATTTCTATGTTGACCCTGAAGAGCCTTAAGCAATTACAAGCTGATTACAACAGTAACACTTTCATACTTTTCTCCATCTCAGGTGTATTAGATTCTAACCATCAATGTTTTCCCAGCAGCCACTTTCTTAGAAAAGCTTGTACAAGAATATGCAGCAGTGGTGCAAATGAAGAAAAAGTGGCAGAAAGTGAGGTAGATTTTAAGATACTACCACCTCCATGCAACTTTATTAATTTTAGTATTATCAATAATGCATTGAGGATTTTTCTGGAAATCTTTACTCCATTACAAACACAGCACAAGTGCTTAAAATGCTCTTGCTCTACAAGAGGTTTTTCCACACTGACAGCCTGAGGTAACCTGCACAGCTTCATTTTTTTCCTGTTTGACATGACATCAACAGACTGTGAAGTTTAAGTTACTCAAATCTCTTATTGCTGTCAATAAACATGACTTGATGTTCTCTTTCCATCAGCTTTTGTGAGCAACTCTCCACTAATCCATGCTGACATTTATAGGACTGAGTCTTCAGTCCCAGGAGCCTGAGACACTTCCAACAGCAAACAAGAGTGCCCTAATCACTACCTCTACCCTTAAGCACTACAAAATAGGAGGACAGCTTTGATCCAAAGAAAAGCTTTCTTGCTGATTTTTTTGACTGAACACGGACTCTTCAGCTGAAATTCACACTTAACACCTAGTATAGTACTTCTGCAAATTCCTTTGTCAAAAACTATTGACCAAATACAATACTAGTCCCACTGAAACAACCTGGACACTGCATTAGATTCCTAAGCAGCTCTCCAAATTTTCAGAAGCATTTTTCTTACTTATTTTATTTAGGACTTTAAAAGAACACATAGTGAGGTTATAAATAACTCTTACTGGATTTATTTTCTACTATTATAAAAGAAAAAAATTACATATAATTTTCCTTAAATGTCTCTTATTAAGTTGTAACTGGCAACAAAAAAACAAAAGTGATAAAAAATTATGCTGCCAGGCTTCAAGATGCATTTTATCGACAGAATGAATGTGAAAGAAACATATGCTGCACAGTAACAACTCAGCCTCTAGAAAATTACAACAGAAACCAAACAAAATATTATCTACTCAAGGTGTGAACTAAAATAATATATTTACTTGTTATGGATGTGGCATCAAAATGTAATTGTTAACTGTATCTGTCCTTCAGCTTCATAATATTTTTTTTAATTATTTAAACTGATTTTTCCCACATTATTTTGATTATAGCAATGAAGACTGAAGACTCTGAACTTGTAGACTTTAGAATCTGATTAATATATATTCTAAAATGCTGGAAAGAAGGATGTAAAGCTGTATTTTTGAGCATAAATTTAAGTTTTCATATCTCACAAATAATGTAAACTGCAAGTTCAACTACATTTGGTACACAACTACAAGATTTTTGACACAGCTTATTCATCCATGGTTACTTTTTGTAGATTTTGATTCCTTGATTCCCAAACACCCTAAATCAATATCAAAACAGCAAAGGATATAGAAAAATTAAATAAAAAATAAACCATATTTAATGCAATTAGATATCTTACAAAAAAATGAAGCATAGATTTTATTATGATCAATACTTATCATCTGACAGCATTTCAGAACCGTTTTCTGTACACCTCATTTTTCAGGGTAGCATTAAAAACTCACTAGTATAAAATCTCTGCTATTTACAGAATGGCTCTGTGGAAAGATGAAGCTCACCACACACTGACAACATCTGCAGTGCCTTCCAGACAAAACAAAGTCAGCACAGTGCATGTAGCTGGAAGAAATGAGCAATGTGCAAAATGAGCTGCAAAAGAGAGGTATCAGCTCCCACAAAGTTATACTGAGCATTTATACACTGAAGAGACTCCCAGAGCCATGCATCCAGGCACAGCAATAGAAACAGTGGTGGCAAACTACTGATTCCAGAAGTTTTACCACTCTGAGCACTCGTGATGAGCTACTGAAGATGGATCCTGGCCACCTTTCAAGAATCTGCATTTGCCACACAACTTTCAGACAGCAAGGACTCTATCAGGAGCATTCCAAGGGCTGTTTATTTTTCATGTTATCCCACCAAGGCTGTAAAATTCACTGCATGCCTGGGCACTTAAATTATAAACCAAATTAATAATCACTTCTCAAAAATGACAAGGTGCTGCTACTATGGAAACAGGGGGGAAGCAGAGGTTTTCAGCACTGCTCACTGGGATCCTACAGGGAACCAAACTGCAGAGTTTTGTTTCCATAACAGGTACAGGACCAGAGGCAAAGAGAATTTAAAACAAAAATAAGAAAAAAAAGAAGTCATAGCCCAGATAGAATAAAAGCCATGAAGAGTACATGTATAATGAAACAGGACTCAATACTAGAGAGGGAGTCTGTGAGGCAGAAACCTGAAAATCTCTTTACCATGTACTTAATTTACATAGCAGGTATTCAGAGATAATATTAATAATCATACTTAAAAAAATAAATATACTGCAATCATACAAACATTTAGTCTGCACTTAAATATTTAACTTCAAAAGTCATACAGTATCATTAAACAAAATATTTCAAATTGTATCCTATGGAAAACTGAACAAAATGGATGTTTTTATTTATGAAAATGTTTTATTAAAAAGCAGGTGTTGGCTTGTTTCAAAGCAAATCAACAAGGTGTTGGCTTGTTTCAAAGCAAACCAACAGAACATAATTGACAGAAAAATATTTTTTTTCTGAAATATTAAAATTAAGTTAGAACATACTTAAGAGACAACTTTTCTCTGCCTGCAAACTAAGCTTTAAAATGTATCACCAATGAAAGTTGTTTATACTTCTCGAAAAGGACAGATTGATTCACTTTCCCATTAACACACTGCTTTTCCACAGGTTTGATAAATTACTATGAATAAGGAAAGAATCCCATTAGAGAGAAGAAAACCTGTTTATTAACAAGCAGGAAGATTATTAGAACTTAAAGGCTCCATCATGAAAATGCTACTATTAGTTTTGTGGAACTTTAAACACAATGTATAAGATTTCTTTTTCAGCAACATGAGAATTTATTAAATGACTATCAGAAGATACAGTCTTTGTTGATCTGATTTGTATTTAATAATTTATATAAAACTTTCACAAAGTCTGTTCTCCTTTTATGGAAAGGAAACAGTAGCGATCTTATCTGGAAATTTTCATCCATAACTTTTTGCAAGAAAGAAAGAAGAATTGAATGTATTTAAATCAAAAAGCAAGAAAGCACAGGCATTTCAACTGTTATCTCTACTGTGGTATTAGACCATGTTTTCTCTCTAAAATATTAATTTCTGCCTAGAATGCAAAAACCTGCTGTATAGCTATTGGTATCTATTGAGCTTATTCAAGGTATTATTACTATTTCCTAAGTCACTACATAAAACTTGCATTTTTCAATACTATTTATTGTGTTTCATAAAAGTTCCATTAGAAACAAATTCAGAGAAAATAGAAGTTGGAGGCATAATTTCCATTTATTACTTTTCATAATACCTTTTTCATTCAGAGGTATCAACACTATCTGTGGAATTTCTGCCATTGTTCTCAAAGACAGATAAAGGACAAAAAATAATCACAGCATGCAATTATTGTAATCTACCAAAACCAATGGAATATGTATTAAAGGTTTTACAGTGTTAAGTATTCCTACGGATATTTCTGATGATCCAACTGAAGAGTATTGTAAAAGATTATATGTTTTCAGTTTGTGGGGGTTTATTCCTTTTCAAAAACAGACATCAGGAGGTCAGGATGATGTCTCCAGAGGAAAAGTGAGATCCTTTAGGAGCTTCCCTTCAGGCAAATCAAAAGCTCCAGGGACCACAGTGAACACCAGGAGAAAAACTACGGCAAAGAACACCAACAAGAGCCAGAATGACTGATGAGAGCATCAGGAAGCAAACCGAGTTTGATGAAAAGAATCTTGTAGAGGACAGAGAGGGCTCTGAGGAGCTTGCTAGGATTCAGAAAGTCATTTCTGAATAACACAGCTACTGCAGTGGTTTGGTCTGCATTGCACCCACTCTTTTGAAACACATTCTCACATACAGTCATGTATTGAACTATGGCTAAGGCCAACCTGTGATTTTATGGAGCATCCAGGGTCTTGTCAGAGGTAATACATGTAGTTATGAACTATACTCTTGCACATGAAAGTCTTCTTGCAAAGTTTTTTTTTATCTCTTATTCCTTCATTACTTAAAAGCATAGCAGAAAAAAATGAGTCAGACAGGGAATGCCATGTAATGTTTTCCCATACAGTTCCTCTCTGTAGTAAAAAACAATCAGACACAAACTATTTCAGTTTCAAAAATGTTCAGCCAAACTAAACCACAGAAGAGCCTTCAATTTTATCTCAGTCATCTGTTTCATTTATAAGCAAAGAATGTTCCATGTACTGCAATAAATTCAAAGCTTTCAATCTGTTTCCTGTCATAAGAAAAATGAAAATGTTGCAGCGCAAAAGATGGGAAAAACTATGAATTTCCATTAATACCTGAAGTGGCCAAACACCTTTTGACTCCAGATTAAAGCAGAATATCATGCCAAATTTCCTTCATTCTCATATTCAAAAATAGAGAACTAATACAACCACAATTTCAATTACCACCTAAAAATGAAGATTTCTCAGAACCTGGTAAACATTTTTCATATAATTCTTAGTACTCTGAAGTCAAATGGACACCACCACCTTCTCTTTAGGAAAGGAAAGTATAGCTAATTCAGAATTATTAACACATGCTCTCTTTCATTATTCACTCTCTATAAGAAAGCACGGACATGCACAATTGCTAGTCCAACCTCCAGCAGTAATGGTATTCATCAGTAATCTTCTTGTGAGCCTTTACAATGGCTCTACTACTTGACTTCAATCAGCTGTAAAGCTCTTTTATTCTGTTATCACATCAGTGTGAGGGAATGAATGCCAAGGATTGAATGCCCTCCTAAAGGAGCGCAGTCATGCTGTTAGAATAGCAATGAGCTTCTTCTGACACTGCTCAACACGTTCTTTCACACTCCCTCACTCGCAGAGAAACACATGCATGACAGAAATAAATATCTGTTGAGTGGGAATGTTAAGAAACAAATCTACAGAATAATATACTAAATAGAGCATATCACAGTTTAATAGAAAGAGTTGGAAGTTGATAAAAAGGATGCAATTAACAGACAACTGGCAGCAGTTGTGTTCCATTTGTCAGAGGAAAAGGATGAGTGGAATAATTGTGCTACCAGTGAGAAAGACTAAGAATTTCTATACAGAATGTCTCATCTATTAATACTCAATTCTTCTTAAGCACTTTTTATTTTTCCTGATGCAAGGACCTAAGCACAGACTTGTTCTTAGTCATTTTAATAAGGTGATGAAAACTAGAGGTCAGATCTAAAAATGGATGATGGTTGATATTCTAAGTAGAACCTCTCAGTAGCTCAGCCTGTCTCCTCCCTGCACTGTTCAGTGGTGTGTACACGGCTTTAGCCGAAACAAGGGGATAAGCCTGATATTAAATCTCTGCAAACATGCCCCTAGAATCTAGACTGTCATATGGACAAAGCTATCAGACAACTCAGGAAGGCAACTAAATTGTCATTCAGAACTCAATATTGCTTTTAGGACAAACTCAGAGGTTTTTACTTTCCTTTTTGTAATTTCAAATACAAAAATCAACACTCCACCATGAAAGTAAGCTACGTTTTAGCAGGAAAACTAAAAAGTGCAGTAAAAATTAAGAGTGCATTTTTCTAGCTCATGCACATTAGTGGACATTCAGTAATAAATACATTATAAAGTGCTTTCCAAAAATGTATTTTTCAGTAGTTGTTATGATAAATTCCACTTTCTGACCAGCTATAAAGCAGTGTCCTTCCTCTAGAAAGGTTATTTCTACTAAATATTTTTAAAAATTTACATCAAAACTTATTTTCACAATGATCTGGAAAAATCTATGCAGTCTTGTAGATAAGATAGAATGGCTGAAAGGAGGAAAGACATCAGAAAGCTAGCAAAGAAAATGAATCAACTAACCTAGGAAACCTTAATTCTTTTTGTATGACATTCTCTTTTAAATCAACACTAAGTTGCAAGTCCATTAATTCTCTAAATCTTATACTTCATAACCACAAACCGAATGGGTTTACACTTCTGTTTCCTGACAGTCACTGAGATATTCTTTCTCCCTTTAGTTAAAATGTTTATATTAAAAAGAAATAATCCTCCTTGCATGAGAGCTTATTTAAATTCTTGTGCTGCTCCATAAAGGATGAAGGATGGTGCTGTAAGACTCTGAAATGCCTTTGTGTTTGACCAGAAGCAGATTATTTCAATAATGCACAACACTCTACAGTGCGTTTTAGAGTGAACAGGAACACAGTGAAATCTCTCTGCTGTAAAGTATGCCAGCATCAAATCCAGCTTGGAGAAACAGAGAATAACTTTTGTGCCTCTTCTCAGGAACAAGGCATTGATGTGGCAAGTGAATGAGGCTTCTGAACACTGTTTTTGGAACACGAGCTGACATCTCAGCAAACCAGAGATGCAATAAAACTTAATGAGTGACTCAACTGATCACATTCTCTTGAGAAACGACACTGCTCCTGTGACATAAACAGCAACTTTTCCAGTAGGAATGTGTTAAATAGTTTCCTGCACCTCTCAATCATGCTTGTAAAAAATTCAAAACACAGGATGAAGTTCTACAAAACATCTTCCCCAGTAAAAGTATATAGCTAAAACTGTATTTGCAGTGGTGCTAGATTTTAATATATAGTATTTTGGTGACACCCTTTCCTAGTAATGGAAGGAAGAGAAGGCACCAACAGAAGTCAGTAAAGCATGGATATTTTTCTCTTTTTTTTTAGGGTAGGTGAGCAACAAAAATTTATCATAACGTGGTCAGAATGCTGGACTCATGATCATTGCACATCCCTTCCAAATGAACTATTCTGTTCTGCTCTACGAATTACATCAGAAAAAACCAGCTATTAGCACATGCAGTCAGTAAAACTGACTCACATCTCATGTGCAAATGGGAAGAAATGACTGCTTCTAACATGGTCAGCCAGCCATTCCCTGCCTCCTCTCACAACAGCACGACACAGAACTGCCCAACTCTGCCTAGCTCCCTGTGCCTTGCCTAAACTTAATCATATCTAATAAACAATAAAGTTAAATTAGAAAAGGAACCTCCTCACAGCCATGGGCAGAAGGAAAGAAATTAATGGCAGCTGAGATACCACAAGTTCAACCCTCTCACTGACAGGAGCACACAAGAAAGCACTCATAACTCACACTTGGTTTCAGTAAATAGCATCATGCAAAAGAACTAGGCTGTGCCAAAGGCAGATTGCAAGGAGACCCATACTTGATGAGATAAAGACCTCCCAAGGTTGTTCACACACTGTTGTTGCACAACATTAATGAACTCATGGGCATCTGCTTCAGGACTCTGTGTGAGATTAGCCTTGTTTTAGCACAGATATGCATGATTCCACATGTGCTCATCTTCACACTTCCACAAACTCCTTCTAAATATGAAGTTTTCAGATATCAGGATTTATTTGCACTTCTGAAAGCAATGAAGCAAAATAAAGGCAAGAAGAAAAAGGAATAATTGCATTGGTGAGTAAAAACATTTAATATAGATTTAACTCTACAAAGTCTACGTTTCTACTGATACTAGCAGACTTTTTGGAAATGACACTAGGAAAAAAATATTTATAGCAAAAAGCTGATTAATCTGAATAAAAGCTAGGGGGATAAAATGCACAGAGTAGCTTAAATCATAAATTCAAAGGTATCTAAAAGAAAATAGATAGTCATTACATTTTAATACCAAAATGAGTAATTGTTAAATTACTCATTAAAAAGTTCTTTACAAGACTTATTTACTACAATGAAAGTACCTGCAACATTACTCTGACTTTGCATAATTTTTTTGTTAATTACCTGGACTTAGCAATATGATGGAAAACCCAATAATGTGGTATTTAGTACTTATATAAAGGGACAACCTGCAAGAAAATCAAATTCCAAATGGTTTTTAATTATTCAAAAAGATGAAAGAATTTTTTATCTTCCCTTCATTTTCCAAGCACTTATTGAGGGATCAAAGCATGTTAACACAACTGTTTTATTTAGAAATACTAAAAACAAGATGACTCATCTCTCCTACACTTTGTTCTCCCAGCTTCATCCCTGATCCCCTGCTGCAGGAATAACATTAGGTTTTGTTAATGCTGTTAAACAACATAAATGTCTTATCCATAGTGGAAAACTATCATGCTTAAAATGAAAGAAATACATATTTCCAAATATATGTGCTCCTGGCATTTAAACACATATACAACTGATATTAAAATTTTGTGAAGAACAAAATGCTTCTGATATGAATAAAGTGGAACTAAATAAGATATAAATTATTTAAAAGTGGATTATTGGAAACACTGGAGGTCAAAAAGGATGTTTGCTTGAGACCAGGAGAAGGAAGCAGTAAAGAAAGGAGACAAACAAAAAGCAGGTCCTTTATTCTTTGAGTAACCTTAACACCTAGAGGAAACCACTTTGTACTTTAAGTAAGTTAATTAACACAAAAAGGTCTACCTATCATGATCCCATTAAAAATAAGAACTTTGGTGAATAATTATTTAAAGGCTTTCTTAATTAGAAGCAAAGATATTTTTTCTATAATACAAATCATATTTTATGTAAAATATTTGTATCAATTTTTTTTTCCTCAACATTTTCCTCTGCTTATTTATTTGTCAGCAAATCAAGCAACCTGCTGACCTGGACTGAATGAAGAAGCCAGCTCTCCTCACAATTCTCTTCACATATTTGAAGACCAAACAAGGAAATTAAATTTTCTTACTGTGTTATATTTCCAAGTGCTCAAATAAAATATATGTGGAAAGAAGAGCAGAAAAAATATTTGAAAGCAAAAGAGGACACGTTTAAGAATATTGCTTTTAAACAAAACAAATTTGCATAGAAAACAAAGATTTCAGTATCTCACAAATCAACATGTTGCACTTTTGTATTTAAATATGTAAATTAGTAGAAAAAATTCAATATCAGTATTGTAAGATAAAAAATACTGTGAATGAAGAAACGCTGCCTAATTTTGCATGTCAACTTTGCATTCCTTAGACCCTTGAGGCAACATAAAACATTCCAACCATAAGGCAGTTATGAAAAAACACAGTGCCTTGTAGAAGAAGAAACAGTCTTGAATCACATGAAGTTTGTAAAAACTGTAAAAAAATAGTATCTTTCTAACCTACAGATCTTCTTCTATGTGGAATATATGCACATGTTATCAACAGAGCTTCAGTGTACCAGTATGGCTACTCTAAAAGTGTTGGGGAGGATGAAACAGGGAAACCTTATAAATATGACTGCTTGGCAAAAGATTCTGAAAATATGAAACCTGTAAGCAAAATAGAAATGAAAGCTAGCTTTGAGATATAGGATACCAAGCTGTTAGTTACTGTACAACCAAAAACCGATGGGCTAGCCAGCTGAAGGAGAATCCCTCTTGGTGGAACAATGTCCTTAGCAGAGAAGAGGATGCTTCAGCAAACAGAAAAGTCCAAGGGTCAAAGAAACCCTGCCAACATGGCAGGGAAGACAAAAGTAGTTTTAGAAAGTAGTTTTTAGGAGTTAAAATGTAACACAGTATGGTAATGTAGTAGTTTTGATAGGTTGTATGTAAATTCTATAAGGATTTCTGTCTTCTGTTGATTGGATGTTGTACTATTACCATATCCAGTATAGAAAGAGATATAATATCATGTAACCAGACTTTAGCCTCTCTCTCGCTCTCTAGATCTCTCTCTCTCTGGTTCTCTCTCTCTCTCACTCTCTCTGGGGCATGCTCTAAGCTGTGGCTGGCAGCTTAAGCAGAGCTCCTGCACCCATGACCCTTGCGAATAAACCTCATGTTTCAGGAGCTGCCTTGAACTGCAGAGATCACCTGAACTGCCTTGTCCCCGGCACCCTTTTATTTTCTACATAAAAGAATCTAGGTTGTCTTGTCTTTGACAGTTAACAGTAAGGGAAAATTCAAGGAAGTGAAAGCTTTAGGTAACTTCTTCCCATCCACGACCATCATAGCACAGATGATCTTGGTCTAGATACTGGAATCTGCTTCAATTCCTAATGATAGATTTTTCTCTCATAAGTTTGCTCAGCCCCTTTCTGAATCCACATAACATTCAGAACATTCAGGACCCACGGAGTGCTGTGGTAAAGAGTTCAACAATTAAACTGTGTGCTGTGTAAAGAACTATCTTAAGCTTGGACCTTTACACCAGTTTTTAAATGTGACTAAACTTTTCCCTATGTCACACTTGTACTACATTGTTCTCTCAATCATTTTTTCCTTTCTCTCCCAGGCTAAGGAATCTTGAAGGTGCAATTCTTTGCTTTTACTTATCCTTGACTTCCTCCATAGGAACACCACAGATTTATATAATGGCAAAATTAGGGCCCTCATTCTTCATTCTAACTCTTTCATATAAGTTTTATGACCTTTAGTTCTCGTTCCTAATTGGCAACACACAGTTCATAGTTAAAGATTATGTACCAGAATATAATTTTCTTTTTCTCCCCAAATCTTTCCTTGTCTATTCACATTTATATGAATGGGAATTTCAAGTGCCACTATATTTTTGTCACTCTGTCTCAGAAGGTCTTTCTGCTTTTCTTGGTTTGTAAGTTCAGGTCTATGTTTATTCTGAATGAGCTTTTAGCAGCAGCAGGCATTCCTATTCTGTTAATCACTTTTCTTTCCTGATCACTTTTGATGGTATTAAATAAAGACATGTTCAAAACTAAATATGCAACATGTATATAACATGTGTACAACTAGCACACATAGGAAAAAATACAGACATATTTTCTGTTCATCAACTTAAAATCATATTTTGATCTGAAAACTTTCTACTTGTCATGCTACCAGATAATACTCTTTTGTTCAGATATGAAATAAAGGAATATCTGTTTTGTTTCTACTTCACCTACAGTGCATTACAAAGTAATTGAATGACCTTTTTTAATTTCTAATCGACACAGTTCCTTCACAGTGAATAAAGAAGAAATAGTGCTATATCAAAATATCTTTCAATTAGTACTTCCCAGAGGCTTGCACTGTCTTCTCTGAACTGATAACTACTCAGACACTGTATTACATCAAAACTGATAATAAGAAAAGGTTCACCAAAGATACTTTAACTGCAAACTATCCTGAAATGTGTTTAGTGGGTTTTTTTTGGTCTGCTCCATAACAGCAGCACTTCTGTGCACTTTTTCTCCAATTTAACATTTTAATAATAAATCACCACAGCTATTAATATTTCCTCTGTGTTCAGTCTCTGAAGTAATATGATACAACAGAAAGTAATAACAGAATTAAAATAACTAAGTATATCTAAAGTATACTAGGATAAAATGACACTTAAATATATCTTTTTAGTCAGTAGAAAAAATAAACCTCTTATAATGAATCCCTGTTTCAAAATATGACTTAATCTGCAGGTTGAAAGATAATCACACGGGAAGATAATATGAGCTTTCTATGAATCATTACTAATCAGCTATCCTCAAAAAGGGAAGTATCTTTGATTGAAATGCTATACTAAAAAGTATAGAAAATATGTACCTTAGTTCTTTTTAAAGTATCAGCTGTAAGTTTATAAACTATATTTTAACTACTGTTGATGAACAACTGGCATGATATAAGTTTTCCTGTTTATTACTCAGAGTTGCATACCAGCTTGCCATTTAAATCTTTGTTAATATTCTCATTTCTAAATGCTTTGAGTGTGATCAGTGCTTGTTTTCTGCTAGGAAAAAGGCATAAAACACAAGTTCAAATGCTTACTGGGTTTATGAAGAAGAATATTGTAAGAAGGATTGTTTTGACAGTTTGATTAGATTAACACAATGCTTCAGCTTGCACAACATATGTCGCTCTTCAAAATGCAGGTATTGCAACTTCCTTAGTGGATGCTAATGCATTTAAATTGAAAAGCACTGGTATCACATCTTTGCAATGCAAATTTCCATGAAAAATAAATTGAAATAAACTGAATGGCACCTGACAATGGCATTTATAAACACAGTCCTCTCACCAAAGAATGCGTTAAAAAGAAATTAAGCACAATTACCTGCATGCTTTCTCATGAAGTTGCAACCATATTTAAAATTGTACATAGAATTTGTAACTAGTTTACATATATGGAAAACTACATGACTATTTTTGGAACTGTTGAGCTATACAGGAAAAAAATTACTAAAACACAAATTGTAAAATTTGTAAAATTGTAAAAGTCCTGCTTGACTAACCAGAGCTCTTTCTATGACAAGGTGATCTGCTGTACTAGGTTCTAATTTATGGTTGCAAAAATAAATGATGAATTTTATCATGTATTTTATCACATAATCATGTTACAGCAATGTCATCAAATCTATATATGTGTGAACTTTTGTTAACCAAGTCCAAATAGTCTGAAATTACTACTGTAAAGTGTGCATAGCTTTTCCATTTTTTTCAGCAGATGTTGAAGACACACTGAGTAACATTAGATACTAAGAACCATTTGACAGACTGCACTGATCTCCATATAATAACAAAATGCCCTACTGGACTTGACATAATGTCTAACTGATCCAGGTTATGTGAAATGGATCAAATAGGGTTATCTGAAAGCTTATGTCAGCATTCACATTTGTAAGTAACCAAAGGCAATAGGAGATGACAGGAAGATCAGAGCAGGCTGAGGTTGCCTATAAATGCCTCTATGTACAAACTTCATAATAAGCAGCATGGCTATTAGTACCACATTGTCCAAAAAAGCCAGTTCTCACTTCCATGGCTGTAAAAAATACATCTTTAAGAGAATAATTTAATGGTACTAGAGAGAAAAAACATTTTTAATTTCAAAAAAACAAGGAAAGTATGAAAGCTGCAATTGGAGCACTTGGAAATAAAGGTGGGAAGGTTGGTGAATTGTCAGTGCTGCTTAAAACAGTGGAGAAATAAAAGCTAGGCTGTGTGAAATTAAAGCATTGTGAACCTCTGCAAATGGAATGAAAATATATCACAGTAATCAACTAAATACAAGTGGGCTTTATTACTCTGCTGAAGTGGGCTGAAGTACCTTTAGTGTAATAATGTTCAATAATATTTAAAAACAATAGTAGAGAAATTCAGTATACAGCCCACTATAAAAATTAGAGAAAACTATATTGCTCAACTTCACAAATTACCAGTTCAGCCAGAGGCACATAAAAGAAGAAGAAAAAAAAGAAAGAGTATGACTTTTCAAGTTCATTTCCTAAGTTACCTTCAAATGAAGTTCCCAACCTCTGTCAGCATACATGAATGACAAACTTGTGCCATTTGTAACACACAATTCAACTTCTATCTGATTGCATGAACTCAGTATTTCTCGAACATCAAGGTTAATACAAACTGAGAGAGCTATATAAAATACACTATTCTTTTTTACAATTAACTTTTTTATTAAATAAAAATCAAGTCCTATTTTTCGCTCCCCACCATGGAAAAATACAGTTCCAGAATTTAACTCACATACCTCTAGCTTGAAATGAAATTTATCTTCCTTCAATTACCACCAGTCACAGCTTTCAAAATCTACAACAGCAGATGTGGACACACCACAACAGCTATTTTCACTCTGTAAACTCTTTCATTGTTTTCAAAGTCATGACAGTATTGCAGCACAGTAATGATGTTCAAGTTGGGATTCAGACATTATACTTAGTCTTGAGTGAGAGTTTTAGAGAAATTTGAATTTTAGCTTCATTGAAAGATATCATTACCCTTTGGAACATTATTGAAGACAACTGAGTTAGTGAAATTAATCTTACCCACTGACTCCCATGTACAGGTTTGTTAAATGGTTTATTGCACACACAGTAAAAGCGGATTAGGGTGCAGTCAAAAAGGTTGAATAAAGAAATTAATATTCATTCACAGACATATGTTTTCAAAAAGGTAAATAGACTAGGCAAAATTTAAAACAAAACAAAAGATGGAAGCATCAAATTAATTCAGTAATTTAAAATATCCACTTATTATTAGTAATAACTGATTTGTATACCTAATCAGAATAACCAGTATAGTAGCTACATATTTCACAAATTGTACTTTCATAGAAAATACTTGTTCAGAGGTCTGAATAATCAGGACAACTTTATTTCTGAACTAGTGCCCAACTGAAGATTTCTATGCTGAAGGTTTTTGTTATGTAGAAATGAATCTTAACAGCTAAAGGTGGCAAAGATTCAGTGGAATAATACTTACTAAAGAGACCCCAGAGGACTGTTGAAATCAGACTTAATTTGAAAACTACTGTCTATTTCTGAGGCAACATTAGGCATCACTTTAGAACTTCTTCATATTCACCTATATACTGCAGCTTAAGTAGCATTATTTCAGTTTCACACTACAAAAATATTAATTCCAACTAAGCACAGAAGAGCCAAAATTTATCAGATTTATATACACTTTGAAATAGTTGGAGTTTTTTGATCAGTAGTTCCTGAACTACTGCTGGGAAAATAGAAACTAAATTGGGATAACCACATGAATACTTACAGAGAAAAATGCCAAGAAAATGAAGCAACTGAATGATGGAACATCTGAGTAATGACAGAAGAAGAAAATTACATATTCTATCTGATTGAAAGGGATTCATATTATTTATATTAGATGAAAATTAAAAAAAAAATAATAAGAACTGGGATTTTTGAAATTCTGTGGGGGGAAAGTACAGTACAAATTGTCTGGAAAATGTAAGAGAAAAATATGTTGAACAAAAAAATCCTATGCAGAATCTACTAGAAAAAGTTATGAAATAAAAAAAGCAAGAGCTCTATTGAGGAAAAGAGGAATTCTTGGTATCAGTAATTGTCATCAGTTATCTCAGGAGAACTGTCATACAGATGTTCTGAAATGTGTATCTTAACTAAGGAAGACAGGTCAGGAAAAAAAAGGAGATATGCAAATCTTTAGCATAAGCTGACAGTGAAGTTGTAGGAAAGTCTCAGATCCCCCATGAATAGGATGGAGGAGGAAGAGTGAAAAAGAACCAAGAACCCCTGTGAGACTGGAAGAAAGGGCAGAATAGCTCTCAAAATAGACAGCCAAGGACAGTGCAAGTGGCAGAGCAAAGCACAAGACTGTCATGTATCAGAAATATAAGAAAGGCCAGAATATCAAAGACGAAGTGATCATTACTAGGAGCTAAAGGACTGGAGAGACAAAAGAAGATAAGATTTCTATTATTTCGTGTAGTTGCAATGATGTTGTGCATTCCAGAAACAAACAGTAATTATACTAATTTCATATGCCCTCCACAAGGACCTATGCTGCTATAAATAAACTATTTTTACTGGATTTTACTGGATTTGTCAAATATTTGTTTGTTCTTTTTCCCCCTAACCCCCCCCCAAGGTTGTGTTTGCATTTAGGTATTATGTCTTACACAGTGGCAAAGAGTTAAAATTAATGTTTAATAGATTTTCTGTGCAGGCTGCGTTAGCTTGAGATGTCTTAATAAATCTGAAACAAGGAACCAGAGAACTGTACAACATGTTAGGACTTTTGTACATTTTTACAGGTTTTAACAACAAGAAGATATCAGAACAAAAAGGGAAAAGTCAAATGGCAGTCATGGTTTAGTTGTTAGTGCTCACTTCTATGAACAACAATAACTGACACAACTAACTAGAGCTTCAGAAAAGAAAAGTACATTTAAAATACTAAACTAAACAACTTGAAATTGTAGTGTAGTCTTAATTGTAATGTAGTCTTAAAACACCTCAGTGAACTTCAGTGAGGAATGGCTCTATGGGAGGAAGGAGCATAATATAAAAAGCGCATATGGATGTAAGAAAGGCAATTTCCCTTTTTGTCTTCTTGTATAGCAACACAATTCTCTTTCAGACTTTGGTCTTTGAGAACAATATTAATATTAATAAAGCCTCTTTCTAGAAACACTGGCTACTTCAAAGTAGCCAAGAAGTAAAACAAACTGTTTTCTATACTGTATCTAACATTCTACAAGTATCCTATATTCATTCATCAAGATCCTGATCAATAAAGCACTTGAGAGCACATACTTAAATAACAAAACTCATGAGTTGTTCTATTGAAGTCAATGAGATTAGTCCCATTCTTTAAGATAAGCTAACAATAAGAGAAAGTACTTTTTATCTGCATTCACAATCAACTTTCATTTAGCAACAGAAAAAATAACATCTATTTCAACAGTACTAGAAGTTGTGTAAAGAACTTGAACCTAGAAAAACCTACAGGCTTCACTATGCATACCACTGAGTTTTGTTTCCTGGTTTTTTGCATGTCTAAATACCTTCCTCATAAAAAAAAAAAAAAAAAAAAAAAAAAAAAAAAAAAAACCAAAAAAAGTGAGTTCTCATCTTTTTCCTTCTCTTATTTTCCACACTGAATCTTCCCTGATGTCAATGAATGCTACCAAAGAAAAATGGACAAAAATTAGAAATACACAAACATTTTTGCAATCCACACTTACTTACATTAAAACAATTGATCTAGTGGTCAAGAATTTCACATCATAAAAAGTTCTTTTAAATATTATGAAAGGAATTTTAATTCACTTACTGCAAAAATGCAGAGAGCTTCCATTTTGAGATGAAGAGTTTTAAACTTGAGTGCCTACCAGCATGCTGTGTACTTATTCTACAAAGGTAATGAAGATGGAGTCATATGTTCAATGGAGCCTAGAAAAGCATTCAGCTGATGAGCCACTCTAAACCATAAACCTCATAAATCACTCTAAATCTCTCTCTAGGCTCCTGAGTTTATTTACTGGGTGAAGCTTAGACACCCAACACAGCAATGAACACAAACTTACAGAAAGACATCTATTTTTTTGCATTTATACTCAAACTGAACCTCATCTCTGCTGTTCACAGTAAACCCACTGGCTGGAAGGACAGACTAGGAACTTTGGAGTTCTGGATCTGACAGACGTCTGAACACAGAAATTCCCATGTATTGGCAAGTAATATGCAAACCCATTTAAAGGTAAGCACTTGTGCCAGTTAACAACTTCAGCTGATATGGGGAGTCATATTTAAGCATCCCATAGAGGCTGCTACTGTCTGTTTTTTATCTGCCAGTGCCAGTGCTAGTGAAACTGCACATCACAGTTGGGAAGCTGAATGTGCACACTGCTCTGTGCTAGAATCTGGTCCAGCAGAAAATCAGGACCCACTTAGTCTGCTTTCACTGAAAATTTAGGAACCCTGTCTCTTCTCAAGAAACTACAAAATAAATAGTAAAAACTAACAAAATAGACTTGGACTCAACAAAAGAGTACCAATCGTATATATACACCATTATAATTCTACAAATACTATCTGGCTTTTTTCAATTCTAGGAGAAAACCTGTGAGTTAAATTCATATATAGATGTCAATGAGAGTATTTTAAATTCACATTGAAAAGCTGAACTATTGTTTGAAACACTCGGTTTTTTCTCCTTTGTGCACATAATTCTTAGGCATTTTAAAGACTGTACATAAAGTTTTAAATACATAAATATACGGTTAAAGCAGTGTGGTTCTTTTTTTGACTAACACTCTTACCTTCTTTTCTTTGAGTTTTCTATTATTTCAGATTGCACTTAACACAAGACAAACAATAAGAGGCCAGTGACCTCATTGCTGTACCACTGAAATACAACTGCCTGCCACAATAAACTCCTAATGAGCACAATCCTTGCCAATGGAAGGTTGCCCTGGCAACAAAGTTATCCCAGAAGGTAACTATCCATGTGGTAGAAGGTGATGGCAGTCAGTTGTCTGACAAAGATTCAAAAACTATAAAAACTTTTCAATTGCTCAAGTTCAACAGAAACTTGAGGTACCAGGAATCTATTGACACGAGAAAATACTGGCTTGCTGAATACAAAGGGATAAGGATATTATGTTAAGACAGGTACCTCTTCAGATTGCCAGTCTTGCAATAAACAGTTCTTCTCTCACTTGTTCATGTCTTCCTATGGTTCCAAATAACTAAATATGATTAAAACCATATTTATACATTTGCTTTTAAAGAGAACAATGTAAAAAGGTTTTCCTGAACTATAATGGAAGTTGGCAAGATCAAGGCTGGGCTCAGTAGACAGTAGGATGGTGAATTCCAGCTCTGAGGGAGCTAAGAAAATTCCCAAGAGAAAACAAGAGGTGGCAGAATCAAAGGCAGAGGCATGACTTGACTACAGCCTCCTGAAGACACTGATGCTTTTTAACCAAGGAGCTGGTTCCTCTTACAGCATAAGGCAGGTAGTGACAAGAAGAGTCACTACCAAGACACACAGTATTTTTACGTTCATTTCCCAAGAAAATCAAACTTCCATGTTTGCATTTTACATCTGGCACAAAATGTTATATCCCACTATGTCTGTCTCCTCCACTCCAGAACTTTTAACCTACTGGCCAGTTTCAAATGCCTAGAAATCTGAAAGATGTGATGCTACATGCATGTCAGTAATTGGATATTAAATATTCATATGTCCAGACACTTCTTACAAGGTAACTAAGCCACATTCTAAAATTAGCTTATTGTAAAATGAGAGTATTAAAAGGACAAAAAATAACAATAGAATCTGTGTTGTTCACTAAAATACTAAGTGGTCTTGAAAAATCTTCACTTTGTAGAGATGTAAAATTATTCAGAATAGCTTTTACTGGTAAAAAATAAAGTTGGCTTCAAGAAGTTTCAGAAAGCTGTTGTGCTACTGAATAATAAAACAACAAATGAAATTCAGTCTGGATATACACACAGAGGTAAAACACTTCAAAGCATAAACATCTGATGTCAAGCATTACATGAACCTCTAAGACAGTCAAGTCAGATTAACTATGAACAATTACCTGAAGCACTCATTTTCGCAGGAGAAAAGGCATGAAAAATTATAAATAAATAAATAGGAAACAACTTAAATCTCACTTATGAATCCATGGTATTCTCACCTCCTGAAGAAGTTTCCATTTTCTACACAACAGAAATAAGCACAAAAAGCACATGAAATGGCTTTCGTAAGTACAGGTATTTTCAGCTTGTAAAAGGAGTGACTGCATACAGAGATAGAAAACAGTTTTGAGACAGCTGATGGGGAAAAGTGAATAAAGAATGATTTGATACAATTTCTCATCATCACAGAAATAAGTGGAAGTGAATTCAAAAGAATCTTTTGTTAAACCAAAGAAAGAAAATTTCTTTTCACCTTGCATAAAGAAATAGCAAAAAAATCACTGCCACAGGATGTTTTAAGCAGTATACTTTAAACAATTAGATATATATTTAATAATATTCAATAGGCATTTAAAAAAAAAATCAGTATAAGAGATAAATATATAATGAAGCTTGCAAGTAGAAGAAGATGGGAAGGTATGTATGTTCCCCAGTGTTTTGCTCTCACTCTAAATGTCTGTCTTTGTTCACTTAACCTAACCTGGTTCAAGGATCTTGGTAGTCCAAAAAGACCAGGCTGGAACAGTGAGATGTCTCACACTCTAAATTCCTGGCCATGAAAAATTAAATTTGATTTCAGTACTTGTATTTTGAGTCTCTTGTCTCAGGTGGCTTAAGGCTTTGATTGAGACTAGAGTAGCAATAATATCTTTCTTTTATAGATTCTACAGTGTCAGCTGAGAAATGTACTCCAGTTTCAACTTTAATTGATTGTTTAGGCTTTTTTTTTAAAATAAGCACTAAACACAAGACAACTCTACTGGAAAACACTTAAATCATTCTCATATTGTGAGAATTAAATTCTCTGATTGAGTCTATGTGAAAAATAGAAAGATAGGAAAAGCCATAGCTGCATTTTTGAACACTTCCTAAATTCCAATGACTTATGGCCAGACAAAAATCATTATTATGTGTAATTTTTTCCCCTCTTTATCTCTTCTTTTTTTTTTTTTTTTTCCTGGGAGGACAGGATGAAGAAGGAGCAAGAGGTGATAGTGTTATAATTTATGTAACCAAAATTTTATTTTAATAATTTTCTACACTTAGACATCTTCTTTCCATTTGGATAAAGACAAAACCTGTGCTTCTGCAGCTTTTCATGAGCTTAATAAGATTGCTGGATTCTCAGCACTTCTGGAAAATTGTACCAATATTATTTCTTAAAACATAACATTAGATGCCTACTTTTAGACAAATTACCCTTAACCAAAACCTAGTAATGAGCTACATAAGTGATACCAACAAATACTATGTCTGTTACCATATTGGTCAATAAACATATGAGATCCAATATGAGATACATGAAAATAAAAATTAACACTAAGTCAAAGAAATGAAAAATACACTTCAGCCTTCCTTAAAGAGGGGAAGGACATAAAAGGTGGTCAATTACATGTTATGATACATTTGCATTTTCCAGAAAAAAACCCAGCATTTATTTTGGGCAAAGAAATCATCAGTCTCCTTGATTAAGAAAAAAGAATAAATGTCAAGGAGGAAGAAAAATGTCTTTTTCTAGACCCACCTGCAGGATTTCAGGAAGACAGACACAAACCAACAGGCTCCTCCAGCAACAGGTGCTCCCTACTGAAGTTTGTCTAAGGGATGCAGCCTGAGAAATGTAGTAACTACCAGAGAAGAAAATCTTAGGAAAGATGGCAAATAAGGACAAGCAATCATTCTGATCTAACACTAGGGCTGAAATCACAGCTCTCCTCTCTCATCCTCTCTCCCTTGCACCGGCTGTGGTACTCATCAGCCTCCTCACTTCCCTAATGTGAAGAAAACCAACAGATACTGCCAAGGAGCTGAGGCGAACAGAAACTAGAAGAAAAATCTGTTTCAGCAGTGAGACAGTAAACCAACTCACCAATACTGTCAAAATCTATCAGTGTTATTGTTTGTTTTTTGGTGTCTTTTGTTAATCTTTGTAACTGTTTTGCATTTTGCATGGTAGTATTTTATAAATTCTTGCATTTGCACTTAATTTTACACAGTAAGCCTTAAAGTACCTTGGTAACACTAAAGTTTTCCTCACACAAGAACAGGGTAATGCTGTAAAGTAGGACAGCAGAGCATTGTAAACAGTACCGCTCTCACCTCCCTGGTTTTGTATTTTCAATGAGTCTGAGTGCATTATTCATGCCAACTGCATCATCTACTTACTGGTGAGCTGGCACTACAGCAGTCAGCTAAATGGTATGACACAAAAAGGCCTCCTGGCAGGTGAAAATATTAGGCTGTCCACTTCAACTCTAAATATTCACACAGCATATGACAGCATGTATTTAGAATTGGAAACTAACATACATAGCTGCTCCTTTATTTTTCTTCTACATTTTCTTTTTTTCTGAGCAAGGTTTTAGCTATGAAACCTGTGCTGGTGTCTCTTCTGCAAATTATGTACTACTACTGTGGTGAGTTACACAAAGAAATCACTTCACAAAAAACAGCACAAAAAGCTAATTTATATACGAATATCAGATCTGAAGGTAAACACTTTATTTAAAAAATACATGCACTCCACTCTACATGAAAAATAAGTAAAATTAAGTACTTATATGTCTATGAAAATTCTCATCCTACTTAAAACACCAGTCAGTATAACACCTTGTTATCTTGCATCAGGATGACTTGATGGCATTGTTAGAGACTTCCAGCTGCAAACTGCCTACAAAGTTTTGAACTTTTAGTTTCAAAAACTAAAAGTAGTTTTGAACTCCATATTTAAGCAGTTCTAAACACTATTCTGTTCTAAGTACTGGTACACAAGCACTGATATTCAAGTCCTGTTTTGCCACTTCTAGTCAAGGATGAAGAATTGGAAATGGATGCCACCACCATAACGGCATTGCTTCCTATCCCCCAACACAGCAGTGCACAGCTAGGTAAACCCAGAGTATCTTAGAAGTGCCTGAAGGACAACACACACTTTAAGAACTTAAATCAATGAAAATAAAAACCTTAATGGAAACTTCAATAAAACGTCTTAGCTGAAGAAAGGATACTTTCTGAGATTTGATGGTAAGCATATAAAGTATTTATCTAGAGTAAGACAGCACAGATGCTGAGCATTGAGACATCTCCACCTTTTCTAATATAGTATGTTGAATCTTGAGTTAAAGTTAGAAGCCCACAAAAGTCAGTTTCAAATAGCAATCTTTAAAATAGCATCAAAGCACCCTTCTGTCCAGGACCAAATATAAAACTAACTTGCATTTTGTAAGTCCATAGAAATATGTTAAACACTTATACATACTGAATAACTTAGTCATCACGCTACTTCATTTTACCAATCCTTTGTGCGAAAAAAGGTGATAACATAGGAGATAAAAAGGCAAGATATAAGAAAAGATAAAACTCAGGTCTTATGTTACACTATTTTGGTTTGCAGACATGAACATCATACTAATCAGTTTCAGTTCTATGGATTTGCATTTTAAATGTCTTGGTTATAACTTAACAAGCAATTTCTATTTTGAAAGAATTTACAAGGTATTTACTGCATTTATATAAAAAAAAAAAAACACAAAAAACAAAGCTGGAAACAAGTGAAGAAGTGGGATAATTCACTCATTAAAATGCAATTCAGGTTAAAGAATAAATCAAACTAAATACTTACAGATAAAAAGCTTTCTCAACATGTCCTTTGTAAGCAAAATGCATATGTCTTTACTTTTTCTACCTTACACAGTTCTTCCTCAGGTAACAGTGATGTATTTTAGTGGCTTTCATAGATACAGTTACTGAATGACAAAGTACTTACTGAAGTGAGGATTTGGGAACCTTTCCAAATTTCTCTTCTCCTCAACTCTAACTAGCTCAAGTGCAGGTATTTTGGATATGTTCAATGATTTACTCCACATGCCCTAACAAATGACTGATGAATCCTAAATTAAACTAGACAGAGAATATGAGTCCAGCTAGAGTACTCTCAGTACCATACATTCTGCCACAGAGGTGGACATCATTAAAGTGTCCAATTTTATTCCCAGCAAAGTCAATGGAAGAGCAGTGACAAATATCAAGAGACAGGATGCAGTTCTAACACCTCCAGCCAACAGCAGTTATCTGTCACACCAGGAAATGCACAGCAGCAGATTCTTTAAGTGCGCTGTTATTCCCCTGAAAGCCCTCTGTTCATGAGAAACTGGGGCCTGCTGTGAGAATCACCAATCTAGAATTAAAGCTGGAAACAGCATAGTACTTATTTTTCCAATGCAACAGAGGAAAACAGGTATCTCAGTGAAACAAAGCATGGTTTCAGCTTTAATGGGGAGACAGGAAGACACAAGAGAGAAAAGTTTTTTCTTCTGTGAAAACATCAGTGGCAGATCCTCTCTTTCAAGAGGTGCCACTGTTCTCTACTTGGATTTCTGCAGGAAATGGAGCCAGAATGCCCTCCTGGTGCACACATTAAGGGATCTGACAGTTCCACCTGCCTTCCTATTCCTTCCACATGAAGGGATCTGACTGTCCCACCCATCCTGAACCATCCTCTGATGCTGCTCCTATGCCATTCCTGCATCATGACACAGACTGGGACTAGAGATGACAGTAAACAGAGCCTTCAAAATGCTCCATCCCTTCCTAAGAACCACAAGGTAGGTAGAGTCTGAGCAAAAGCCCTACAAAAGTGTAGGGATGAATGCCTGTAGTCCCTGCTGATGTTACGTTACAACATGATTAGTTCACCTTTCTGAACTTAAAGTGCAGGTAAAGCTATTTCTGTTTACAGCAGTTCAAGATTATCAGGGGGTAAAAGTCAGTACAGGCACATCCTAAGTACCCACTGAAATAGAAGACAGCAAAACTGTAAATCTAAGCAGAACTCCCATGTTTCCTTAATTTACTGCTTTAGGACACATCAAGTAGCAAAAGCAAGCCTGATAATAGGATCATCAGCTTCTGAGTACATGGAGAAAAGCAGTAAAGCATCTATCCAGCCCTTACAATTATTAGTGGGATTGTTCCTCCCATCTGCATCTGGAAAGCTAATTATATTTCTTGCCTTTACTCATTTTATACCTCTCTTTCAAATCCAATATCACAGGTCCATCCACAGCTAAATCGTCTGAAACACTTCTTTAACAATATACCTCTAAATGAGAGATAAATTTTGGCCTATAGCAGGCTTTACATTAAAAATATGAAACAAGTTAGAAATCACATGCAACAGAATGGCTTATTGTATTGACAAGTTGGGAAAAAAATCTGTAACATTATTGCTCAACACTTTAGCAAAAACTTTGCACGAACTTTACTGGTGCTTGCAGAATTACTGCATTTATTATTCATAGTAAGAGGGTGAAAAGATGCTTATTATGAGTTGATAATCACTATAAGCACAACTGAAATCTGATTAGCAGCTTGAGGAACTGCTTGAGGTTGTTTCAGAAAAAGGGCTGGTAATAGAGGTGTCTACAATAAGATATCTTTACTGGGTTGAAATACACTAGACACGACATGCATACAGAACAAACTACTAAATAATGAAACTTAGAACACAGATTTCCTGCACCTGCTGAGCCAAAACACAGAATTATTCCTTAAGCTTGTTTAATATACAAAAATAGTCCTCACTCTGGGCATAAGAATCTCATTTAGGTATTTAGGTATAAGAAACCTTGATTTAAAAGATACAGTTGGAAATTGAATGCAAAGACTTAAGTATTTTTAAATACTACTTTAAATATATCAGAATTTTTCAAAAATTAGAATTAAATAATCTGAAACACTTACTATGGATAAAGATCCCATTGAAGTGTAGCTTGAGAAGTACCTATGGACTAGCAATGAGAAAGGGTTCCTTTCAGCATGGCAATAGTTAAAGAAATTAACCCCAGACATGGTTTTCAAGGGAAATTTCTCAACATTATCATAGAACCATAGCTCAGAGATGAGCACAAATTGGAATTCTGGCAAAAACATCTATTTTTGACACACACATGGGTTGTCAGTTGGATTAAGGAGGCATTCTTACATTATTTTATTACACATATAACACTAATGATCGGGTACCATGTGCAGTGTAAGAGTTAGCATGGAAAAAAACCTTCAGGAGCTAGAAATACCACAGCAACAGCAATAATAATTATCCAAAAGGAGATAAATTAGTTACAGTAAAACACTAAAATAGTTGAATCTTACAAATTATTGGAAAGGTCTTAGAAAGAACAAACATTTTACACTGGAATAACTCACCAGGTAATAACAGCTATCACAATGAGTAACAGATAATATAATGAAACAAAGGAGGCAAAAGAACCTCAGATGGAAACAACAGACATGTTCACTTCAGAAATTTGTTGAAGATGAGCAACCAAATAAACTCTGCAAGGATACCACCTCTTAGATTAACAGTAGAACTGATAGATTACTCATCTCTTAGCATGTTCTTATCAGAGTTGGATACCATCAGACTTCACTGAAACAATTTACTGGACCAATTAAAAGAAGAACAAGCAGTTCTTTACCCTCTGTTACAGGTCTGGATAGATGGTCTAAGTAGACTTTTTGACATTAAAGTGTATGAAACTAATGGAACATTTCTACATTATTAGTAGATATAAAGACAATGATGTTTAAAGATATTACATATCTTTACAAGGCATAAATTATTAGTTAGTCTCATACTTACTGACTAGTCTAGTTGAAAATGCTTACAGAATTTAAAATATTACTTTTCCCTCCCCCTTTGACTTCAACAACAAAGTTGGTAGGTAAGGACATATAGTAAAAAAAACTGCAACTAGAAGCTACTGGAACATCAAGTAATAGAACTAAGAATGAGTAAACCACTTTTCTCAAATATCAATTCTTTCTCTTGACAATAGGAAAAGAAATTATTGAGGAAAAATAATTACTGCAACAAGAGGTCAGCAACATAAAGAGTTTTATCTGGACAAACAATAAGACAGAAGACATGACAAAGGACAAATGCTGAGAACTGAAAACTGAAAGCTAATATTGGATTGGGTAGTTAAGCAGATGGACAGTAAGAAGCCTGGAACTCAGAATCAATGGAGGGCATTGATTAAGCACAATTCAATGTTTCACTTCTCTGGAGAGACAGAAAGGAATATTGACATCAACTTCAAGTGAGTGCTCATTTTAGTACTGTAAACTATTATGACATCACGTGCTTGGCTTTGAAGGGCAAGAAGACAGAAGACAATAAATGTTTCTAAGTAGTGGTGATCAGTGAAGGTTTTCTCTGTTATTATGGTAATTCTCAGGTAACACTAAAGGAAAAGGTTCAAGAAAAACCACACACAAAGATACTGGCATGTCCAAAACACATTACCAGAATTATGGAGGTTTAAAAAAGTACTTACTTGGTATGTGTCCCATAACCTGATGGTACACCGTAAAGGGACTTCTCTCATCAGCAAGTTATTCATCCAACGGAAAGCAAATTGCAAGTATTTCACCTCATGCTGATCCAAGTGCCTATGAACTTGTTCTGAAGACAGAATAAACAGGTATTTTACTGCAACTTTTCTGAAGTCTTGAAGTATCACTGTCTAAAACAATAAAATACTCCTCCAATCTCATGGACACAACTTGTGGTAGTGCATGCAAATTCTCATAACCAAATGAGAACACTGAAAATACAAATTAATTAAACATTATACTGGACTGATTTTTCTGCCACTAGATGGATTAAATAACTGGTCTGAGTTGCACTCTCTTAAGAAAACATTAAGATCAGAGCTGTACAATATACCCCAAAAATATACAAAGTTATAATGTGAAATTATTAGGTACATATATCCTCATTATTTTCTTGGGCTACAAATTGTTTGGAGCAAGATTACAAGAAACACAGTTTCCAAATAACATAATGGCCTCCAAAAATAAAATGTTGTCAATCAAAAAATACCAAAAAAAAAAACCCAAAAAAAGCCCTTTATTAAATTAAGAAGGCGAAGAAATAAAAGGAAAGGACATATAGAGGCTGCATTCATTTGAGGGGAAAAAAAAGTGAGATTAATGTGTAGGAAATAATTTCTTAGTATTACAAATAAATGCAAATAAAACGAGTAAAAATCAATAGTTTCTACACCTGTGCCCATACACACTGTGTTTATTGTAGAACCTTACACTATTTGAAAGCTGTGATAGTCACTTACATGGTTACTGCTAGAGCTAATAGAAATAAACTACTACATGGCTTGTCTATGTTGAGCAGAATTTTCTGCAAAAAGGATCATAGGCATTCTGTTAACAGGCTTCAGTTAAGAGGCTCAAATATGATACTAGCATGGTGTACATGACAAACCAGAAATGTCAATGTCTTATTTTGGACAAATTTATGGCAAGAAGTCTTTATCAAAGCCTAAATAAGACATTCCCACTGCCTTTCTGTATACAAATACATTCTTTAGAGATTTTTGCTGCCCAGATCATCCCTTCATCCACAGTCACGGAGATGTATTATCAGCTAAAATAATGAGTAAATGCTCATCTTACAAACTTTAGATATCTAAGAAATATCTAAAAAGGCACTAAACCACTACATTAATTAAAAGAATAATCCCAAGAGCATGGCAGCACTATTACAGAAAACATTACCTAGAAGTTAAGGTAAAAGGAGTTAAGTGATCATAAATTATAATAAAGACTGAAGCTGCCCAATTTTTTTATTCCACTCAAAATGTATTTTTTGGCTATATGAAAGCATCAGCCAATATACAACAGTTGTTTCAATATGGAAACTGGAAGTAGAAATCTTTTACATTTTAAAAACAATTAAAAATAAGGGTTTTTAAAAAAATAAGACATCATAACACATTACTCCAAAGGTCCACTTATCGCATCTTGTCTCCAATGATAGCTGAAAACAAATATCAATGAAAATGTATTAAGCACTGGTATTTCTCCATAGCACTTGTCAGCCTCCATTTATCTGTGACTAAAGCAGTCTTCAGCAGACCTGATATCTATGTTCTTAAAGTCATACCCTTCCACAATGTGAATATAAACGAATATAGACGAATTCTTAAATTGTGAGGCCCAGAACTGCACGCTGTGCTCAAGGTGATGCTGCACCAACACTGAATACAGTGGGGTAATCAATTCTTTTGACAGCTGATAATGCTGTGTTTGATGCACCCCAGGGATGGGATTTGCCCTCCTGGCCAGGACACACCAGATCCCTTCCCTCAGGGCTGTTCTCCAGCCACTCTTCTTCCAGTCTATGCCTGTGCTCAGAATAACTGTCTCACAGGTGCAGAACTCATCATTTGCTCTTGTTAATTTTTCAAATCTTAAATAAAAAATTGATGACTGTCCAATGCTCTGATCTAACAAGATCCCTCTGCAAGGCATCTTGTCCCTCAGGAGTAACCAGTACCCCCCAGTATAGCATCATCTGCAGACTTGGTAATGGTGCATTCAACTCCTGCATCCAATCACTGATAAAAATATTGAACAGAGTCAGCCTTAGAATTGAACCTTGAAGGACATCACTGGTGAACGCTCACCTGCCAGATGTAGCATCACTTACTACAACCCTTTGAGCCTTTGTCCTCTGCCAGTTCTCCACCCACTGCACTATTACTAGATTACTTATTCATGCCAAATGCTGAATTACTTGTGTGTCTGCCTTTGCTTTAGAAAAATTTAGCTGCAAGTTAAATATACTGAGGTGAGATACTAGGTTAAATTTATTATTTGACTGTCACATTTAGATACCTAAATTCCAAACTACTATGATTTGATAATCTAGTACATCAAGTAGGATGCAAAAAAAAAGTCAGTTTTATTTCTAAGCAAAGCTACTAACTCACAAAATTTTTGTTCTTCACCAAGCAGAAACAATTTTCATTTGGTTGCTTGTAGCCATTAAAAGTAAGTAATGAAGAACAATAAATTGTGCCAGTTGTGATATTTCAACTATGGTAGTTAAGGGACATAATGAATTTCTTGAAAGTTGCTTTCTAGTATAAACAAGTTGAAAAATGGATTACTAAACTCTGTGCTTTATACCTAATTGATGCAAGACTGGAATAGAAGATGCATTGAGTAAAGAAGCTAATTCTTCCTACTTTGTAAGTAATTGTAAGTAGAGGCTAATTTGCTGATAAAGGTAATTTGGACCGGCGTAATCTAAATCTAAATTTTCCATTTCAATGAAAATAAGTATGTATGTGCAATGAACAAGAAGATATATAATTACTGTCAGCTTTAAGACTTCAAGTATTTTATAAAAACTACTTCTACTGCAGCTTGTGATAGCAAAATGATTTTATAGTTAAAAAAATAATTCTTTAATCAAAATGTAAAAAAATAAGAATTATATTTGGTACATTTCCCAACACTTTACATAAATCTACACATAAAGTTTGGGTGAAGGAAGTCTTCTGACTAAAGAATAAAAGAGATGCATTCCAAAGTTGTATACTGTCAAAAATAAGTAACTTGTAGACAAAAACCACTTATAATTATTCATATTTTTACTAAATACACTTAATGGTACATTACTTTGAATGAGCACAGCCACCTTAAACAGATGCTTCTCATGCTAGATGGGTCCATACACATATTTATTCCTCATGTTCAATGTCAGCGTCTCATACTGTTTCACTGATTTCAAAATTAAAATCTCTATGATTACAGAATCATGAATTAAACAGTTAAGGAAAGAAACAACCTGTACTAAAGCATGACTCAACTGCCATCCTGACAGAAGGATGTTGTTAGAACAAGCCCCTAAGCACGTTTACACATAAGCAAAGAGGAGTTGCAAAATAATGTAAGATTATGCATGAACTGCCAAATTACTGTGGCACAGCACGGTGTCACCACATCCATCTGTACAGTTCATTACATCAGAACATTGGCCTTTTGGTGTTCAGCTTTAGTCAAAGATTCCTATCAACCCTAGTAATTGTTTCTGATGTTTGACCTAGTTTTGAAATTTTGAATATTGCTTAAAGTTTATTTTTTAGTCATATTTCATACCATATGCACTTTGTTTTTAACTCTATTTTTTCAATACTTTACATTTTTCATTGTAAATGTAAAAAAGCACTAAGTGTTAAAAATTATCTGAAATGCAGGTAAGGTAGCAATCTCTCATAAAGAGGCATTCTAGTTCAACAATAGGAAGAAAAACGAGTATTTCTCATGAAAAGTCACACAATTTTTCTTAAAAAGTGCAAGAGTAACTGTTCTGATACCAAACCAAAAGGAAAGTAAAATAATGAGCCAATCTTTACCACAGGAGCTTCTTGGCAATCCCATTTGCATGAACAACGATTTTTGTGCATTGATCTTTAACCTACAAAAACATGCTATAGAAACACACTAGCACTCCTGTTTTCCATGGAATCATGCAATGATTTAGGCTGGAAAAGACCTGTGAGATCTTGATACTAAACCATTAACTTAACACTGCAAAGCTCACCACTAAACCATGTCCCTAAGTGTCACATCTACACATCTTTTAAATATCTCAGGAAATGGTGACTCAAGCACTTCCCTGGCAGTCTATTACAGTCCTTAATAATCCCCTGGTGAAGAAATGTTTCCTGATCTCCAGCCTAAACCTCTCCTAACACAACATCCTCTTGTCATTTCCTCTCATCCTGTCACTTGCTATTTGGGAGAACTGACCAACCCCCACCCGGCTACAACCTCCTTTCGGGTAGTTGTAGAAAACAATAATGTCTACCCCGACCCTCTTTTCCAGGCTAAACTCTCCCAGCTCCCTCAGCCACTCCTCATCAGACTTATGCTCCAGACCCTTCCCCAGCTCGCTGCCCTTCTCTGGATGCACTCCAGCCCCTCAATGTCTTTCTTGTTGTGAGGGGTCCAGAGCTGAACACAGATTTCAGGTGTGGTTTCACCAGTGCCAGACAATCACTACCCTGGTCCTGCTGGCTAGACTGTTTCTGATACAAGCCAGAATTCCAATGGCCTTCTTGGCCACCTGGGCATACACAGGCTGATGTTCATCCAGCTGTTGATGAACCCCCAGCCCTTTTCTGCAATGTTTCAGCCATATTGCCCCAGCCTGCATCACGGTCGGGTTGTGGTGACTGAAGAGCACAGCCTGGCATTTGGCCTTGTCGAACCTCACACAACAATGGCCTCGACCCATTGATCCAGCCTGTCCAGATCCCTTTCCAGAGCCTTCCTACCCTCCAGCAGACCAACACTCCCACCTGACTCAGTGCAAACTGACTGAGGGTGCACTCCATCTCTCTGTTACAGTTCCCATATGTGGAATCTTGCTGTCCAAAAGAAAGACCTTTGTCACCAGTCAATGCCTGCTTTCTTTTTTAGTAGTCTATGCACTGAAAGCTAATTTTTAAACTAATTCTCTCTCCTTCTGAATAATTTCTACATTGTTCAAAGCCAAGATGTTTATGGGATACAAAGGTAAGAATTTGAAGTAAAATCTCAACACTAGATGCTGCCAGGTGCAGATAAGAGCTTAAAACCCCCAATGTGAAATTCTGAACAAAAGTAATTCTGTCAAGACAACAGCTTAGCAATGAGTTACTAGCAGTTACGTATATTAACTTTTATTAATATACATTAATTACAAAAGAAGTTCCTGCTGACCGAAGAAGACATTCTAAAGATGTGCACCTCATGACAAGATCTCATCATGATACATAGTCCCGCTTCAAGTAATAGTAAAGATCCAAGTAAAATATTTACTTGCTGATTATATCTTGTTCCAGATTTAGTTTATTTTTTATAACTGGTTAAAATTGTCCACTGTAAAAAATTACAATAAAAGCATTTAAAAAATACACTGAAAAGTCCTAAGAGTGAAAATATGACTGGCAGAAAACCAAAAATATTACCAATTACATTCTCCTCATGGTCTACAATTTAAAGATAATGGTCTATTTGAGTTTAGCTCACTAAACATACAGCTCACACCTATGACTGAGAAGTATCTTCATCATATACAAAATATGTACTCTAATACTGAAAAGCCCAAGACACTGCTACCAAAGCAAAAGAAGAAAATACTAGAGGAGGGAAGGAAAGGCCTAGTTGCCTCATGGAATCAAATGAAAGAAACAACTCAGTGCTATGTAACACCAAATGGGAAAAAATATTAGGAAAAATATTTAGTAGTAATCAAGAAAGATCTACCCTTCCAGCTCAAAGTTCAAAAAAAAATCCTGCGTTTCCAGGTAGACCTCAAACTTAATATTCTGAGTAAAACTAACAATAGAGAAAAATATGTTTGATGAGACACTTCTAGGTACTATCATTGGACTTCTCTAGCCTGTTCTTCTAAATCATAACTGTGTGCATTCATAAAAGGGTTCACGCCTGACACTTTTTAAATTCCCCATCATGTGAAACATCTTTTTTCTTCTCATTTTTCTTTCTTTAATTTGCCATGAAACTAGTAAGTTTTGGCTATTTAAAAGTAAAAGTGCTTCAGCAGTTAGGAATTCACAAATTATTTTACAGTCATTCTCAACTCATGCTAAGATCTCTGAACTCTGTAATAGCATACAAATATAATCTCTACAGTAAAACATAAAAATATTATTTAAAAGAGATATTAATTAATTATAATGCCCAGAGAACACCATTTACAAGTGGATTAAAGTATAATACAGTAATTACAATCATAAAGTCAGATATGAAATAACTACTATTGAGCTAAATAAAATAGCTTTATTAAAATGTGAAAGAGCGTTACAGTGCAAATTAATTAAAACAATTATGAAATGCTTAGAAGATTTTCAATCACTTCAGCACCAAGCTGGCATATAAAGATGGACCAAGAAACAAGGTCCTTATTAATCACTCCTTCTCAATAGCAGGAGCAAGGTCTAAATAAATTCTATGTCCATTTCCAATTCAAAATGCTTTCCAACGGCTGAGAATACCAGTTTTGCAACTCTTGCAATTAGAGCTCTTTTTCCCAGATACTTCAACACAATCCTAATTCAAAGTTATTGGTGTCAGTAAAATGTTTTACAATATAATTAAACATGAACATAATTTTGCACATACAATTATGCATTCTTTAACCATCAACCAAAAAATCATTAGTGTGATTGAATCTGTAACAAAGATAGATCAAATGTCATCTCTTAGCATAGTTTCATTATCAGTTCATTGTATGAACACCCAAGATTCAGATTAAAAAACAAATTAATTAATCTATAGCTATCACGTATATTGAACTTGTTCTGTGAATTCTTATTAAACAACAGTAAACAGATTAATAAGAAAATTTATTAGTCTTGGTTGATATTTTGCGCTTTCGAGAGCCAGAGTTTCTCAAAGAAAAAAGCAAAACCATTTTTTCTGCAGTTTAAAAAGTTCAATTAGCAGAGAAACTGAATGTCCTTCAGAAACTATGGAAGCATTAAAATTACTCATTAGGTATCTCTAAGTACTTTTTGGCTTAACTCGTCATATGAAATTAAGTTCTGAGCAGAACTGCAAAACGTTTGTGTTTGAAGCATTGGACAGTTCTATGGGAATAGGCACCTTTATCTCCTGGGATTCCTGCTGGATGTAAAACATCCACACAACATTCAGAGAAGAAACTGTAAGGATCCCAAGGGAAGTGTGGACATTTTAAACTTTAGCAGCCCAGAAAAAATGCACAGCTCCTAAATAAATTCAGACATTAGAAAGGATAATCCCACCAGTACTAATCCTATTCTAGTGAAGGATGTTTTATAAACTTCTCCAATTAAACAAGAAAACATATTAAAAACATATTATGCACAAATATTAAGAGCTTTATGAACCAAGCTTTAAGGCATATCTACAGCAAATATTTCAAAGCATGAGAAGTACACAGAATGGTACAATTAAATAAGCTCTTTTACTGTGGTTAAACAAAAATGCATATAAAAATGAAAAAGTTTTAACTAACTACATTTCAGGAAGAACTTGATTTGCATGTATTTATACACAACACATTTACAAGAGAGTTATATTTTTTAAAAATCATGTGAGTAGCAACACTACACAAAATATTAATTTAAGGCCACAACACTAAAGTACTTTATTACAAGGCCTTAGTTGTGGCATTATCTACAGAACTTTAGATAACTGGGCAACCAAGATATTTGTATCTGAGAAAAACAAGTAAATAAGGTATGATTAGCAGAGTCAAGATTAATTTGCTTAGAACATTAAGACAAAAGGCATTATCAAATTTGCCATTTGATGTGAATGAGAACACATATAAAACATGGCACCAATAAGAAAAATAGCACTTTTAAAATTATTTATAGAACATGGTTTTAAAAGGTGAAACAGCATTTTAACTGCACTTAGGAATAACTAAGTGTTTCCCCAAACAGTACTGTTCAGTATTTATTAAAAGTCATTCTTTAAAGCAATCCAAACATAACAACTTACATTTTGCACTAAAAATACCTTCCTCTTAAAAAATTTTAAATTTTTTTTACATTAAAATAAATATAAATTAGAAATCGTCCCAATGAAAACATCGTATGTAGGAATAGCTGTGGTAACAAACAATCAGAAGATCCATTCACAGTGGAAACGGCAGAAATTATGAAATTTTACTGAACCTTTGAAAAACGTAGCTGAATTCTAGATAAACTTCCTTATGAGAAAGTTAAAATGCAGCACTCATTTTATATTCTTAGGTATTCTTCCATCACTTACATTTTCAAGAGAAGGGACAAAGGACATACAGTAACAGTAAGGGCTTTTTTAATTATTATTTTTAATCATTTCCTGCATTTTTCCATCTCTTGTTACTAAAATTCAAGGGCCAAGTCTACAAAAAAAATGGTGATTTTTGGTGAAAAAATGTAGAACAGTAAAAACAAGGAATTTCTTTATTTACAAGAAAAAATAAGATCAGACTGTTCAGAATACAAATGCAAAACTTGGGCTGAGTTGTTATAGAAAAGATGCAGAAAAAATATTTTCAAACTTATCCTCACACAAGATGCAGAAAATTTATTGTCAATACTACCTTTATCATTTTCTGTAATATTAATAGGAAGTCAACATATATAAAAAATATATTTAACATTACAATAGGCTGAGGTTTTTTTCCTAGAACTGCCTTATTGCTAATTTGGAGAGAATGCTACATGATTTTAACATCTTTTATCAATGTTTATGGAATCTCTAGACTACTTTTATCTACAAAAGCCTTCTCCAAATGGCTACCTCAAACTCTCATGTAATTGCCATTGTCTTACAGTAAATTGAAGAAGTTGAGACTCTTCCAAGCATGAAACCAGCCAAGTGCTAAGCACTTTAAATTCTGGAAACACAGATCCTGAATTAATTTGGGCATTCCTACAACATGTCTCTTTGCTTACTAGCCTAAATGAAGCGAAAGTGGAAGACAGCATGCCATGTGAGTATGACCTTTTACAAACCATGAGAAATGGTTCATGATTCAGAATAGAGAAGCTCTACTGGTATTACAGGAAACAGAAAAGATAATTAGTTATAAGACATTCCTCATATTGATTCTCCCTCTCAATTTTTTTGTATAATTCCAAGAAAAACCTGAATGATGATGACAAGGAGACTAATGAGATTGAATAATATTTTATCTTCAAATTCCATCTCATCTGTAAAAATATTCTATTAACAAACTAAAAAAATTCCATTAAACACAATTCATCAAAACTATTTTCTGGAGTTTAAGCAGAATGAGATTATGATTAAATTAAGAGAGTATTTTGGCTGTTTGAAATCTTCTGTAATGTTCTGGAGTGTACACACAAAGAGAGTTACATTGAGGGGAGTTGTGATCCATAAGGCTGGGTTGATGAAGGTTGCTTGAATCACTGACATAATGCATTAGCACTCTCCAAAGCACAAGCATCACCTTTCATACACTGGCAATCCATTACTATTAGCAAATAAGCACTGCAAGCTTCACCCACTCACACAGCTACCTACTACATCAAACTTCGCTTCACCATGCAGCTACCCAGCATTGAGAAAGTAAAGTGACACAGTACCAACAGGAATATTATTTTCTTGCACAGTAACCTTAATGAGTACTTAGGATAAGTAGAGCAAATATGGATCATGAGGGGCTTTTTTAAAAGGCAAAGCCACTGAATTTATATCAACTATACATTTCCCTTTAACTGCAGTATAGCAAACTCAGTATAAAAAGACAAAAGTGAAAAGGAAATGAAGACTAAACCACAATATTCAATCAAACTATGCCTGATTCCACCAAAAAGCCAACAAGATCAGGATCCCTTAGCTGAGGTATACAAAATATATTGCAGTACACAACCAGCATTGTTTAATTAACAACTAAAACTTTATTTTAATCTTACAAATACTTTGGTGTGCTTTCCTTGCAAAAAAAAGTAACTGATTGGACAGTCTTCTAGACAAAAAAAAACAGCTCAAAGAATATTGAAAAATGTGTATCTTTACTATCCAAAATTTTTAACTGTACCCCTGCATTATAAAGGTTGTGATCAGCAACACAAAGTCCAATTGACCACTAATGGATAGTAATGGTTTCCCTCCAGAGTCAGCACTGGGGCCAATACCTCTCTTAAAAACTAAGGACAGCACAGAGCAGACTCTGTGTTTGCGAATGATACCAAACTGGGAGGAGTGCTTGACATGTTGAAAGCGAGGGCTACTATTTGAAGGAACCATGGCAGGCTGAAGGAATGGCTCAGAGGAGCCTCCTGAGGTTCAGGAGAGGCAAGTGTCCTCTCTCGGGGATGGAACAGTCTCATACATCAAGCACTGCCTGGGCACAATTTGATGGAGAGCAGCTCTGCTAAGAAGGACTTGGGTATCCTCATGGACACCAGGCTGTACCCAATAATGTCCTTGCAGAAAGCAAGGTCAAATATATGTTGGGATTTCTAAGCAAGAAAGAAACCAGCAGGTCAGGAGAAGTGATTCTTCCTCTGTATTCGCCACTTGGCAAACCATGTCTGCAGCATTACCTCCAATTCTGTGCCACTGGCACACGTGAGAAAGCCCAGAGGGGCAGAGGAAGCTGGAGCACTTCACACATGAAAGGAGGCTGACAGAACTCGGTTTGCTCAACCTTAAAAAGAGTCTATGAATAGCTGCAAGTACCTAATGGGAGCATGTAGAGAACATGGAGCCAAATTCTTCTCAGAGGTACACTGAGATAAAGTAAAAGGCGGTAGACATGTGCTCCATTTAAAAAAAAAAAATTTATATAAAAAATAAAATTACAGTAGAAGTAGTCAAACTTCTTACCCAAAGAAGCTGCAGAATCTCCATCCCCAGAATCACTCAAAACTCAACAGGGCAGGACTCCATACAGCGTGATCTATGTTGGCCCTGTTCCATCAGATAAAGAGGGATCGAGGCAAGGGCAAAGGCTCGGAATGCTGACTCCAGAGGCCCCATATAACTTAAGCAGCTCTAAATTCCCATCAGGATTTACTAACAAACACTCATGATGTCTACTGAGAACTACCAAAAAAATTAAAAAGATCTCACAAGTCTATTTTATATTAAATAAAAAACAGGATCCCACACTTTACTTTGAGTTACAAAGGGTGATCAAAGGACAGTATAAGATGACACAACTATTTCCTACAACTGACTTGTTTTTCTAAAGTGTGAAACTTTAAAAATAATGCTTCCTAAACCTAATAATTGAGAGAAATTATTTAACTATATCCCTAAAGCACTCTAGGTACAAATAAGACTGCAGCATTTCTTTTTTCCTTAAATTAAACAATAATACATTGTATTATACTTAATATCTTTATTAAATAAAACAATAAAGTTGACTATCAGAATGCTAATTTTAGTTTTAAAAACTTAGTTAAACAATTTGTTTATATAAATGTTCATTGACCAAGTTAAGGAAGTCTATTTATAGGAATTTTAATTAGACGCTTCATTTCTATATAATCATTTGCTTCTGAATTGTAAACATCTATATTGGCACAAGATGAAAATTACATATAAAAAGTCACATTACAAGAAGTTACATTATTTTTGAAATAACAAAATAGGCTGATTTACTGTATTTTTAATAGAAATATTTAGCTACCCAATATACAGAAATATGCCTTTATATTTTTCATATTCACTTGTATTTAAAAAAAAAATATACCCACAAAAAAAGTTTTTACATACATTTACGTTTATAATGTAATATTACACAAACACTGTTCTCCTGCCCTTGGTTTTTGAACATTAAAAATATTTTAATATTCTAGAAAAGCACAAAGATAATTATCAAATATTAAGGATGTACACACAAGCAGACCGAATCTCCTACGGCCAGCACTGGCACCACAAAACCTTCACAGTATATGTAACAAAAAGAGGGAATTAATGCTTCCAAGGAGATTATCAAATATTAAGCTACACAAGAAATATTTTTTCTAAGTCATCACTGACAGGCTAGTGTTGCAAATATATGCCTGGTTCTCCTTGGCTGCATTTTGTTAATACTCTGTTCATTAATTTAACAAACTATCAAGAGAGTATGTTTAGAATGGGCAAGCATTATCTCTTGCATTTCATTTAATTAAACTCTGTTCTAGCAATATGACAGTCAGCATTTCATGAAAGGAATTATTTTAAGGATGAAGGTAGAAAATATTTCAAAGTGTGCTGCTAAAACATGAAAGCATAATCTAAAATTACCCCTGCACACACTGTAATTTATCTATAAAATTAAAGATGCTATTTCCAGAGTTCATAATTAATTGGATTCCACAGAGAAATTATGCAGGCATTCCAGATAGCAAAATGATGCACAAAGGCACAAAACATAGTGCCGAAGGACAACCATAAACAACCACTGTGACTTGCCCACATTACAACAACCATTGAGGCTTAATGTGAAATGAATACTGCCTGCCTTTTGTATGTGGTCATTACTCTGCTGCAAAGAAATTGCCATTGAATTTTGATTATATTGCCTTAATAAAAAGTAATGAAAGAGGCTCATGCTCTAGTGGCTTTCTTTTAAATGATACACGACAGTGATCTGCAGAGGCCAGTGCCACAAATGAATGATGACACCTCACCCCAGGAAGGCCATGTTACTGCACCATGGCAGGGGGCTGCTGTGATGTTGGCTTTTCTCACAAACATTTTAACCAAACATTTTCAATGTAACAACAGTTAGAAATTAGTCTAGCCTTTGAGACTTACCATCAATCCGACTAACAAGTTCTTCCAACATCTTCACTTTCTTCTGAATTCCTGGCTGTGCAAACGTGTAGTTGTCCTAAAATGGAGACCACAGAAAAGTATTAGTTGAAGAAAAGCAAAAAAGGTTCCTTTTCTTAAATACATGTATTTTTCTCTGTTTTCTTATGGTGTTTCTGCTTAGTGTCTATGTTTCCTAGGTCTGCTTCTACAGTAAAACAGTAAATGATCACACTGTACAGTCCTGTGAGTCCCCACCTCTAACAGGATATTCTGTACAGATATTCCCGCATCAACTGCTCTCTACTTCCTAATCTCGTGGAGTTACTTTATTGCAGAAGTCCAAGTAACTTTAAAAGGCCCTCATTTTACAGGCCAAAATGAGCCACACTAGAGATTTTTAATGTGATTTTTTTTCACATAAATTTACAATTCTACAAATAATGTATGAAATATGAAAATTTAGCCTATAATCAGAGACAGGGAAAGAATGTGATCTTTAGAATTGCAGAGTGATAACTTCAAGTAGCATAAGAAATCAAAAGTCTGTTTTAATGTACTCATAACTGTTCTGAACCGAAGATTACAGTTAATATCATGAATCAAAATCTAATACACAAGCTATGTAGCTAAAAGGGCATTATATTTGCATATATTTCTTTGAATGGATTAATTCTAAATGGATTTTTAATTTGCAGATTGCAGCTCTATAATATAGACTTGAGTTTTAAATAATGAGAGCAAGAAAGATATCTCTGCTTGAAACCCAAAGTGGTTGATCTTTTAAAATAATGAAATTTCTGAATATTTAATTGACAATCCCTCCACTCAGCTCATTTTGTTACAGTTGTCTTCCTGGGGTTCTTGAGAGATTCAAGAAAATAAAATTAAATATACATATTTTATAAGAAAGTTGCTATGTAGAATTTTTTTGTGTGTAACCACCACATGCACAGAAAAGAAGGGTAAAGAGTGTTTTGCCTCAAATGCTACTGTTTGAGTAATTCCTTTATCAATTGGAGCTGAGTAACCTCAAAAACTACCCTAAAAATATTTTTACTCACATTGAAATATTATTTTTCTTGACTTTATTTCAAATTTTAACTTGATCTTAGAGTAAAAGAGATGATTATCAGTTCATTTTTACGTATCCTGATATGGCTTTCTATTAGAAACAAAAAAAAAAATCTTATTGACCCTTTTGACTGTATTCACATGGAGTTTTTTTAGGTGTTATTTGACTTATGAAACTGAATTGCAATTTATCTTCAGATTCTGTAAAATTGCTATAAAGCACGAAGCCTAGAAGTTCACAAGATAAAATGATACACTAATAATTCTGAAAGTACATCAGCCAACAAGTAATTCACAGTATCAAAAAGTCTACTGTGTGCTCTTGTCACTTGCACCTGACCACAGTAGTAGCTATTTTAATATTTATAGCAAAATTTTCTACTGCTGTAGCAGTAGCCCTTTCGCAGTAATTAATATTAGAACTCAATATATAAACCAAAACAGTATGGATGAGGAAGCAAGAATACTACTCTGAATTTTTTCATTTTCCACAGGAATCATCAAGTAAAATAGGAAACAATTTCACCTTTTTGACATTATTTCTCAAAAAGAGCACAAGCATCCTTGTAGTGCAATAGAGCACCAAAACTGAAAGAATGGAAAGACTCACAGAGAATTCAGATCTATTATAATCTCATTTCAGGGAGAAAGAAACTATCCCATGCACTGGAACATTGCCTTTTATACAAGTCTTGTATTAGTCATGGATAATATCCAGGATATAGCATCTTTAGGAAATCATAGTAATTTTCTTTACAGAACATACTTCTAAAACAAAAACCGCATTCACTTTTTTTCCCCCCAAAATGCTTATAGACTGTTCTATTTATTTATTTAAACAAAGTTGACTGGTGCACTCAAAGTACAGCAACATTTATTTGGTATATATTATTATAAATAACATGGTATTTTATTATTCCCTCTGTAACAGATCCCCTGTAAAACAATGTTCCTGTATTTACCACTGAAAGTCAACACAGAGTTAAAACACTAGTGCTCCGATCATTAGTCTCTACCCAGGTAGTGCAACTCTTGACTGTGATCTATGAATCTGAAACTACTTTCTTTCTCAAAGCCTAATTTACTCCATACACACCTGGAAATGCAACCCAAAACTGCCATCTTGATTTGAAAACAGGTAAATTTGCTTTTCATTACATTTGATCTTCCATCTATTTATTTTTCTGTTCATTATTTTGGCTGCAAATGAACACAGCTGGGGGTCACTCTCATACTTGTGCTGACTCACCTAAACTGGAAAGATCTTTATTGGCTCTCCCAGTCCCCTCTTCTAATTAAACTAGGTTGTGCATACCCCTTCCTATGACACTTGTATTTGACTTTCTGGAGCTCCTGAAACTGTGAGAAGGACTTTGTAAACATAAAAGGTATTCTGTTGCCCACTACCGTTGCTTCTTTTGTGCTTATAGGTGAAAGAAAAATAGTAAAACAGAAAAGAAAAAAAACATGCCAAACTCATAAAATTCATGAATTATTGCCCAGGGCTGTTCAGCCAAGACAATCCTTTTCTCAATTATGACTATTTCAGAGTTTGTCTTTTGCTCATTATCGATGGTCAAAGTTTCAAATGAGGAAATATAACAAAAGTTTTCAGGATGGAAGCAAGGAGTTCACATAAAATATCTCTTCTTTCTAAACCCTGTTATTGACACTTTCCAGTAAGCATCCACATATGACAAAGTATGCATGGGTACACACCACAATCCATGATAAACATAAGAATTCGTGCACTGGTGTGCAATACCTAAATTCCTTGACATTCTGCTCAGATAGCTTCCAACACACTTTCAGTGAACTATGCTAACCTGCTTCACAGCTGAATGGTTATAACATCTAGTTCAGACTGACACATAATTAGTTTCAACTTACAATACAGAAGGTTAGGACTTCATAATGTCACAAGAGATCAAAACTTGTTTCAGCTTCAAATCTTTGTGTAAGTAGACTGTACTTATCCTGTAAAAGCTGGTATAAACACCCCACTTCCCTGCAACTACAACTAGGTCTGGCAGGATTTCTCAAAACCCAGTTGTTATAATTTAAAATAAAATAATAAAATTATAGACTTTACTAAACATTAAAAAAAGTATTAAGCAATTCCTTACATTTTTTAAGGGTAGAGAAATTCTAAATGGAAAAAACTTGGAAAAATACTCATAACAAATTTAACTGGGACTGTGCTCCCAGAGAGAGGGGGAGAGAGAAAGATACAGAGAGATAGAAAGAGAGGTTTTGCAGACACTAGCTGAAGAGAATTCCCCATCTTTTTCTTTAAATAGGTAATGATGGGATATTTTTAAGAGAAGAAGCAGCAAGCTGAAGAGAATGGAAAACAATCTTTCATGTCATCATGGAGAAAAACAGAGCCAGTCAAACTAAAAGAAAAAACATTGTCAATAATTTGACATAATGACTGCAGCCAAGCAGAGGCACAAAGCTTCTCGTCTTTTCAGGTCGTACACACTGTTCACCAATATTGTACTGAAGAAAATATCAGAAACATTCATAGAAGCAAATGGAAAGTTTTGACTCAAGGTGTTCATGTGTTGTTTGCTCATTTTAACAAGGTTTTATCAACCACATCAGAGCTTTTACATATAAAGAATACACTAGGCAATCCATATACATCATATGGACATATAGACTTGGATGTCTACTTTCTCTACTGATGCATATTTAAGAATTCCTATGCATCAATTTAGTATGTTCAAGTATAATATCATATGGACAAATAACAATTGAAAGAAAAAGGTTTTCTAATCCTCATTATGTCACAAAGAGATCTCCTGAATTCTTCTTTTTTATTCATTTAAGAACTTCATTCACATATTTCTGAATTCTCTAAGCAAACCCCTATTAAAAATCTTGTTTTACCTTGTTCTCAAAGTAATGCAAAAAGATGGGGGCAGGAGGGAGGGAAGCATGACACTAGATAATGATAGCCACCATGTATATTAACACTATCAAGGGAAGCACAGTTTACTCAAAATGTTTCTTTAAGATAGAGATTATAATGTAAATTCACTCCTGAATAAAGTTCAGGACAGAGAGAGTGTGCATGCACAAGAACAAACACACGAGTATGTTGGACTATGATGTTAGCACAGTCCATAGCATGTTCCATAATTCTCCAAGACACTTCCTTTAGAAGAAAAGGTCTGTCACCCATTGTAATTATTCAGCTTGACTTTTGAAAATGCAAAATTTCCTAAGTTCTAGGAAAAATACTTACAAACCATTGCAGCCCAATTTTTTTTATATGCAAAACAGCATCTTACTTATTCCTACATAGTGGGACAAAAAAAAAAAAGCAACAGCTTATTAAAATGTAGGTTGTGATTCTCATGTTAGAATAGTATCCATAGAACCAGAAGCAAAGATCCAACCTTCTACTGATCTGTGTAATCAATCCTCAGTTTTATACAAGTGGATGAATTATAAATTACAGAAAGTAGCAATGATAGAAGTGCTCAGGGTATATTTTTGGATTACAGCATAGGACAGACAACAGTTCAAATCTGGATAAGAGCTAGAAATCATAAATACAAACATGTACAATCCCAAATGCTGATGCTGCAAATTTTAGGTAGAGAATAAAATATTTTTATGCTGAAGCATACTGATGGCACAGTATATTTCATCTATTGATTACAAATAGATTTGTTGTCTTCCTGAAAATTTTACTCTCAGTGACAGGCTGGAAAACTGCATTATTGGTGCCTCCAAAGGGATATAGCCTCCGTAAAAGCTCCTGAAGACACCCATCCTTAACAAAAACTACAGCCCTCAGGATAAATCCTACTGCTGCCCTCAATTTTCTATTGCTTGAAGTACTAAACAAAGTTTATTGTTACAAAGTTAAAATTAGCTACTGGGCCAAGCAAACGAACCACCTTGGCTTTTCCCTTTTAAGAGAAGTCAACAGCAAATGATTATAGGGGATGGTAGGAACACAATAAGCCCAAGCGATGCACTTGCAGCATTCGTTCAGTTTCCACTTTGCAGCACGGAGACTTCCCTAACTCAGGGTGGTTTCTTCATAATTAAAGTTGTTGGAAGATTTTTTTCTTCAACAAAAGTTTAAATTGTTCAGGTTCTAAACCCATATAAAATGCTTTTCATCCTTTGACAAGTAGCCCAGCAGCTTAGTTACTCAACCACTCTTTTTTTCTAACAATATCACTCAGCAGAATTACAAGATGTTATCTAGATCTCACATCAGATGAGATTGAAAGCAGCTATTCCCTCTTCACCTTCTTCATGCACCTCATCATTTTAAAAACTTACATTACATTCCTCCACTTACCCAAATCCATACATAGTCCATCACCCAGAAACTGTTCTATACTTTTGATCACATTTATCTTGTTCCCTTATTATTTTTTTAACTTTCAAGCCATCTTTTTAAAATGGGACGGACAATGAAATTAGAACAGCATAGAGCCTTCTGAGCACAAGCTCCTTTTAAAAGTAGCAAAGTGATGTTTCCTCTCAAGGACTACTTACATAAACTCTTTTCCTCCCTATGTGGTAACAGGCAATGCTTCTACCATGGGTGCTTAGCTTTTTTATGAACTTCTAGTAAAAGGACTTTTTCAAAACACACTTTGGAAATAAAATTAAATCATAACGTTGTTCATAGGCTCACTGATTCCTTCCAAAAGCTGCCAGATTTGTTCTGCTTTACAGGAGCAACAGAAGATATTAAATAATACAGGGTTTTATCTTTTAAGCATTAATTCTGCTTATTTTACACTTTCTCCAAACTTCCCTGATGTACATGGCTAATTGTCTGTGCTCTCCTGAATCCCCTTGAAATAATTTTCAAAATCTAATGTCCTATCTACTCTATTCCACTTCACCCAATACCAAAGCAGTTTTGAGCACTGGCTTTCTTGTTTACTCATTACCAGAGTCTGTAATAGGAGAAAACACATATACTAAACAGAGCAGCCTTCGCAATTGACTCTGAAATTTTTACTAAGCATCCATGCACAGTACCCTAGTGATGCATTCAATCTTCTCAAATTGATGGGGAGGAAGGTAAGTCCTCCAGTGACCAAGCAAGCTATTAGAAACCTCTTGAATTGAGAAAGGTAGGTAAAATCAAGAAAAATTTCTAAACTCTCGCTCTTGAGTTTTCTTGTTCTTCAATAAAAGTTTAGAATACCATAAAACAGTATTTGCTCCAACAGATTATTAAGAAGCATAAATCAGACATCTGAGCATAAAGACAGAAAGGATACTGGATAGAATTATCTGTTGTGGGCAGGCTTATGTTCCAGAAGACTTCAGACTCATATATGACATGTAGATAAAGAAAAATACCATTTAGGAGTATCATTTGATAAGTGATTACTAAAAATGGTGAAGTTGTCCATTTCTCATTGGAAGAAAAGCCGTTCTAGAACTTTGAATGGGCACAACTGCCTGCCCTAATTGCAGAACCTATTTCTCATTAAATTTCTCATGTTTATGACTTCCAAAAAATCTTTTATTTTAGTATTTTAGAGCACAGTTCTTTATCAAACAAACCATTGTTTTTCCCTGGAATAGTCTTACCTTCAAGAAAAAAAAATCACTATGTCTTATCCCATTCTCAGGACCCAACCTGGACAATGAACAACCTGGATTTCTGGAAATTAGTAAACAGTTATTACCATACCAAAGTTCTAACTCACAGAGGGAGGGACAGACACACAGTGTGAACATGCAGTTGAAACACTGAAGAGAACAACATACAGAAATAAATGCTGCCAGAATTTCAGACAATCCCTGACAGGGTTTCCACATTTGTAAAGCATCCATTTCTGAGTGGCATTAGGATCTGTTTACACAGAAATTGGAGCACGACTGCAGTGCTGTCTCTCAGCATCAGCTACACAATGCTAGTGAAGACTCTTCAGACTGCCTCTCAGATAGCTATATCCCATTTGTCATGAACATACCACATTTGCCATGCTGTGTTCAGGAAGAAGGCAGGGAGAAAAACTATTTTCTCAATTTAGCTAATCTTACCAGAAGTGCAGGGCTGATGCATGCCTAGAAATCCTAGACAATCTGTCACTGCATTTGCACAGGTAGACCCTGCAGCCTGATACAGAAACCTGACCCTTGCATGAAAGCACATACACAGCAGACAGAGGGTTCCCATGACAAGAGACAGGTAACAGACAGATGCAGACACTTAAAGTACATACTCCTTTTATCTTGGCTGACAAACTCATACACACATAAGCTAAACCACAAATGAATTCGCAGACACAGCCAAGAAACTTGTCTTGCAGAAGTTTAATGAAAAGGTACAAAGAAAGCTATATTTGACCTATTTTTCCTTTAAAATGAACCTCAGGAAGGTCCCATGAAGAGTTTTGAGAAGAGTTATTTCTGCATGTACATCTCAACATTTGAAATACATGTTCATGTTTTAAATATTGAATCCACCAGATCTCTGAAAGGCTTTCCAGGCAGCATTCCTTCCTTCCATCCATCCATCCATCCATCCATCCATCCATCCATCCATCCATCCATCCATCCATCCATCCAGACTTCAGGCATACGTTAGCAACAACTTTCCATAACTCAGGAGTGAGAAAAAATTCTGTAGGATTCCTTTTGAAGGTCATAAATCTTGCTTTTATCAGTCGTAGGAATAGCTAATACGTACCTCAGCACACCCCAGTCTCTGGATATGAATTATCTCACTTTTAATTTAAAAATTACCAGGCCCTGACAAATAATTATATTAATATTTCTGTGCAATTTGTAATAAATCTAGTTAAATCATTACACAACACATGTATTTCCCCTTTGGTTATTTTATTACCAGTATACTTGAACTAAAAATGAGAAGTTATACTCTATTTTGTACACGAACATTACATTTTCAGGTGGCACAGATCAATGTGAACTTTTTACTTGAATGTTAATGAGACTCTGTTGAGCAAAGTGTTATAAAGGATGATTTAGTAATAAAAAAAGTTAATAATCTGGATATATGGGAATGTCTACTTAATTACATGGAAAAAATACTCATGGGATAATTCTAGTTTTCCCATAAGAACAGCCACAGATGAAAATACAAAAATGCTCATGCATCATCTACAGTTTAGAAGTCTTTTAAAGACAACCAGCTTTATCACACATACTGAGATGTATTTTGCATATGGCCACACACAGCCTCAGAAGCAGGTTTTTATAAATCAGCACATCTTGTAAGAATACAGGCTGGAGACGAATTCTGTAGAAAAGGACCAGAAATCTCAGCAGACAGAAAGCTCGGACTGAGTCACTGGCAAGCCCTGGCAGCAAAGCCAGCCAGCAGCCTCCTGTCCCAGGGGATGGAGGGAAGGGATTACCCCCACTCAGCATTCATTGTGAAATCACAGAGGTTGGCAGGGGCCTCTGGAGGCCATCTAAGTCCAAGCACTGCCCAAAGCCAAGTTACCTGGAGCAAGCTGCTCAAGGCCATATGGACTCTGGTTTTGAACTTCAAGGATCAGGATTCTACAACCTCTCTGACCAAACAGTTCCAGAGTTCAATCTCTACTGTGTAGATTTCCTTTAAAATTCTTAAAAATAATTTCTTGTGTTTCAAGACCACATCTAAAATACCACATTCAGTTTTAGGGACCCTGATACAAGAAAAATGTGAATAAACTGAAGCAAGAGCAAAAGGTCACCAAGATGCTCAGAGATATGGAGCACATGCTCTTTGAGAGGCTGGGGAAACTGGGCTTGTTCAGCCTGAAGAAAAGAAAGCTCCAGAGGACCTAATCACAGCCTGATAAAACCAATGTTATCATGATGAGAAATCTCCATTTTTAATAGTGGTGCATAGTAGGAAGAGAAGAGACAAGCAGCATAAACAAAAAATGTTCCAGCTGGCTGTCGAGGAGGAACTTCAACATAAAGATGAGGAAGCACTGGAATAGACTAACCTCCAGAGACTGTGAAGTCTCTGTCCTTGGAGGGTTCAAGACCCAACTGGACAAAGTCTTGAAAAACTCAATCTGACCTCAGAGCTGGCCATACATTGAGCAGAATTATCCTATGTTCTTATGATTTCAGAAGCTCTCATTTGTTTTCCTGAAATAAATAAGAAGCAATTGCAGTGAGGCATAGTCTTTCTGGGACAAAAACTAAAGAAAAAATTTAGAGCATTCATGAAGTACTGAAAAAGAAAACCTTTACATACATCTTCATCCAAAATTGACTGCTGTAAGACAATTACAGATTTCAAGATGAAATTATATTTTAGAGAGATAAATTTATATTAAAAAATGCCCTAGTATTTGTTATATCAATTTTTAAAATTTTAATCAAACTGTGATATGGCACATGTGCGGTCACTTAGAAGCCTAAACTTGAAGACAACCAACAGAGAAAGAAGATGCAAAGTAATCTAAGAAGAAAAAAATAGATTAAACTATCTTGCAAGATCAAACATTAACTACTGGAAAAGTTCTGCAAAACTCTAGCTGGAGCCAAAAACATACTTACATAGGAACCTCCAGGTGAAACAAAACCAGCATGAAGGAACCTGCTAAAGTGATAGATGATTTGAACAAGTTTTTTATTTCTTCTCTCAGCTAAGAACTATATGCATGTCAGGAAGTGACTGCCTTGCTGCCCAATGTCAACTCCTGTTCTTTATTCTACACATCTCTGAGGTTCAAAGATGTATTGTAATATTAAAAATACACAGAGTCACATTAGATACATAAGGGAGGGCAGATGAGTGAGGAATGAAGAAATAATAGATACTATGTGTGGTAGAACTCGAGCAAGAAATACATATGTCTTAATAACACCTTTGACAATTCTGAAATCAAGAAAATGAGAACGTCTGGATGGATTGGAAAAATAAATGAGTTTTCTGTTAAGAATAATAAAGAAGTACAAATGCAATCATACAATCATTCTTCTGCACTGAAAGGACAAAACACACAAAAAAATGTATCTAGCTCATATTAGCCAAAAATTTCACAAGATGACCCTAACTGTTACCAAAGTGCACTCTTCAAATTTATCCAATACTGGTAGGGCAACATGAAATGGAAGCCTATATTGACGAATAAATTAATGGAAATATTCTGCAGAGATTCTTTGATTGCAGTTATTACCAAATGTCACATTCCTCTCCTCCAAAATTCTTGTACAGTTTATTCAGACATTTCAGACAAAACCATTACATACAGGAGTCTCTTATGCCATATTTTCAGACAAAAATAATTGTGCATCCAAAATGCAGCTCAGCTAGAATTACAGCATCACACAATGAATCCACTGGGAATCTTTAAAGTTCATCTAGTCCAAACCTCCTGCCATGGGCAGGAACGGCTACAGATAGATCAGGCTGTTTAAAGCCACATCAGCCCTGACCTTAAACACATCCAGGAAGAGGACATCCACAACTTCTTTGGGCTCTCTCATCACAGAAAATGTACTCCTTATGTCCAATCTAAATCTACTCTCAGTTTGAAATGTTGCCCCTTGTCCTATCACTACAGGCCCTGGCAAAAAGTTTTTCTCCAGCTTTCTTAAAAGCCCCCTTTAAGTACTGAAATGTTACAGTAATGTCTCCCAAGAGCCTTCTCTTCTCCAAGTTGAACCTCCTCAATCTTCTCAGCCTTTCCTGACAGGAGAGATACTCCAGCCCTCTGATCCTCTGAACTCACTCCAACAGGTCCATGTCTGTCCTGTGCTGGGGATCCCTGAAATGGCTGCAGCATTCCAGGTGAGGTCTCACAAGGACAGAGCAGAAGGGCAGAATCCCCTCCCTCACCTCGCTGCCCACCTGCTTTGCACGCAGCCCAGGACCCAGCTGGCTTTCTGGGGTCGTGCCCACCAGTATCCCACATCCTTCTCTACAGGGTTAGTTCTTCCAACCAACTCAACCTGCATCTACATGACTGTTTTATCTGTTAAGTACAGTGGTATCATCACAAAAGTAAAGAAAACAGGAGAATGGGATAAGAAAAACAAGAAACCCCTTTATTTCAGGAGCACTGCAGTTGCACTGAATTAACTGTAGCATCATTAGTCACACCACTAGCATAATCTTTCAAGCCTGCTTTTGATAGATGAGTGCATCCTTGAATACATCCAACACCATTCCATTTATACAACAGCTTAAATTTTCATTGACGCAATTTAATTCCATTACAATTAGTTTCCATATTTTGCTTCTCAGCACCTGATGGTTTTGCATGAAAACAGAATTTTAAGGAGAAATTACCTAATCTGTGAACTTCCTTTCCTAGAAAAAAAAATAGAGCAACAAGCCAGGGACAATGATGTTCCAGAAGTAGGTAAAACAGTTGGAGGGTTTGCATTTCTTTACCTGGGTTTCTTCCTTTCCAGTAGATTTCATGCTCTCACTTTTTTGCTTTATAACTTTTCACATATTTTTGCCATGTGGTCAAGTACTTTAAAATTTAGGAGTTCTGAGAGATTGAAATAAGCAAACTAGCATTTGTTACAGGAATCAACATGAGAAAATGACTATGCATTTCAAAAATGTTACAAAGAACATTGAGCTTGATTTGACCTTTAACCAGGAGAAATATACTTAAAACCCCTTCAAAAAAGTTTAAGCCTTCTGTTGTTGACTCAATTTTATAATAATTTTGTAAAAATGAACTCTGTTACAAGTTCCAATTCACAATGCACCTTAGCCAATGAAACATTCATATTAAAGTGTATGTCACAGGAAAGAATGTTGTAGATACTTCTCATCTTCACAAACTTGTAAGTCCATGAACAATTACACAAAAATCTACCATAATTAGACTCCAACTTGCTGCATGTAACAGAAAATTGTGCATTAATTCATAGTTTTTCCACATAGAAAAAATTCAAACATTCAGTGAAGTAGTATAAGTATCAAGTTTTAAATGTGTATTTTAAAAATATGAAGATAATTTCAGGCACTATTAGGACAGAAATCACTTTTAGGTTGCCATATTATTGACTTAAAAATTAATAAATAAGCCAGTTTTTCACCACCTCAGTGAGATCCTGAGCAGCCATTCTTCATGCTCGGTGACAGGGTTGCAAAACATGCCTCTAGAACCACAGGTTTCAATTCTGCTCTAGAACATCACACCACAATGAAACATGAAGACATTTTGACCAAGAGAAGTTGTACAGGTTTTTTTTTTTTTCCTTTTTCTTTCTTTCCTTTCTATGCCAAACTAGCAGTGGATTTCTCCAATGGGAAAATCGACTTCTAGACGTACTCTTCTTCAACCTTAAAGTAGTTCACAACCATGACATTAATCAGTTAACTCCACTACTTACAGACAGGAAAAATCAATTTACCTGAATGCCATCAAGCAACTTGCTCATGCACCAGTAACTGTCAGCCTCTATGTTCTGCAGCACTTCTTCAGGCAGACTGGAAACATCAAAATTTTCCACTTCTTCTTCTTCTGTTTTAGGAAAAGAGAGAGAAAGACAACTCAATGAAGTGCACAGAATAAATAAAGCAAGAGTGAGGAAAATAATTGAAAACAAAGACAGCCACCACTTATCTTCTAGTGAGAAACTTCAAAGCACATTTACTTTAACAGGGACTAAATGAATCATTTATTGCTCAACTGTTTCATCTAATGGCTTTAAATGTTAATGAATACTTAATTTCTTCCAGACTGTGAAAATCTTAAATAATGCCTGGTTAACCAGAATTAATATATAATAAATTACTTTATTCTAAACATTTCACACCTGAAAGAGGATCAGAAGCACTTTGAGAGTCCTATATATGAACAATCGCTAAGAAGATGACTGACGGTGTTTGTACCATGCACAGAATGTGCAAATATTTTGCCAGTCTTCACAGAAGAAAAAGCCCTATAAAGTACTTTTTTTTAAAAACCACTGAAATTTATTTAAAAAATAGACTACAGCTTTTCAAGGAGGATTGTTTTTTCAAGCAAGCATTTGGTATTAGAAGGAAATTGGATAAAAGGAAACAAAAGATTCCCACTCCTACCTCACAAAAAACTCAGTGATTCTCAACACTGGAAAAGCACAGAACCCAAATGATGCCTCATGCATGAAAACTGAGTCTTCCACACAAACGCATTTAAAGAAATTCACACCTCAACATGAATCAACATTTTATACTGTCTTTTTAAGGCATGGCATCTGAATTAATCCATTTTGAAAAGAAGCACAGTGTGCTGTCCTGTCACCTAACTCCCAAAGTTCCCATACAGCCCCAGAAGAGAGTTTAACACGACCTGTAAAGGCTCTGAGTAAATGCTGAAGCTTCCTTCTTGCAGGGGCTCACAGTGTCTTACTGTATCAGAATGAGTAACAAAGAGGCATCTGTCCCAGCCCTGGTTTATTCTCAAGGAGACGGAGGTGCAGAACAGATTAATTTTACCTAAATTGTGTACGGTATACCCAAAAAAGAATTTCCTCTGTTACACAACTGCAAGGTAGCATAGAGTAAGAGAAAACCAAGAATATACAGTAGCTTAAGAGTCCACTATTAATTGTCTCATAGCTTTGCTGTGTGTAAATAGAGATCTCCAAGTACATCTTTAGGTTGTCACATTTGATTATGTTACCTTAAAGCACTTATTTATCCATTGGTAACAACCATTATCATTACATACGGTTTTAAATAATTTTAACATACCATGATTTTACCACTACTAGTAGACACTGGTAGCAAGGTGTTACCAAAGCATTCTTGTTTACATTGGTGTCTATATGTGGGTATACATCCAAGGGAACATTGGGTTTGGATTGTGGAATATTAATAGCTGTAGGACAAGAAGATTAGGTTGTGCTAATAAAGCATTAATTAAATATTTACTTACTAGGGAAATCTGGTAAATAAAACAGGAGATTGTAGCAGACTCCATGAAATGGAGCATGGGATGATCTCAGAGGTGGCAGGGTTGTAAACAATGGACCAGTAGTCATTCACTGGTAATTAAAGGAATGCCACCTTTGCATTAGAGTGCTGTTTTAAAAACCCAGTTTCTAAAAGCAGATGAATAAGTATTCAACAGATTTCAAATACTCTATATAATAAACTCAGATATAATACAAGCTCCAGTTAAGAAACATTTGATTGGCAGAATGCTATGCAAAATCATAATCTACATATTTAGCATTTATTTATTTATTTGGGTATATATATAGTGCAAAATGCTTCTTTTTCCATACAGTTTTAAGGGTAAAAGCAGTCAAGCTCCATGTTGCTCTCTTTCTCTCTATTTTTCTTTTTTTTCTTTTTCTTATTTAGAAGAAGAAATAAACACACTAGAAAAGTTTTGAAAGAAAAGCACAAGGGATTTCAGGAAAAACAACTGAATCATAAATAAGAAAAAACATCCCAAAAGTACATAAGATATTATTTATTATTTGTGCTTGAGAACATAATTGCAATCTCTGGTTTTAAATAACATTAAAATTTATTTTCAATGAGTGAAATCTGAATGGACAGTAATATAAAGACTGAATAAAAGAATATGGACAGAAATAGCAGGCCAGTGGGTGCAATATCTGGGGGAGAAAAGATGACTGGCGCAAATTACCCAATTACAAAGTCTTACAGAAGCATTTCTCATTTTCTTCAGTTTCCTGTGGAGATCTTTATCATGTTATCTATACAACTGTAAAACAGGAAAATAGTTGCCTGGAGGAAAACTGTTGTAGCATGGAGTCTGTGACATGCTAATCTGAATATACTGGATGCACTCACAAAGGCAGAGACATAAGGATAAAACCAAAATTTACAAAAATATTACTTACAGATTTAGTTTCCCAATGATAGTAGAAAATAAACATGCAAAACAGCTTGCCTCCACTAAAAGTAGGTTTTAATTCAAGATTAAGCCTAATGGATGATTTTGATGGAAGTTGTTCAGAACGTTAAATTTAAGTCCACAATTGATCTCTGTCTTTTAGATATAATAGATTTCTTCTAAAGAGGAATGAAATTTCACCTTTTCAGTACACATCAGAGGTTAAAACACATGCAACCAACAAAAAGGTAGCTTGCATTCAGAACTTCTCCAAACCTGTTAACAACACCAAAACTCAATCTTTATAAAGTGGGGAAAAAAATGTAACTTGATAGTTTTCACACATCATTACAGTAAGCAACTTCCTACGAAAGATCTCTCTCTTAAATAAAGCACACAATCTCTCAAAGGAATTTTTTTTTAAAGAAACACACATTTAATTGTGCTATTAATGTTTTAACTATAGCTTTTTATCTTGAATTTGTTTCTCAACACTCAGAATCAGCAAAACTCAGATAAATCCACTGGAGTGGGAGGTAGGGGACAAAATGGATGGCAGGGTAAGAAAGATGCAGTGCTGAAGCCCAAAAAAGACTGCAAGGGCACCAATAAATTATGACTGTTCTTTACATACACTCAATATAAAAAATAATAAATAGAAACACTAGATCAGTTAATTAATCAAACATTTTAAAATTGGGGAGTTTTTTAGCACTAATTTGTGTAAATGCATAATGTATAAGAAGTATTATCACATATCTCAAGTCCAAATTATGTATCTCTTGCAGCAGAGCAAGGAAACCATTCTGACCACACATGCACAGGTGTTTGTCTGTATAAAGCTTACTTTGCTGTAATCTACTTCAGATGTTGCATCTTCAGGTAGACCTAACAAAAAAGTTACCACCCAGGTATGCAGAGTACAAAATCATACACACAATTGCATGCAATATTTCCACTTCTAGAAGATCTTACATATTCCACTCCAAACTCAGTTTTCAAAAAGCCTTATGAAACAGCTACTCAGTCACTGCTGCACTAAGGCAATGTTTTTCGAAGAAGATCAGGACATAATAGAGCATTTAAATGTAAATTCTTTCAGTAACAATTGCCTAATTAAATATGTATATTACTATATCAATATCTCTCATTGAAAAAGTCCTAGTTACATATTAATCTTGATAGAAATAGCTCTTGAGCTGTGAAGGATGAATCACTAAAATAAAATCTTCCCTTTCTTTACAGAATTGCAGTCACAATGGTAAATTTTTTTTAAAAAACTTAATCATCCTTTCAGTCCAGGCTTAGGTAAACATCACCTTACTTCATTACAAATATTCTCCTATAACCAGTCATGTTCTCACATGATATACTGATGACTTGTCATTTTAACAGTTAATAACCTTACACAATTTCATTCAGATGCAATAGGAAGCAAGATAAATATCTTTATCCATCAATATAAGAATGATGTTTCAAACATTAATAATTGTATTTTATTAATATGAATTATCTAAATAATTTTACTGCACGTGGCAACGGTTACAGTCTTGCATGATCTGGCTAGCAAGGTAAATCATCCTGTCCAAAAACACCTTCATCACATGGACTGAATTTTTATGCTCATCAAAATTAATGTATAATTAATAAAAATAATGTATAAATAAAAAAACAACCCTGCAAGTACTCTCAATTTGCTTTATTGCAAAAGAGTATATACTTCATATCCTTTTCCCTAATTCCAGATTCTTCATGAAAGTAATCAGTAAATCATTCAGAGACTTCCTTTAGTGGGCCTACATTGCTTGCCAGTACAATCTTTTCTTCATAGGCTCTTTCTTGACTAGATTTTAATGGCAGGTATCTTTTTTGTCTCCACACTAAATAACCCAGAATTTGCTCTTAATTCATATTCATAATCCACTGCACATATTTACACAAAATCAGACCTGTTTTTAAGGATGATAAATTTATTTGAAAAAAAGAAATTCTCAGCTCATGTTGCAAATTAAACTAAAGACATCGGTTCCTCCTAGGCTGCAGACTGAGACTACTGCTCCACAAGTCAGATAGGAGGAAGATCAAAATTATCTTCTCTACTTCAAACACTCTATGACCAAAACAGGGTACAAAGGAGGATTAAGTAAACCTGGTGGCACCAACAAGTCTGTGACCCACAGAACTCACATAATGCCAAATACGCAACTGGGAACCTCTTCCACACAGGTGAGAAATCAGCCAGTAAATGCAGTTTGAAATTAGAGTGAGGAGTATAAACCACATCCTTGGGCATGACATTATTATGAAACAGCTTCAAAGCTTCTAAGATGGTAGGTCTCAAAAATGGATTTCAGCAACAATGAACAAAATGCTCAGCACAAATTCTTCTTATAGTACTCACTTCAATAGGTTTGCTGCTGTCAAGCAAAGCAGCTTGTAGGGAGAAGTTGTGCATGTGACACCAAATTACAGGACTCATAATTAGCAACCAGTATGCATGATGAGCACAGGATGCTGATGAGTATTTTCTTAGAATGCCTCATAAGGGAATTCCCTGAGAAATCCAAAAGGTGCTTGGAGAATAGGAAATGAAAGATTAAAGGTTGAACATGTCTCCCACACTGCATTTTTAATTAACCAGTTTGTGCTTTATAATTTAATTTTTCAAAGCATCTACACACATAACCACAAACACACAGAGACAAAACATCAAGTGTGGGACAAGAGCAAATCACAGTATGGTCAAACAAGTCTAAAGCAAATCTCAGGAACCCAGGCCTTCCCTGGGTTCAGGTAGGGGATTGATTCGACAGCTATTTCAGAACTATCACTCTAGCACTGGAAAAGTCTTCAAAAAGAATCTATAAATTAACGTAGTTTTGAAAAAGGACTATCTATTGGAGATGGAAAAAAATCAACTGCACTAAAGGCTACAACATATATAAAAGATAAAGAAATCGGTATATGTACCTGCATAAGCAAGAGTGAATTTTAAAAGTACTGAAAATTAAAGCTTCTTAACTGAAACTATTAAATAAAAAGAAAAAATCAAAATAAGAAATTGTCTTGCATGTAATTGCTTAATAATAGTAGGCCGGCAAAGACAACTCATTTGAACAATTCCATAAACAGAAATATGTTTAATACATTACCTGGATAACTTCAAAAGCCCAAAGGTTCAACTCTAACTTGGGTAGATATAAAATTAATACAAATTATCTAAGCACTTGTATGTAAATATAAAAACTTCTAAAAATTCAGAAATGTAATTTTTTCCATGACAGAAGACTGAAAATTTTTCCACTGTCAAGTAAGCTTACTACCCAATTATTTATGACCATAACTCTATGTAAGTATAACTTCACTCACTCATGAAGCAAGTTTTACTTTAACCCATTAATGTCACTGAATGGCATAACAAACTCAAAGAAAAATGGATGGCAGAGGAAACAATGTCCATCAGTGACATCATCACCACACATCTATGACAGTGGCAGTTTGCTGCAACCCACACTGTACAATATCCAATTCTCAGCTGGATAAATAGGTCCCTTTTCTTAACCAAAACTACTTCCTTAATCAAATAATTTCCTTATTTTGTAAGGTACCACATCAGTCACAGCTAATAAGAAATCCACCTTAGAGACTTCTTGCCTTATTTACAACAGAAATTAAGTACCATCCACGATTTCCAGTTTTTAGCACAAACTGCAAATACTAAATTTGAAGAAGCACATTTGAGGGGAATGCACTCCACAGGAAACATTACTTCTTATATTGCTTAATTGCTGAATGCATTCCCTAACTACCTTAATCTGCTGTGATTTACACTTTCCTAATGAAACTGCTACATATGCTTCTGAGGCAAAAAAGCCACAAAGCTTGCTTTATTCATAAAATTCAAACATATTTTTACATTTCGCATAGGTATTTATTGTCAAGAAAAAGAAATAATCAAGCCTCTAGGAAAAAACAAGCCTGCTCTGTCTGTTCAAAAATATTATGATCTCTAATTTTCTTCAACAATGTTACTGTAAGAAAGGTAATTGTCTTTAAACTTCAGTCATACTGCAGTAAATTTTTATCTCGTAATTGAGTAAAGCTGGAACACGTAAATCAGTTCACAAATGTTTTTGATGAGAACACAATTCATATGCCATTTTTTTTAGTGTACTGGGTTTGGGCAAAATGAATGTGCTATAAAACATAAAGTACTTTCTGCTCCTATGAAAAATGCAATGAAAGCCTACAGAAGAAAATCAGTTTTGCAAGAAGACTCTTTGCCTTTTTTGGTTATTGTGCTTAAGTAATTAATTTTTTATTTCTGCTTTATAAATTTGTTTTCCACAGCTTAAAGGAAAAATTAAAAATAGGAGATTTCTCAAATAAAAAATAAGCAAAATATCCCCATGCTAATGAAAAACCCAATGACCTTATTATTACTATGAGTAAAGAAGGTTTGCATTTAAACTACAAGCAGAGCCAACTCAAATTGAAGTTGCAGCACACAAACTTCTGACAAATTTATTTGTATTGGTCTGAAATCTATAAATTATTAACTAGCCATATATTTCATTGAAAATAAGACCAAATCAAATTCTTACAATTCTGTTAAATCACTGATCCACGTAATTTGAAAATCTTTTCTTAGATCTTCAGCTGCTATTGATCTATGCAACAGGATTGGAATATTATGCTTCTGGTATTCGTAAAGCAGGTTGTCATTGCTTAAGTGACTCTTTCTCTTTTAGCTTTTCTTGCCATGAGTTACTTCATAATAAACACACAAAGTTGTGATATTTGGATGTCAAAAGCCACTTTTAATGGCATAAAAGCCATTAAAGTAATTTCCCAGTCTGTTGAAAAGCACGTTTGAGATGACTTAGATCTGGAAGTATAACCACCTCTGTGCCCCTTCTCCATAGAGAGATGATCATTAATTATAACTATATGGAGACCATGGGGAGAGGAGAAATAAGAATGCAGAAGCCAGAACTAAAAGATGCAGCTCCCTTTGGAATACGTCTCTCCCATAGCTATATTTATTGCAATTAACTTCCATCTTCACAATTCTTCCATTTTTATACCTAAAGGAATCTTTTGGTTTCTCTTTAATTTTATATTACTGCTTTTACCATTATCCAAGATATTGTTTTCCATTTATTCCCATGACACACCATTTCCAGTCTGTAGTTTCAAACAGAATATCTTTCACTAATCTCTCATTACTTTCTCACAGTATTAGTCTATTAATCTCTTAATTGCCTTCAAAAATGAGACAATATAAACCACAAAATGTATTTCAAACTTGAGAAATGCATCTTTACATTAGCATTCATATTATAAAATTACTTTCATTTCTAAAATACTGAGAGTGTGCACTAAGCATCATGAAATAACACATCTTCTTTAGACAGATACATTTGAAAATTTAGAAACACATATATAGATGCAAAATAAACTTTACAAACAGATAATTTAAATCCACATCATCCTATGCAGTAAAGAGCACCTTCATTGACAGATTTGTTTTAATATATACACGAGGAACAAAAATTCTTTTTCCTCAAGCTCTTTGTAGTATATAACACAGAAGGGGAAAAAAAAAGCACAAACTTGAATAATACAAAAAGACTGCAATTTAAAAAACAAATCTGATTGAGCTGAAAATTTCAAACACTTCAAATCAATAGAAAGGCTAGACCTGACCTATTTATTCTGAGTACTTTTGATAGAAGTTTGATTAGTCCCATTTGACCTAAAAATTTTTTTATTAATTCGGAGATTTCTTCTATGCATCTCTTATGGCAAAAATTCCAAAGAATGCCTCTGATTTTGCCCATAAGACAAGATTTGGAAAGCTTCTTCACAAGAAACATCTAAGTAAAAAATCCACATAGGTCTCCTGCTATGAGGTGGTATTCTATAGGTTCCATGACACCAATGTCAGACTTTTTGCCTCTTTGATAGACTTCCTGGCACTGATATGATTGAAGAAATTTTTGCTTTTAACTTTCAAATCCCTACTTGGCTTTACCTCTAAAGTGTAAAACCATGACAGTCATCTAAAAGATGGGCTATAAATGGGCTTGAACTTCTCAGCTGCTTTTCAGAGTATTCACTTTAAAGCACAGCTTTACCACAAAAAGTAAATGGAGGCTGGGCCATACACTGTAGTGTGCTGATCAGTACTCTCAAGACAAACTTCTTTGGTATGACACAGAAGCAACAAATATTTCAAACAAACAAACTAAAACAAAGGCCAACCCAAAACATTGATTTCCACCTACAGATGCCTCCACTCACAATAATGGGGAGAGCAGTACAACAAATAACAAGAAGCTGTAAATTTAAGGAAATATAATCCAATTATTATTGCTCTAACATCATTAAGAAATGTTCAGAATGCTAGGAAGAGTAGGAAGATGATTGTAATTTCACACCTACAGATTTAGCCAAAAAAATTTTTATGAAATGGCAATTGCCAATTTTTCAGTTAGTATCTTATGCCACCAAGATTAAAAATTGTCATTTAATTCCCTACATACCAGGAAAACCAGTCATATACAGCAACATCTATAAGAAAAGAACATTTAATTTAAACAGTGGCACCCTGAAGCAATTACTACCAGGCATCAGAAATCATTAGGTCTGAAAAAATCCTCTGTCCAACACTTATTTTAATCTTTGAGAAAGTAGGTGTTTGCTTCTTCAATAGCTGCTCTTACAGCTTTTCTCCACAGCCAACCTTTCTTAATCCCTTGAGATACTTTTTTAAAGCTTGTAAGTCAAAAAATTCAAAAAAACAATGCAAAAAAAGATCAGAAAATGCAGTAACTGTTGCTACACTTTCAATGAAAATGTGATAATTAGTTATGATAGTGTTTTGAACCATATATTTAGGTAGGGTAAAGTGACAGGTTTCAGACTTGGAGAACAGAAACTTCCTATGTAGATGGTTTTCTGAAATAAAGTTATATAGATTGTTCTTTTTTTGAAGATCGTTTAAAAATTTTAAAAAATTGCAAGACTCATAGACTTTAAAATTTCAGATGTTAAGAGAGGTTGGGGATTTTTTGCTTTGTTTTAAACAGACACTCATAAGAGACTGTGAGCAATTAATAACATTACTCAAAATACTGATTTTCTCTCACACGCAAAGCTAAAAATAACAGGCAATTAAGCAGTTAGATTTACTTAAGATAATCTTAATGTCTCTTTCTCACTTCTGGCAGCTATTGTTAATAACAGCCAGAGAATTCTAACTTTAATTAGGCTTATTCCACTGCAAATAGATAGACGCATCTTTCAAAATTATGCACAAAAACAGTTTTAGTTGAATTATTTTTCCCAGAAAGATAGTGAAGCTGAGGTACATCCTACTTCGTCAACTAAAACATCCTTATGATTTAAGTATCGAGGACTATTACTACTCTGTATCTGTAACCAACTGATAAAATATATTTTATTACAGCCCACACTTTATTCAAGCTAGTAATATGTGCCAGTTCATAAGAACAAGAATTTTCATTTTACAGTTTGTGTGGTTAACTGAATGGATTTTCAAGAAATTAATTTTGTTTCCATGCAGGTCATGAAGACTACTGGAGTTACTTTTTCCATTGCACCAGTATGACATGACTTTGAACACTTTGATTACTAAGAACTACAAATATGCTTTAAAAAAAAAAAATATAGAAAACATGACAGAATTAACATAAAGTCTACATACAAAAAGCAAAGGAAGTAGGCAAAGCTCAAGTCTATTGGATGCAACAATACATCCAACACTTGAGATGAACCATTCTAATTAGCTCAGAAATCTGACAGTATATTAAAGAGAGTGAAATAAAAATTGAAACAGACAGAAGAACTGATTTTGTAAAACTGCACTGTTTGTAGTAAATCAAGGTCATTCAATACAGTACTAGGAAGCAAATGATAGAAAAGCAGGTTGCCACATCCTATATCTGTCTGTTGTGCTCCCTAACCTGAACCTGCTAAGCAGAAAGTCAGTGTAATTCACAAATTCTTATAATGAGCATGTGTTATCACACAGCTAAAGCACTCTCAGTGCTACCTGGCACTAAACAGACCCTTGTTTCTCCCTTCTTCCCTAATATGCTCCCATCCTCACATCAGCACTGATACTCTTCTCAGATCCTCAAGATGAGTGCAGAAAATTAAATAACTCAGTTTATTACAGACATAGTTTACAGTCGCTTTAACTGTGCCCAAGGAAAGCTAAAGCAGACCAAAAAGAGAAGACTGGAATGCATGTTTTGGGTTGGAAAAGAAAAAGCAAAGCCAACCCTTTTGACAGCAGAAAGCCCTGCTTCGGCTGTGTCATCTAAGCACACAGCAAGCAAACCCTTTTCTGACCACCGAAACAATCTGGAAATACTCAAACATGTGGCTCTACTGTGAAGTTTAAAGAACCGAGAAATGAAGCTAGAAGAGGCAGGGTACACTGACCTCTGGAAAGAACAAATTGGATCTGGAAGATTCTACAGCACATAAGAATCCAGTTCACACTGTTCCAAGCCCTCACAGGGAATCAAATACATCAGCGAATAAAATATATGCAGCAACATACTAGTAGCCAACTACACTATACTGTTACTTGCAGATATATGTTCAGCTGCTCATTATTCATATCTTCTCTCAAGATTACTATATTCCAAATTATGCCAAAAGTGGGTTGGTGCAATTAGCCAAAAATCCACTAGTTAAGTAAGTAACTCATCTCATGTTATCAAAGCCTATAGAGAGCACTTATGCAAACAGATCCACTCATATAGTTGACACTAAAGGCCACCACAAACTTCCATTAGGTTAAGTAACTTGGGAAAAACAGTAGGGAATAAACTCTACCACTAGTAAGTCACACACAAACTGCATATCTGAGTAAAGCTTAACTACGTTCATTTGGACTTCTATACTATTGTAACTGCATTTTAAAATAATCCTTAAATTAAACGGTTTTATAACTCTAAGCCAGAACAAAGTGCCCACTACAGAATAAGTCAGGCTGCAACTAAAAAAATTAATATTCCCATAGCTCAAGCTAAAAGATAAAGATTAATTTGTCCAGGTAAATAATTAAAATAAATATTCAAACACAAAATAAAAAGGTTAGATGATTAAAGGAAATGTATAGTTCACTGATTCCTATTAATCAGTTCTCTCCATTACACAAGTTTTGCCAACTTATTTGCCCTTCTTCATGCTCCCTTATTCCCTAACCCTTCACTAACTAAGCATGAGATGTCCTCTTAATACTATCTACATTGCCCTTAGTTTTTTTGTAAAGCCTCCAACTATCTTGCTTTATGAACCAAACCTAGACAGGACAGTATATTATGGCACTGCTAGCTGACAAACAATTCAAACAATTCAGTTTTAGTTCTTTTCACATGGATTCTTCTCCTTGTTTACAGTGAATAAAAGAATGTAAAATACTAAGATTTCTTTATCCAATTCAGTCTGAAAAAATATATTATATATTAATAAAGACAATTGCTCAGACATTGTGAATAATTCATTTTTTCTTAAGTCAGACATATATTAACAATTTAAAAGTATTATCTGCCCAAGTGCTTCAAAAGCTTGCTTTTTAAAGCACTAAAATTCAGGTCTATATTCTTAGCGTCTTTGTTTCCATGTAATTTACCTGAAGGAACTTTGAGTCTTTTTTAAAAACTACAACTCAAAAAATATTTAAGTTAATGGAAAGAATTTCTACCTGCTTTCCCACTGCAGTTAAAATCACTCCTGCCTCAAAACACAGGAGACTGGCACAGAAGCATCAAGTCCTCTGTGGATGGGCTCAACAAAGGTTTCTGCTAACTTCTAGAGCTTTACCATGGTGCAAAGCAGGAAGCATCAGTTTGTGAAACCAAATTCAAATACTGTCTATCTCATTCATTACAGTCCTCCCTCTCTTCAGCTACCCTGCAGCACTTACAAATTACTTTCACTGACAACAGATTGGCACAGCAATAGGGGAAGGGGAGTCAACATATTTCAAGAAATTGAAAAAGTGAACAGTGATTATCTCAATGCAAGCTAAGATAATGCTGAACAACTTCTATGCTACATTATAGTTATAAATATATATGTATATATGTAGATACATGTGTCCGTATACTAAGTGTTCAATAATACATGAAAGCAAAGAGTGCAGCAAAGACAACTGACAGGGAAGTAAAAACATTCAGGTCACTGAGTGGCTTGTGTGTTGCAGCTTTTTCAGAGGAAGGCAGTTGATGTTTTCTGGACTTATGTAGAAGACTTTTCAGTACTTCCAAGTCTCGAATTCAACAGTTTTGTGTAGCATTTCTTCAATTTTTGCTCACCCAAATCACACAGATAACAATAGTCCATCTAATTATCAAAGAATATTTCACAGATAATTGCCCATGTTTATGACAACTCAAGTCAACTTTCCTGACATCACAAGTATTACTACAAAATTACAGAAATGTTAGGAAACAGCACTGAAATATACCTTTGTATATGGAAACTACATTACTGGTAATTTGCATAAAGGAGAAAAAATTTAATGTGATTAAATGGAACTTGTGGTATGGAATTTCTGTTTGACAGAAAAGTGATTTAAATTATTTTGAGTCATTTTTTGTACAAATTTTTAAAGGGTTCTAAAAAAATTTACTTTCTTAATACTTTTACAACTTGCAGGGAAACATTAAAATATCAATTATACTTCATGTCCCTGCTTTTATGCAAATTTGTTTTGTGTTTCATAAATCATTTCAAAAA
>JACBWW010000005.1:41542457-41585513 GCA_020086605.1 Lanius collurio
TAAAGACAAACTTATTTACCATATTAATTAAATGGCCTATTTAACATGGAATATCAATTCTCTAATCACATCTCATTTGAACTTATTTCAATTAGCAACCCTAAAGTCTACTAGAGACCCTGCTGTTCTAGGATCATTAAGAACATTTTCATTATCTGTCAAATGAGGAAGTAAAAGGCAGAAACTGCAAATACTCTCAGGAGTAGGCCTCTACCCTGCTTAAGAGATGATTAGGGAGAAAGCAGCAGTAGTTCTCATTAGTTGCTTAGCAATGAAATGTCCCCCTATGAAACAAGAAATGAAAAAGCAACAGAGGTGTTGCCATGCAAATGAGTAAATGGATAGTATATCATCCACTCAAGGATAATCTGCCCTTCATTAAAACGAATCAATCTGGATTAATATACCAATGGATATTTTGCACAGACAAGGCAGGAAGAATCCACTATATGCAGCCCTACTGAAGTAGCCAGACAATGCATTGTTCAAGTTTATATACACACTTAAATTTTCACTGTATGTGTGTATGACAAACACAAGTAGAAGGAAAACAGTTTTCATTCAAGCCAGATTAACACTGTCATTTTTACTGCTAAACCTTACCTTTTATATCCACAGTTATACCCAAGTTATTAACAAATTATTGTTAACAATCTGTCATTCTCTTAGTGCTTATAACAATTTAAATATAAATATGTAAATTTAAGATTTCTCCTGCATCTAAGTTGTTTATGTTTTCAAAAGTATACTTACATATAAAGCCACAAACTGAACACACTGAACTGGTTGACACTACCATCATTACTAATGTTGTAAGTCTCAGAAGAGCACAGTTCTTAAACAGAGAAATATGATTACTATTGTCTTAATTTTCAGACTCTAATTCCAGGATGCCATTATTTCAGTCACAGATGCAGTTTAATAGGTTCCTATTATTTTAACTTCCCCACAATATCTGTGTTTCATGGGTTACTTTTTTAGCTTTGGTGATTTTTTTCTTGTGGGGCACGCATTGTTGGGTTTTTTGTTTTGCTTTCTTGTTTTACTGGTGTTGTCCAGTTCATATGTACAATTTTAAGTTTTCACAAAAAACAAATTAAAAGAGAAAGGGAAAATAAAACAATGAACACTGCTTAAGTAGAAATCAAGATGATTCCTGAACTTCACTGACTACTTAAAATCTTGTTGCTTCTCAGTATATATTTAAGGCGATACAGATTTATGATTACATACATTCATGATAAAATTAATGTATCAACCTATGCTTTGATTAGCTCATCCAAACTGTTAGTCAGATTAAAATGATGTTTTAAAACAAATACTAACTCATAATCTAGTATTAAGACAAATCTTACCTATATATTCACAAACGAAGACTACAAAAAATGGAGTAACAAGATCATTTATGCCCTGAACATATCCACTGGCTGGATGTCGTATTGCCCAGATAAACAAAATTCTTTCAAAGATCTGAAAAAGAGGTCAAGAAGTTATTCGGTTAATTTAACAATAATGAGCACATTTTAAACAAGACATTGTAAGTTATCATAACATCATAGAAACACAGAATATTCTGAGTTGGAAGGGACCCATCAGGATCACTGACTCCAACTCCTGGCCCTGTGCAGGACACTCCAGGAATCACGCCATGTGCCTGAGAGCATTATCCAAACACTTTCTGATCTCTCTCAGGCTTGGGGCTAAGACCGTTTCCTTGGGGGGGTCTCTTCCAGTGATCAACCACTCTCAGAGGGAAAAACCTCTTCCTGATGTCCAACCTAAACCTGACCATCTCAGCTTTGTGCCATTTCTTTGAGTCCTGTCACTAGTCATGAGAGTAAAAACATTGGTACCTGCCCATCTGCTTTCCCTCACAAGGATGTTGAAGAACACTTCGCAGATAAATTTAATATCATGACATTAAGTAGTAGAAAAAACATGCATACACAAGCATAAACGAACACTGCTATTCATAACTAACTCCCAGTGCTATGTAAGCTTCTCAGTTCTTCAAAAGGAAGTATTTTCAGGGTATCAGCACATGCTAAAACCAACCTGGTTTTAATTCAGTTTTAAATAATTCAGTTACAGTAGTTAATACAAAGTAGCACTTATTCACTGGAGCTTTTCCAATAATATAAAAATCCTCTTTTCTCAAGGGAAAGAAATATTAAATGATCTTCCCATCATTTTTCATCTCTTTGAAAGAAGTATTCTACTAGTGCAGTATTCTTTTAATTCCTAAGTAACAGAAAGAAGGACTTGATATAGTTTAGATTTTTTAATAACACACCCATAAAAAGAGATTCCACAACAGTTAAGCCTGCCTAGTACTGCAGTGTGGAGTTTTACACTCCAGAAGTCTGTAATACTGGTAATAAAAAAATCTAAAACCATTGGGAAATGTAGAAATAAGGCAACTGCCTGCCACATCACAGAGCCTCACCTTCTCAACTCCGTAAACTGAAGCTTGCTTAGGATTTGCAAAATCTCATGAGGCCACACCACATCTCAGCATGAGTAGAGAGCAGGGAAATCACAGAACTTTTTCTCTGACTCCATTTAGGTCTGTGACAGGCTGTATTTCCTCTCAATTATTTGTTCTTGAAGATATTACATGCCCTTGAAAGGCTACAAATAAGCAGCAGAGTGAAAGCTGCTATGTGCTTTGTCTTAACTACAGGCACTGCATCAGGGATATATAATCTTCCAAAACAAAAAAATGTTTGCTCATTTATGAGAGCACAAACTAAATTGTTCTTCAGATCAGGCCTCAATACTAACAAAAAAGGTGACATTTTGAAAGGATCCAAAGGATTCTGTGGTTTGCTGCAACTCCAGAAGTCAGTGAATGCTCAGGTTTCAAGAAAGCTTGTAAAAGACCTGCCTGAAAGGATGCAATAGGTAGAGGAAGTTTATTTGTGAAGTCAGGATTATTTGTATTCAGTTTCACTTTAAGTTTTTCTTAGATTAAGAAGTTAACTGTTCTAACTCAAATTTTAATAAAATCTTAGTATTTCATTTAAAAGTCCTCTTGCAGTCATTTTTAAGTAAGGCAAGGTATCAGCATAAAGGACTCACATCCTGGGGCTTGAAAGTCACATCACAGTAACGTAAGCTACCTGAAGATGAAACATATTTGCACCTTTTGCTTTGAAAACAAGTCCCAAATATCAACATCTATCATTCTACAGGCTTTCTTTTGAGAGTCAACTGACCTCCAGGTCTTAGGTTTCCCTGGATTAAAATTTACAGAACAGGGGATTTGCTTTAGTGGGCACTGAAAAACAAACCTTAAGGCAGCTCACATCTGATCCATTACAACTACAACTGAGATTCGGGTTTTGCCAAGTGTGATTTCAGAGATTAGGCAAAAAAGAAAGTATTCATTAGCAAATTTTCCACAGAAGTCTCGTTTCCATTAGCCAAGATGCTTATTCCTTTAGCTACAAATTCTTGGTGCTAGTTCTGTCACACACCTCATGCTTTTTAACATGTACTGCATATTAAACTGAAAAAATCCCAACCTCTGCCCTTAAAGCAATAGCCAACGGTGTTTCACAATCTGTCAATAACTGTATAAAGATTTTACACTCAGCCATTTACAGCATGCTTTTACATTTTACATAGCTATATCCTGAAGAAATTACAGTTGTTTATGTAATATCTTTAATATTATTGGGAAAACTGCCAATCTAGCAAGGTTACTTAGCTCACAGCCATACCCTGCCTGCTTCTGTCCATTGCCACTTCTACTTTCAGCAACAGTAGTTTCTCAGCATTATCAGAGTTATTGTTCTGTGTTTCACTTCTGAAAAAGGACATGTTTAACATAGTGCAAATACAAATAACTTTCTAAAAAACAAATATCAGACAGAGTCGACTAGAGAAACCCATTTAAGTAGCAATTGCAGAATGTAGAACTAGGCTAAATAAAAAACTCATGGTGTGATGGGGGTTGCAAAATATGCAAAGTCAACAACCAACCAAACAAACATGGCAATTCAGTAAAAACAATCAAAATACCTCCTGCAAAACTATAAACATAGTGTTTTTTCATGAAGGCATGTGTGAAGGCAAATAATCCACAAATTTGTATCACCAACCTTTTGTTTCCTCAGAACCTGGCAGGATACACAGTTTGCATTGCAAATTGAGAAGCCTATGGATTTTAAAAAATTTTTAATATCCAGGTAAGAAAACTAAGAGGGGGATGGTGTTTGCATTTATTGAGATGGGAGAGGGAGTGTTATATTTTTTAGCAGGAAGCACCACTTAGTGATGGCACATCAGCTTTACTATCCCCAAATGCCTCTAATCAGAAATTCAAATACACACTGAAATAGCATTTTCAATTTCCTACCCATTTTCACAAAGTTTCATTTACTGCTCTGAATTGAAAAAAACGAGCACTAAAAACCTGAACAGCAGACTGATTTAAGTTTCTATACAGCACTCATGACTGTGTTCAAATAGGACTCATTAAAAAGGTCACTTTCCCAAAAGGATCCCTTCTTGATTTCCAAACCAGCAACAAAAAGTGGAATTATTTTTCTACTATGAACCACTACATCTCATGAGATGTCATTACCAATCTATTATTCTCTTTTGAATTTAACTCTCATTCATAATTACAGCGAGAATTACACAAATAAAGAGAAGAATCCATCAGCTTAAATGAAGGTTTTGAATTACTTGTGGATTTGTCACCTCAGAGGAAGCCTGAAACCCCCAAAGCCTTAATCCAAAAGCTTTTGAAAATCTGCTTTTTGTTTTCTAAGTAGATGAGAGAAATAAAAAAAAAAAAAAAAAAAAAGAGGGAAGGACAAAATTATAAACTATTTTAAATTGTGCAGTTTTCTTGAAATTATTATGGATAATATGCAAACAGAGACGGGAAATACACAGCCATATGCTTTCTATTTCAACAAAATTCAGTTAAAACTGAAAGAAAATTAATAAATTAGACCAGTCCATGTTAGGTAATCAAATTTATTAAAACTAAATTTACAATCACTGGTCTTTAAAATGACTGACTGCCCTATTCAAAAGACCACCCCCAACTCCTCTGTTCTTCTTTTTCAAGGCCACTATTAGGATATTTTTAGTCAGGTCCTCACTCCAACATTACTTTCTCCTCACTCAGGATCTATATAACTCGCATAAAAAATAAACACTTTAAACTGATTTTAAAAGGAACTTGTAATAACTAGTTATTTCTACACATCAGATTCAAAACATCTTTTTCTAAACTGCAACATTTTATTATAGAAACCAAACTCCAAGTTCAGATAAGAAATTAAAACAGTCTTATTAATGCTAATTAAAAGTTCTTTGGCAACATAGACTCTGATACCACCAAGAACAGCAAAAAATTCCAAATGCTGCTATTCCAAGATTTAAGTCAGGAGACTGAGAGGTTTACACATGTGCTGTCTTTCTGAAGCTTTAATTAGTGCTTTTGTCCAGTTCTGTCAACTAGTCTCTTCACTTCATTCTACATGAGATTCTTCCCAGAAGTGGTATCTTTATTCGAAATCTTTATGGCATCAAAAGTTTGTGCAATACTCATCATAATATCCACAACAAGAGTTCTGCACACTGTGTCATCCTCTGAAACCTGTCTTTGACCCTTACCCTGATTTCCTTCTCCCCTTTATATACCTTGCCATCTCACCTTAAAAGGGGAGAGTGACTTGCTCACCAGAGACCAGCACCATCTTCTCTCTCTCTAGATGGGAGTCAGCTCTGGGAACAACACAGCCTATCTGCATGAGCCCTTGGGAGTAGGGAGGGATCCCTGTGGGGCTGAGGGATTCACTGGTCTCCAGAAAGTCAGAAAGCAAGAGAAAGAAACCAGGGAGAAATTGGGTGCTACGACCTTTTCAGCATCTTTTGTACGCTGGCATCAAGCAAGCTGGGTTTGCTTAAAATAAGAGAGTAAAAGATAGATGCAAGCCCACCTTCCCAATAGCCCACTGATGTAATTAATTTCTTTAATAGTTTATTTGTTACTGATATTGTTTCCTTCTTGTCCCCTGATTTTGCTTGCACTACTTCTCAATTCATCCTTAGAACAGCCCAGGTAAAACCCCACTACATAGAAAGCAGGTGGAAAGCCCTATATTTATAGTATTTTCTTTTTAATGCTGTACTGGGCTATTTCTTCAAACCAATTTCTCCAATATGTGGAAGAGCACTGCCATTAAATAATAATTGCAACAATGGAAAACCAAATGAAAGCTAGTTCTGCATTTGAGTTCTCATAATGAACTATCAGATGATGTTCTATTTGGAGCTATAATGCTATGATCAGAAGCACATAGAATTACATTTGAAGGTCTTACTAGAACCATTAGAAAGGAGAATAAATTGAAGAATTAAACAAAATAATTAAAGAGGATAATCCACACCATCTATGCTATTTATGACCTATATAATTTAAAATGAAAAGACCCCATGAGATTTGATTACCCAACAATATAGACCAATTTTACAAATATATTTACCATTGATCACATATTTAATCACATTATTATATATTTACATTAATTATATAATTACAACAGTAGTAAAACAATTTAAATAGTGTACTCAACATACAAAACTTACAAGGAAGCAAAATTAGATAAGGCACTCAAACCAGTTGTGCTACAAATTCAAAACAGAGAATTTCCCAAGTGGAACACTCTAAGAACTTCCAGACCTTAAATGATTTTGACAAATACATGGAACCACAGGACTATGCTCTGGCTTACTTAAAAAATACAGAATTAACAAAAGATATAAAAAGGTAAAAAAGGGGAAAAAAAACCCTCAATGGCACAAGACCACAATAAAAACTGTCAGATTCAATACAGGAAATTAATGAGGTGCCTTTGCTTTTACTACTCATACTTACACTGCTATTCTTAGCCTCTACTTATACATCCTCATTTTTTTACTTCTTTAAGCTAGTTCTGAAGTCAAAATAGCAAATGCAATCAAATGAATTAGTAATCAAACTGTGATATCAGATTCATTAATAAAATGTTTTCTCAAAAAGAAAATATATCCTTCTTACCTCTGTTACTTTGGGCTGAAGTCTTAAAACTTCAGGACTCATGCGTGGGATATCTATGTGGATCTAATTAGACAAAGAAGAATACTGTAAAAGGAACCAACAGCAGACTTTCTAAACAATATAATACTTTAAATAATTCTATTTGTTTACACTATTAGTTGTAATCCCATTGTATCATTACTTTTGGGATAACATGGATTTTTACTGTACTTCAAAACATACAGCCAAATCTTTAAGTTGGCAAAATTTAAAAACATGTACTCACATTCTAGGGTCTTTATATCACATTTTAATTATTTGCAAATTATTATCATATTGGCAATACTCATTACTTCAGTATAACTATGAGTAAATACATACTACTGCTTCTATAAAGTCATATTCAACTGCCACTGTCATATAATCATTTAGGTTAGAAAAGACTTGTCCAAAAGTAAAAACAGATTTTAGCACCTATTTTAACGTATTTGACAATCAAGAAGAGAGCACAAAACAGCAGTATTTCTTAAACTTTTATTCTAAACTTCACAAAGGAGTTTTATACAACAGAGTGTTCAAGTGATGATTTTGGGTTCCATTTACAAGTACCTTATGTCATTAATGCTATATACTTCTTGCTACTAAAGATTAGTCTTGAAGCTGAAAGGAAGATCTTAGCTTCTTCTGTCCCAAGGAAGGCTAAAGTATCATTGCTTAGTCTATACTTAGTGTTACAAACTACTCATTTCAAAACAAAACTTGAAGAAAAGTTATGTGTTTATCTGGGTGGCCATGAAAGTTTGACACCCGTTTATTGCACATCATATACAGTTTCAACTTCTCAAGCAGAAGTATGGAGCCAGTAAGAAACAGTCACTGCTGTACCTTCCCTGCCCATCTTCACTCATTTGAAAAAGGATCTGAACAGGAGATGAAAGATTTGAAAATACAACTATTATTAAAAAGAAAGCCATGGCAACACTAAAGCTGACTATTCAAAATCCACTATTTCGAATTTCAGACCAAAACTACTTCATATTTTTGCTTCCAAAATTTAGGAAAATTATTAGAGAGTTGGCTATCCGATAAGACCAAAGACACAGAGAAAACAGTAGCAAAGCTCAAAAATAATCTTTAAGTCCTTTAGCAAGTGTTCTGTAGATAAAAGTCAGTTCAATAGGTGTTCTACCTGTCTGTAGGTATCTTGGTGGTTTTCATCATTTCTGGAATCATAGTATTGTTCAACAAATGCAAAATACTCTTTGCGTTTTCTTTGTAAAGTGCTTTCTCTTCGGTCCACATTTGCAGGAAGATAACCCTGAAAAAACAGTGAAATGAGAAGGATATTACTCCTTGCCTTACAAAAAGCACTGCTGGCATTTGATTGCATGTGACAAGAGATCTAATAAACTGATGTAGTGCCATGTACTCCTACACAAATCTAAATAATCCTTTACTAAATTATTTTTCTAATCACTCCAACTTGTACAAAAGTTCAGATACAAACACCTTATAAAAACAGCTGCTTTTTTTTGTTGTTGTTGTTACAAAATGCAATTTCTCATCAGAAATACTAAGATGGTGTTGACTTTCAAGGAGTAAAGCTTAAATAAATAAGTTCAGGTAAATTTAATATCATGTGAGTTCCTTAATTTCTATGTGGCCAGTATTGGAGCAATTTTATTACATTTTTAAACAATGCGTATTAACTCAGTTGCCTTCAATTAGGAATTGCATACATTAGCAAGGGAGGCTTAGATACAATACTAGGAAAAACTTCTTCATGGAAAGGATTATCAAGCATTGGAAGAGGCTGCCCAAGGAAGTGGCTGAGTCACCATCCCTGGAGGTATTTAAAAGACATGTGGATGTGGCCCTTAGGGACATGGTTTAGTGGTGGACTTGACAATGCCGGGTTTACGATTGGACTACATGACCTTAAAGGTCCTTTCCAACGAATACAATTCTATGATTTTATATTGAAATCATTGAAAATGTTATGCCTGTACACTTTAATTACTTAGTTTATAATGACAACAGAATAAGTACAAGCCATATTACATTCCAGATACCTTAAGAGGTACTTGCTTTGGCAAAATGAATTCCTTTAAGATATACTGACTTGTGTCTGATTCCAGGTACTTTAAATTCCATCAGCTTCACTTATGCCTAAAGACTTTGTCTGACATTTAATATCTTGTCCCAATGTTTTGTATTAAATATTGAATTCTGCATCCCATTTATTCTCAATAGTTGTGTTTTCTTCCCTGTAGGATATCTTAGTTGGTTGCATTAGAAACTAATCCATTTGTGAGATCAAATGTGATTGCTTGAAGGACACCAATACTTTCTGAGCAAGTCTTTTTGCCATTATTCAGTTTCAAAAACTGAACTAATCTTTCAATTCGACACGTCATGTTTCCTGCTCACTTTACAAATTAGGTTTTATTTTTAAAAGTTGGGAAGGCTTGCAACGTATCAGCAGCAAATAAATTGGGGGAGAGTTTAATCCATTTATTCATTAATTTCCCCCAAAGGCTTTTGCAAACATATCTTTAGTTTTGTTATTCAAAAGAGAAGAGGGCCTGTATAGTTCTTCTTGCTGTTTAGGTACAGTGTTCCTAACATTTTTGCGACATTTTAAAAATAAATTGTGTATGTCCTTAAATATTATCATCAGTAGACAAGCATAACATCAACAGAGTATTATATTATTTTCAAATGCTTTCCCTTTGAAAAACTGCCTTCAGCAAACACTTGTTAACATTATTAACCTGCTGATTATATAATAAATATCTCAACTGATCATTTTTCTAAAACTCATTTATAAAATTCCAATTTACATGCTGGTTTTACAAACAAGACAATCATCATTTGCCTGAGATACTACCAAGTGTACTCCATTCCCTGAAAAAAATTTAGTTTGGGCTTCTTAAGTAAGACTTTTGAATCCTTTTAAAACAAACATACTAAAATTATAACTAAACATTGGTTTCTTCAGTTTTCTGGTTGTTTTTTCAGTATTGCAACTCATCTTTAATCAAAATATCACTTGATTTTTAGGAACACTTGTATCTCCAAGAGCTCCTGGTGCACTGTATAAAATCATAAAATGGTTTGTGTTGGAAGGGTCCTTAAAGACCACCTAGTTCCAACTCCTCTTCCACTAAACCATGTTACTCAAACCTCCATCCAACCTGGCTTTAAGCACCTCCAGGGATTACCATTACTCTCCCTTACATGGGACATATATTAACAGTAAGTCACCATTAGGTTACCATCAGAAAAAAGCATGGTGGAGCTTCTGAACACAAAAACTGGAAGTACTGTTCTGAAGTGAAAAAACTGAAAAACTGAAAGAAAATGCTGCCTTACAGTATAGAGAAGTAATGATAACTAAATGACTCATCTTTGGGTTTCCAAAATGCAGTAAATAAGGACTACGTAAGAGAGAAGAAATCACAACAAGACTTTCTTAAGAAAAGACGAGAATTTTCAAAATATTGCTATTTGGAAGTAGAAAAAAAACAAGAAAAAAAAAAAAGCTAGAGTTTTGTACATCTCTTAATCGAAACAAAACAAAACACTTAATCGCTAAAATATAAAAAAAGTAATCTGAAAGCAGGTTTTTTGCAGAGGTATGGCAAGATGAAGTTAAGAATTGAACTGAAATACATCCTGGAGTTGGTTAAAGCAATCAGAAAAAGAGAACTCTACACTTAGGCATTTTTCTAGACCAGTAATATTAAACTAAAATTGACTTATGGAATTAAGTTAAAGCTCCTAGAAAGCCCATGCTCTCACTAGAAAGCAAGAGCAGTTACCTCACTTTATATTTTTATAATTTGCATAATTCCTACTCTCTAAACCTCAGTGTCAGTCTTCTGATTCAGAACTTAAGAAATGCTTATAATTTAGCTTACTGTGTTTCAAAGTCAAGTTTGAGTTAGCTTATTTTTTTCTTACATAGAGTCTTTTAAATCAGACATCCTAAACTTCAAGAGAAAAAAATGCTTTTTTTACTACCAAAATCACAAATAACTTTGGAAACAGAACTAAAATAAATTGTAAGCTCCATGTTTAATTTCAATTACAGCAGGATATTTGAATATCCACCATTAAGCTGCATCTGCATTTAGCATTAGAAGGAACTAAGCTGCAAATTTAGTAGAACTCATCAGCAAGAGAGATTCTTCCAGTCACTGGAAATCAGTGTCAATCTGAAGTAAATACTTTGCATTCCCTATGGAATCATTCCATAAAAAGCAAAGCTATTTAAGTCTGCTCTCTGAAAAATTCAATAGTGTTAAACTAGTGTGTGTATAATTCAAATTTTAAGCAGTTCTTAAATGCATGAAGATTTGCTGAGAAAGTATCTTTCACAGCCTCTGGAGAGTAGACATCACAAGAGTTTGGCTTCTTTTTAATACAAACATCCTCATAAACCTTTTCCCAACAACAGACAGACAAACAACAGCTAAAATGTGTAACTGTTTGTCATCACAAGCACTATAGCTGAAAAGATTGACATGAAAAATATTTCTATGAAGAATACACTGTATTTTTGCTGAAGATTCTTTTTAACATAGTGCAAACACCAAGATGACAAAAAACCTCTTCTGTCACAGATCCCACAAGCTTCTCTCTGATGCCCAACTTAGACACCTCTGCGTGCTGCTCCATGGTACTTCAGTCAACCTACTCTTAAAGCTACAGCCATTGCAAAATCTCTGGCCATTGGGAAAAGTTCAGAGTGCTCAGAAAGCCAAAGACTCACACTACCAAAAAGTAATTAGTTTTTTAATGAGGTTGTCTCTCTCACTAACTCACAGGTCTGACATCAGGAGAGCCAATGACACAACAGTGGTTCAGAGTTGTTCATCTTAAAGCACTATGGAAAAACCAACCAAAATAACCTATAGATCCTATCACAGATTTTCCTCACTACAGTGTTAATCCTTTCTTGTAGTTACTTTAATGTGAAGTCAGAATGAAGCCTTTTGTACGATGCCAATAGTCTTTGCTTCCCCTACTGTGTGTCTATTTCCAAGAAAACTATTAAGAATGTACTTGTCGTTGAACTCTCCACCATTCCATCGAAACTGGTTGAAGAAGGCCACTGTTATCACAAGCCTTTCTTTCATAGAAAGCCAGGCTGAAAAATAAAGATATACAGCTGACATGATTTACTACTACTTCTCATGTCCCTCCTTTCAATTTGATAGATTAATCTTGAAATTGAGTAAAAGAACATAACTTCCATTGCAATTCAGCACAGGACATGTTTTCAACCATCACTGATTGATTACAGCTCATGCAAAACCATTTGCAATGCTTGAAAAAGCTATTACTACTAAATGCAGAGGAAGAATAAAAACAAAAAATACAACTTACTGAAAGAAGCTTCCATGCAATTGGACGAACACGTTTGGGAATGCCAGACCAACTCAATTTTCGCAATTCATCTATTAAAACACAAGAGTTTCATGAGAAGCAAGGAAACTACTACTGATTTACATACACAGATATATTCAAATTAGCACAAAGGTGTTTACAACACCTTTGAAAAGGTCTTAGAAAATCAGAAATACAGGGCAATCCTAATGAATTAATAAAATACTGGATAACTGCTATCCATAGGGCACCTGTGGAAATAGGTACTGAGTGTGATAAGGTAACTTTCTGGAGTATTTCTCAGCATTATTTTTTGGTATACATGCCTTATATTGACTCACTGGGCAACATACTACATAAATGTATTATTCTTCCAAGTATTTTCGAGATACATATGAAAGGAATACAGTGTATCAAAGCAGGTAAAGTAGTCACCATAATATTAAAGTCTACACAAAATAAGGAGCAGCAGCGTATGGTTTCAAAAAACATTAAAAAGTTCACAGTACTTCTACATTCTAAATATGCCTGGATGGAGAAGGCACAAAAGCATGCTTATACACATAACCCCAAGAAATTTCATAGTATCACAATAAATTTCTCCTCTATCCTTCATCTCAAGGAGTTGAAAGGCATTGGAAAAATAAAAAGTGACCAAAGGATCAGTAACATTAGAAAAATATGACACTACTAGAGTTCAGTGTGAACCAAAGTCTCAAAGAAACAATGAAAGCAGAACCTGTACAGACTATAAACAAAGGTTAAGAGATAAATTCAAAAAGTTACAGGCTGGCACAACAAATACACTTCCATCATGAGTATGCTGTTACTGCAAACACAAGGATTGAATGGGAAAATGGGCAATAAGTAACTGAAACAAGTTTAATTTATTGTCATACTCCAGCTGTGATGATCACGCACAAGCTGCCCAACAGGGACCCCAGACAGCACATGGTCACATAACTTAACCTTGTTTCCCATTTCTTGATCTCTTTTTTTCTAGCACACGTCTACTTCCTTTTCTCTGCCACCATTTAACAAACCACTCAATTTCTTCCCTTCATGGTTCCAGCTTTGCTACTGCTATACCCAAATTTGGTATTTCTGAAATGATTATCAGGCACCATTGGTCTTGTAACACCACACTTCCCTAAATGGTCCCAGTGCTCCTCTCCATTCAACGGCACTGTTTGGGAATTTCTTACACAATTCCTCTTTTACTACTTATGAAATCCAGGAACACCATAGGGTGCTATTTACAACTTGTGTCAGCTTCTCACACTGTGGTTTGTTACATACAGCAATTTCTCACATCACCTACCATAGTTCTCCACACACCAGGCAGTTTGCTCAGCCTCCAAGCAGCTTCAGTATTGGCTTGCAGCCCCTACCACTTCTGCAACAAGCTTCAATTCCACCCATGATTTGATGCCAAGTACTACATCATAAGTAACAGAACTATTGGTTATATTCTTCTAAAGGCCAAAAAGGCAGGAATTGGTCAGAAAATGTAAAGGCAAAGTAAACACGTAATATGAACAAGAGAATAAAAAATGGTATTTTGTACAATTTATGAACAAAAACTATTTTAAAAAAGAGATAATATCTGCCTTAACTAAACAATCCACAAATTATACATGTATTTTCCTTCTACCATAGAGCATGATAGTTAGCTCCAGTTGGTTTAATACCAAGTAAAGCCGCAAGTCTTCAAAAGCAAAATCTCCAGCTGTGCATCTTCCTGCTCTACTCCTCCTTGCACAGTATTTATGAACAAATATGTTTTACTGGATCTAATCTACTTGTGTCCAGGCTGAATGGAATCAGCATCTTGTGCATAAGTTTATTACTTCCTTACACAATTGCTTTGCTTAAGTTTCAAGTTTTGGCTACTTTTACACACAACCATACCACTTGTAATTAGTATATGCAGAAAATAGAAAATAAATTGCAACTCGGCAACTACTTTTATTATTTTCTAGTAACATCAATTGTCCATTCTCAACTCTATACCCACCAGACTCTGATCTTTCACCTTTCCTTTTTTTTCTCCACCCTTAACTTGACTCAATAGGAATCCATGCCCAAACATGGATACCAACCTCTACAAACAGCCACTGTAAAGGGAAAAAAAAGTACAAAACAAGAAAATATGCAAATTTACTGTCACAATCAGAAATGTGAAGCATGTGATTAAATGAGTGACAATCATCCCAAATCACCCAGTACAAAATTTCCACTTACTTTTAAGTAACTAATTTAAGGTCAAAGATAGGAAATACAGAAACAAAGTGGAACAGAGCGTATTTTCCCTCCCCTCCTGATGCTATTCTCCAATGAACATACATTTCCTTTAACTAGGGATAGCTTGGGTTATCACGTAATTTTGAAAAATAACACACATATCCCACAGGACTGGGTTCCAAAGGAGCGCTCTTTCTGGAAGGAAATCTCAGCACTGGACATGGAATCAAAAAGCAAGGACAAATCATCTTTTTTTTACAATGTAGAATTTATTAGAAACAGATCCCCTATTTATCTATAATGTAGGATTTGGGAGTGAATATGTCCCTGCATTCTTTCACGCTGAACACAAATAATTTTTTATGTTACTTTGCCACTGCCTTACCCTCTCTGAGGGAGCTCTTTTTATACCTAGATTGTCTGCTGGGCCTGCAAAATCTTTGGCAATGTTTCTTCTCACAATATATTTGAGAAAAACCATTTAAAGCTATTTTTTATATGTTTCTAACTTGTTTCTCAAACTCTCTTTTAAAAATGCTTCCATTCATTTGGCCTGACAGGATTCACATTCTCTCCTTATTTGACACAGAACTTTACCTTTTGGATTGTATTTAATAACCCTCTATAACCTCCTCTGCCCTATTGTCATGCCATTCTTCTAAACTTTCTCAAGGCTTTTGTTTCTGGTTTTGCTTTCTTAAGTGGTACAGTAATTGCTTTCAGGACAGAAACTGTTAGACAGATGATTGCACATCTGAGAGTTAAGTCAACTCCATCACAAATCATTAGCCCTGGGTATGTGATAATTCTATTTCTCCACACTGACTGTTGTCCTATATTCATCTTCCAAAATTCCAGCATCTCAGACTAACCCAAAAAATCATATAAAATTCTGGCCCTAACTATTCACTACAGTGAACTCACAACTAGTACTCTGCCAGTGAAAAAGAGCACACAGTACAACTCAAAGGGGCTATGCAAGAATTCTCATCAAGTGTAGCAGCAAACCCCAAAAGCACACAGTCTGACCCTCCCATGTCGCTATTGCTAAAGCATCAATTCACATTATGCTTTCCTCTGACAGTTCAACACCAAAACAAGAGGAAAGCAAACAAAGAACCCTGCCCTTTACAACAATTACAACAGCAGGACAGAAGTCACCTCTAGAAGAATTAGTCTAACACTAGTATAGCATAAAATAAAAATTCTTCTGGTAACAAGAGAGATAAAAAAAAATTGAAGCATATACACAAGAGTACCATTTTAGACATACATAAAAGACTGTCAGTGAAGCTAAATTCTAATACTGCTGTTAAAATACAATAGTTACATGTGCATATTATTAGACATACATAACTAAAATCTGCAGCCTCTCTCTCTATTACCGTCCTTAAGATGGGCTTTATTCTTACAAATGACTTAACATGTAAGTTCCTAAAAATCAAATAACAGCACATAATTGAAATACTTGCATTTCAGTTCTCGAGTTACCTTGAGATGCCAGAGGCATCTAAAGGCCATCAAGCCCAACACCCCTGCAATTGGCAGGGACATATTCAACTAGAACAGGTCTAAGACCTTGACACAGAAGGTTTCCAGGGATGGGACATTCACAACTTCTCTGGGCAACCTCTTCCAGTGTTTCACCATCTTCACTGTAAAAAATTTCTTCCTTAAATCTAGTCTGAAGCTATTCTCTTTCAGATTAAAACTATTACCTCTTGTCATATCAAAACAGACTCTGACAAAAAATCTGTCCCCATCTTTCTTATAAGCTCCCTTTAAGTGTTTAAAGGCCACAACGTCTCCCCAGAGCCTTCTCTTTTCCAGGCTGAACAATCCCAACTCTCTCAGCCTGTCTTCATAGGAAAGGTGGTCCACTGGCACCTAAAATCACAAGCCAAACAATATTAAGATGATTAAAAGTGGTTACCTTCAACGAAGGTCCCCCAAATTTAGACTGTGGCTATTAGACTGTTCAACTTCATTTTCAATAAAGGCAAACAGGAAAGAATGAAATTAGGGGAAACTGCAAAACAAATCTAAAGGTACCACATTTCTGCTGTGTAGGGTACAAATAGACTCCAACCACATAGTAAGTTTATTAACTTCTATTGCATAGAATGCAGCTGCACAGGTGATAAAGTTTCAAACTCAGAAACTGCAGTTTTGTAAAAACATACTTGACTAGATATGTCTACCTCATAGTTAGCAAGATTTTAAATTGAGGTGCCGGAAAAAATCCGTCCTCAACCAAGATGCTGAGAATAGCAAGGAAATGTGCTTGTATTTATACGTGAAACTTGATCTGTATTAAGTACATAATTAATTAAACTATTTGTCATTGGCTGAAATATTACATTCTCTAGTCGAAGCATAACTTCAATTAATTGTCATTAGAGTATCTTCTTCCCCTTGTAGATTTCCCAAGGAATTAGATATCCTAGTTGTGAGCTGTTGAGCACGTTCCCAAGCACAGGCTTTCTACAAAAGAGTTTTAGTAGCACCTATGAATCAGACACATATTTTCAACCAAGAGAGTACTGCAAAAATATTCTTGTTTCAGTACAATTAATATTTTCTTAAACTTCCAGAACTATTATTTTGAAAATGAGCATTTGCAGAAATTCTTATCACAGACATGATCACTTGTTAAAAGTGTGAACAAAGAACAAGCTGAAATTAGGCAGATCCAAAAACAGTATTCGTAAAACCCTGTCTCTGAACTCTGTCCCAAACTGCAAGTATACTTTCTGAAGAAACAGTTTAAACCCTGTTACTCTTTCAGCTGCCTCATTATTTGATATAATTCTGTGACCAATTAGTACAAAAATATATATAAATCCCCATATATTTTAGATGAAAAGTATCTTAATTTGCTTGCACTAGCCAACCATCTCTTCTGCTCAGAAGACAGCAGTTACTTTTCACAGAAATGTTGTTGGGTTAGGATATCTTATCATGATGGGATAATGTGGTATAAAAATGCTTCAAATTAATATGATTAATTTAATTTCAGAACAAAATTGTTTTATCTTGTTTACTACAATACATCTACATATACATTTCCTCTCTCTGAGGAAGAAAAAGTCTAAAGCAATTGTTCTAACAGAAATCTTAGGACAGTAACCTTTTACTGCATTTAGATTTAAAGACTTCTCATATTCCATAAAGATTTCATGGGGCATTTTACAAAGAAGACACGACATTAGTTTACCAGCCTTCAACTGTACACACAACTACTGGAGTTACTACCCACTACACCTAAAACACCTGAGGGCAAATAATCAAGTCTACAAGTATTTTTCTTGGAACTACAAGCTCATCATTCTATCCATTACAAATGAATAAAAAATAAGAAATATTAAAGGAGTTCAGAATTTCTATGTATGTATTATTCATTTTTGATACAGCTGTTATTTCACTGAAGTTCCTATAAATGGCTACATGAAGTGATGGCCTGCATGAGCAACTCCATGATAGATATGATAAACTAGATTTACATGTTCCATGTTCCTATAACATAAATTCCTTGGATATTTTAACTATACAAAGCTGGAAGATTCTTTTAAAAGCATAGATGCAAAGAACTGCAGCTCCCCCAACAGCATGTTATAAATACAGGCAGTACATATAGAAAATAGCTTTAATAGAGGGCTTGTTATTACTATGGCAACCACAGCAACTGGTTTTCAAAATGAATAATAGCTCTGTTAGGCACTTCATTAATTTTTTTTTTTTAATCAAACACTGCCCTTAATCTTCTCAATGGAACAAAGAGTTATTCTGAATGCTGCAGAAACAGAAAATAAAGTCCAATGCACCTTTGTAAATACAGGGTAAGGTCCTTTTCCGTACCTTTGCTAGAAAAGAGTGGGAAAGTACATCTTGTATGCTATTTCACATAAAAAGTCAGAGAAGCAGAAGCAGATGAGGTTGGTGTTAGAAGGTACAAGAAAGCAAGTGATTAGGAAAACTAAGGCTAAATGAAGATTATTGATATGGCTAAGACCTGCAACAAGTGAAGCCAGTGATGGAAATGATGGTAAGTAACAGAGAACAACTGTGGCAGAAGCAGATGTTGTTTTTCATAATTCTCCCAAAGCATTCAATTTCTGTGCCTCATCAACTGTTTTCATTCTTACATTAATGCTATTAAAACAGTCTCTAACTTTTAAAGTAGAACTAAGAGAAAAGCTTTTAAACCCTATTCTGAATGTTAAAAAAAAATTGCAGCTATTACTGATTTAATTATGAGTCTTTACTGCAGCAGTTGCACTGGAAATATTATTTCAGTTTAGCTTTACATTAGGTTCTATTATATCAAATTCCTGTAAAAGACTAGCCCTTAACCTCTAATCCACGTAAGTTTTTCTCAGTTAACTGCAAACATGCATTACATCTCCAGAGTAGCTGTCCATTGTGACTAAAACACATGTGAGCACACCTAACTAATAATCTGCATCAGGGAGGCAGCACAGCCCAGACTGCTCCACTGTGATTACCTCCCCAGACAAGTTTTACATATATCTTCCAGTTCTGGGCATGCTGCTAATGAAGTAACAGTGACTTATGTTCCTATTTTATTAATAGTGAAAGACATGCTGGCAAGAAAACCTAAAGGATTAATTATACTTCCTTGAGTCTTCATAAACTGACTTACAAGCTGTACATGCCACTCATTACAATATGTACATTGCTAATCTTGATGTTCAAAAGCCTCAGGACACGCAGGATGTTCAGTGTTCTCAGTAATCTTGTTGGTGACATTCCTGGTAAATTCCTCCCCTTTTGCAAAACTATAAGAACATCTCATCATATAGTACCTCTCTTTCTCCCAGCTCATGCAGACTAAAATATCCCTCCTCACTTTATTGTTCACCACATGGCTGAGACTCACAGACTTTTTGAACACCTGATCACAAATCAGTGCAATGATCTCCTAAATTCTGCTAAAACTTTAACTGACATAAAAACACCCTTTTAATTAATCAATCTTGCAATTTGGAATAGAATGCTGTCTAACCCCATTTTTTTTCTATGATCAGTTAGTGGTAACTACCAAGGCAATTCTGTGTGTGCACAGGAACTTGAATGATAATTTAGGGATTTTTTTTTTTAACAGTATCCCCCTCACATCAGCTGAAGTTAGGGTCGCACTCTAAAGCTCTACATCCAAATCCACTTGGAAACACACATAGTACAGAACTCTACTCTTCCTTAATGGAGCCATGAGTATAACATGGGAGTTTTAAGAACTGTGCTAAGACCACACCTGTTTTTGAGCGGATCAGTAGTTTAACCTGGAATGTTCACTGTGGACTACCACACAAAAAGAAACAGCTTACTCTCTAAGCTATTTTGATGCATTTTGTACTAACAAAAATCACACAGATCTTCGATTTATAGGCAAGAAGTCCAGAACCTCAGAACGAGGGCTCATGTGTGTAGTTCACAATGCCTCCTATCCATTTTATTAATCAGAGTCGTACTTGAATACCAAAACTCTTAAACAAAAAAAAAAAAAAAGAGGAAAGCTTTAGGGTACAGACTCCTTTTTCAAAACTGAGAAAAGGGAAAGATTATCTTGTTTGTTAATAGGAGCTCCAGCTGTTCAGTCTTACTCTTTTCTTTCCATTAATAAAAACTTAATTCAATCATAGGTGGTGCTTGGAACACAGAACAGTAAGGACTCCTCACTCAAGTCAAAATTAACAAATTCTTGTTGTAAGATAGCAATATTAATCTACATTTTTCCACTAGAAAAAATTTGATTCCAACTACAATTCTTCTGTAAGGTCTTTGATAGAGACCCCCACAACATCCTTGCCACTAATACTAGAGAGATTAGTTTGAGGGATAGCTATTAGACGGATATGGGCATTCAGTCAGCTCCTTATCCAAGGAGTTACAGTCAATGGCTCAACTCCAAGTGGAAACCAGTAACAAGTGGTGTCCCACAAAGGTCCACACTGGGGCCAGTATCATTCGGTCTCTTCCTCGATGACACTGACAGAGGGATGGGGTGCGCACTCAGTAACGTGGCAGATGGCACCGAGCTGTGTGATGTAATGCAGTGGATTTGCTGGAAGGAGCGGATCCCATCCAGAGAGACATGGACAGGCTTAAGAGGTAGGCCCAGCAGTCCCCAAGAAGGTCAACAAGGGCAAGTGTAAGGTCCTGTACCAGTACTGGGGCAATCACCAGAATCAGCACAGGTCTGGAACTATTATGTCAATCGAGGATCTTAAAAAAGAAGGCAAATACATCCTGAAGAGAAACTGTGCAAAATCTTCTCAAAATTGTTTCAAGAATCTATTATTATCTAGTTACAATGAAAAACCATAAATTAACACCTTTACATTGAAATATTCCACTAGAACAATAATCAGAATAAATGTTTACTATCACATGAAAATATAAGTTATGAGACCAACCCACAGAAAACAGGAAGACAAAATACTAATCCTGCAAAAAGTAACTACAACAGGAATCACTTATGGATATTTAGCATTCATTTCTTTCAGAAGATTCTGGATTAAAAAAAAAAAAATACAAAGTCTACCGGTAGAGTTCTGTACTTTTATTAATCTTTTTTTTATTAGCTAAATAGGAAAGCATGTTTTGTAGAAAAAAAGCTAACTCAGAACAAGAATCAGAGAGGACACCTTTTGGTGATGATAATTTGAAAAGACAGATATGACTAATGGAACGTCACACGAAGCAGCAGTAGGACACATGTTCACTTTATACTATATATCAACAAACTGAAAGGAGAATAAGAGCTCACATGATCAACTACAAGTAACTCACAGCTGCAGGAGGCATTAAAATTCTAAATGACATGGATGTACTAGGAGCACAGAGATAAATCACTGTGTAGCTCAGTGCAGATAAATTAATGAAGCTGGGAACAAAATTAATCTAGTTCATTTCAATTAATGCATTTTGTAAAGTTATTGAAACTTTTCAATAGCACCAGTTTGGCAAGCAATTTTACAGGACATAACAGACTGCTGTTACAGAATACTAAATTTATGAGCCAGAAGTGAAAGAAAAGGTAATTACTATGTTAGATCAGGTTTAATATAAATCTAGAATGGATGTGACCATGAATAGGAAAATCCTACTTTTCAAGTTGCTGCAACAATACATAAAACCACTGTGACGGGAAAAAGAGATGTCTAACAAGCATTCTTTCTGAATTTAATTTCTAGAGAACCACTCTTGAATTCTGTTATTATAGTAGACAGAAACAACCAGCTATTGTTATGAGACAACTTGAGACTACAGCATTTTTAATTCCTGTAGAATTTATAATTAACTTTTGCTACCACCAGATTAATCAAAAGTTCAGCTATTCTTTACATGCTCTGTAAGACTTCACAACATTATCTTACTTCCATAGCAAAGGACTAGCTAAGAGACAGCACCCAACTCAGCAGCATGTAGTACTCTCCGAAAAGGTCTTCTTTTTCAAGATATAGTTCGAAGAGAAATAGATGAGTTTAAAAAAAAGTACAATGAAAAGCACTCTTGAATGTGTACAGCAGTTGGAGTAAATTTAAGATGGGAATATTTTACAATTTTCAAGGGTGCTTTTACAGGCCTTCTTTTTATCAAGGTAGATTTATGTTAAATCTTCAATATGCTATTTTATTCAATTTGAGATTTGTCATGACTAAATAGAAAAAAAGTCATCTTAACATGCAAAACAATTTTACAACTTAAGAAATTAGTTGGTTTGACTCCAAAACAATTAAATACATGTGTTTTATGTTGAATAACAATAGCATTACAATGTTATGAAGCTTTACTAAATCAAGAGAACACAGTACACCAAGCTTACCACTGGTTATTGTTTGACTCAAATAAACATATTTCTCACATCCAACTACACGCTCATTAGCCATACATGTGTAAAAAAGCAGAAAAATAGTTGATTTGAAGATAAAGAAGGAGTTAAGAAGTGTTTTAATCAGTTAATTTTTAAATTGATATTAAAAACCCAGCATACATCTGCTGTGCTGAGGTTGCAAGTATGCAGTAACTTGTTTGTTGCTTTGTCAAATTTTATCAACAGTCTGCTTACAGTGTGTTTGCACAGTAAACAGCTCCCTAACCATTGTAAAAAATTACTAAAAAACAAAGGTTTAATACACTTAATAGAATTAAACTTTAATGGGAAACCTGATAGACATAGCAGTACTGTTTCTCTAATATGGACAAAGTGGTCTGCTGAAGGAAAGAGAAATTTCTTCTCAGAAACATTCCCCCCACGCTGCCTTGTTAAAGTTCTGTTCCTTCCTCTTAAAGCAAGCAATTGTTTGCAAAAGATTCTGCAAGCCCATCTTCACTTAGTAGTGCAAGACCCACTACAAGGAAAGACAAGGCCTGAAATTAAGTAAGTCTACATCAAACTGATTGCAAGTCAAGCATAAGCACAGGTTGATTGCACAAAACTAGTGTGAATTATTCCAGGGCTCAATAACCTGGCATGCAGTACCAGGAGCAGGAGGCAGTGCAGACACACAGACCCTACAGCCTACTCTGCAGCTGCCTCCTGAACTCAGCTGTACTACTGCCAGTCCCACCCTGCTTCCTGAACCTGCACCCATCACCTCACTATGATCAGGGGTCAGTCCTCAAGTCCCCCTCCAACCAAAACTGCTTCTTACAATAGGCTCCTTCTAGTTTCTTGCAGTTAAGTATTTCCACAAGTTCATAATAGCCAACCTGTGGACCAAACCCAACTCCAAAATCTGTAAGTAGTCTCCAATGGCTAAAATAATCTTCATTACCAAATTTATATACATAATCCATCTTTCTGAGAGTTTTCTTGTGAAAGAACACACTTTTCACAACCTCCAGTTGACATACAAGACTAAAATTGCATTTTACACTGTCTTTATAGGATAATGATAATTCAAGTGTGACTGAAAGGATTTCAAGGTCATTTGTATTACTTTGTATTTATAGTCAAAGTTGATTTCTCACATTATGATAAAAGTCTTGAGTTGAAAATGTGTGTACATGGCTACAGTTCCACAGATTAACTTACTTTTATTCTGCTTTGAAAGCACTTTCCACATCATCTATTTCAACAATATGCAAAACTTTATCAAGGAAATAAAATAGAAGTACTTTACTTCTGTTACTTCTACTTCCAAGCAAAACCAAGCCTAATATTTGCAGAAATGAACAGAAATATTTACAAAAATGTCTCAAAGAGTTGCTAATTCCATTCATTGTGACAAACAAAGCCCAACTATTTGTGGTTCTAACACAAAACAGACCCATACATACCACATCACCACACACACACATAGAATAACCCAGTTGCAACAGAATAGAGCCACTTATCTCTACAATACTTACCACAAATTTTAGCTTGGAGCCTATTTCCTACTTTCTACCTTAGTTCATTTCTAGTATTGTTCTGAAGAAAAACAGGAAAAAAGCTACCCCAACAACAAATTAAAAAACCCACACACAACCTGCAACAGTTTCCCAGGCTACTGCTGTCATTTTAAGTCAAGAATACTTTTTAAACATAATTTTCATTGTAGCACAGAGCTAAATTAAACATCTTCCAAAAATGCATACATTAAAAATGCACACAGACATGCATACACCAGATTCTGGTGAATTGTACATATGGCAATAAGCACATACATGTTTACATATGCATATATGTGTACATGCAATTTCCCTAATCTATACTAATAAGGCAGTCTAAGCACTACCATCATATATGATCTACTCCTAAGAGCTTCATGATCATCAAGAGTTTGCATGTCATCAATAAAGAATTTATTTCTTTCACTAAAATAACCCATGTATTACCTGTAGATAAATATACATGTGTACATACGTTGCGGTGGACCCGCATTCAACTACCAGATATGTATATAATGTATGTATGTATGATAGGACATATTCCAGATACAAAAGTCAAAATATTTGCATCAAAAAATCAAAACTGGGTATAGACTTCTATTCATGCAACTTCAAACTGTACTCATCAGTTTGCACATTGATGTTTCCTATAGCAAAGAACAAGCTTCCTATAAACAGATATAAAAAAGGCATTACTTAGTGGTTTGTACAAGAAATAATATTGAGAGTTTATTAGATATTTTTCACAGTTTAATATCAAGGAAACATACTCAAATTTCACTTTCCTACATATATTTCCATGTGAGATTTATAAAGTTCAATGGCAAAAAAAAAAACCAAAAAAAAACCAGTTTGTTTAAATAGCATTGACTAAATTCACCACAGGCAGGGTGACTGCACTCCTAATAAAAGTGGAAATTTTCTTCCAAAATTATTTTACTTTAATCCATAAATGTGATTTATTGGTAAAGTATTCCCAACTAATTAGACAGAAATTGATAGGTTTAAACTCAACTCTGTCTTTCCTCTGATTTTGCAACCTTATGTAACAAAGATTTCTACTGTTAAAACATTCTTACGTTATGAGTTTTCATGTTGGTCAAAATTACAAAGGTCATAACATCTGTTAGATCAAAGGGCTTAAAAGTGATATTTGATTATTATTTTCAAGTTTATGTAAAATATGCTTTAACACTGCCTTTTATTCACAGTTGCATTTCATTTGAATATCCCATAACTCACTGCAGTGCTAAATCTCATCCAGTTATGATAGTTTCCACAGTTGTACTTTCCCAGCATCAATCTGACAATAAGACACAGCATAGTAAAAAAAAAAAAAGCCACAACTCAGACTGTATTGTATTGAAGAAGCCTCATGACAATGACCACACAAACATACAATTTCTACCTCTTCCTTTAAGTTTCCTGCAAGTATCTTTCAGAATGGTCTACCTCAAAGACACATTCTTTATTCATTATTTTGCCCTAAACTCCTAATCACCAAGTTCTCCAAACGCAGTGTACTAAGTCTACTTCAGATTTTCACTTAGGATACAAAGCCATTTGATTCTGTGTTACCCTCTCAGCACTTGTATTGACTATTCAGCAGCTGAAATCCAGTATACAAAGGGAACAGTCAAGTTATCTGACAATACATTTGTTTTCTCATTGGCTTGTTGTCAGAATTCACAGATGAGACACAGAACTACTGTATCAGCCTGTGAACATGAAGAAGGCTCACTGAGTAGACGAGCAGTAATACTTACACGCCTCATCGTTTTTCACTCCTATTTATTTCCAAGCATGAAAATAACTCTTATATTCCCAACTGTTCCATTATCAGGCACTAACAATAAACACTGCTAATTATACTTGGGGTATTTTTCTACAGAGATTAATCTAGTAGGAAGAAATAATGTGAGAAAGAACAAGAAGCCATCAAACACCTTACGTATTAATAGGATGTATGCAAATCACTTACTAAAAGCATGAGTACCAAAAGCTTTCAATATTATTCTTTCTTTGGCAATATCAATTCTCTGTGTTGAAAGGATTAGACTCTAAGCAAACCATATGGCAAGACAGTAGATCAAACAGGAAAACTCTGTAGTTTAAAAATAATTTAGATGTAATTCACAGGTCCTATAAGAAACACTCACCAAGATCTGTATTTGGGCCAGCAAGCAGCTGCTTAAATTTGTCTAATCGAGATGCTTCTCTCTCAGTTAATGCAGGAGTAGCTGAGGTGCTGTAGTCTGCCATTCCACTTGTCAAGGGAAGTATGGAAGTTTGTGGAAGTGACTGTGATCTCTGCATGGAAGAATTTTCACTAGCATTGTCTGAAGGGAAAAAGAAGTATAGCAGTTAGCCTCAGCCAGTGAGAAGGCTACTAATCAGTTGAACTCAATTTGTAAATTTAAAATAGAATTCCATTTCTGAAAAATACAAACTCAAGTATAGCAGAAGTTTGGACTTCAAATTAGTTGGATTTAGAAGAAAGAGCATTTCTCTTTGAAGAAGTATTCCACTATTAAGATACATCAATTAGAGATCACATTAATAGCAAAGATAATGGATTTCTAAAATATCTGTGTTACTAAAAGCTGTTTTCATTCTCCTTGCCATTCTCAAAAAAGAAATAAAACAAACAAACTGTCTTTGAGGTAGAATGTCTTGGTGTGACTTTATGATGTGTATTCCCTATCGCCAGTTCTATGCCCAGACATGAATCCTGTGCCTTTTCTGTAGCTTTAAGGCAGACCTTTAAGAGAGAGCAGGGGGAAGCTGGTGCAATTCTTTCAGAGCTGTGTTCAAAACACAGATAAGCTTGCTGGCTTCTCCTCCCCAGCTGCTCAGCTTGGCTCTCTACAGCAGGGAAGAGAGTGGCATTCTCCCACTTTCTAGCTAGCTTTTGGTTCGTTAGCTAAAGCAAGGAGTTTTCCTGGAACTTCTGTTTCTTCTGGACTGTACAACACCACCAAAACATCCGTCAGGAGACCTTACACCTTGGCCTGGAGGGGCCCAAGGTGCCCCAGCTCCAGAGAGGACAAAGCCACACCCACAGAAAGGAGTCTGAAATCTACCCAGGTTCTCTCCACAGAGAGAGGTTTTATTATTTAGCATTATTCTTTTCCTGTGCCTGCATGGTGTTTGTTAAATAAGCAACTTCTTTTCCTTTTTCACTTTCATCCAAGAAATTTTCTTTCCAAACCTGTTGGGAGAGGGGAAGCTGAAACCTGCCTTCTTTGGAGGGGATGTTCCTCCCAGAGCGTTTCCTTTAATTTGTCTCAAACCAGGACACAAACAAAAACCAGCCATTGAGAAATCCTGAAACCATTGTAACTGGTCACTTTAAAGCTTATACACAAACCATGGAACAGATCACATGAGGGTGAATTTCCCAATCCACCTGCTTTCAATATATTTTATGCAGTACTATTTTAATAACAATTATTCAGAATAGTAGTATTACTATTAATTGCATACTTCTTGGTGGATTTAACCAACGAAGTACATTCAATAGTGCAACTTCCTTCCAAACTTGGAGACTTTGTAAGGCTGAAAACAAAGAAAGTTTAATTATTCTTCCCTCATATGCATTACAATTTAGTAAGGCATGCAGTCTTCCTCTCAAATAAATCACTGGTGATAAACAGTATTTTCCTGCAGTTTAATAAAGGGTTGTGAAAGGTTTCCTGTCTTACAGGGGCAAATATTACAGCTCTCATCCTTTAACTTCCAACATCTTTTTCACTTTTCAACATACCTAATGAACTTGATGTATGACCTTCGCTGACTGATTTAACAAGCCTATTGTCACCACATGCAGCCGAGGTCAGCTGTGCAAATTCCTCTTGTTTTTCTTCTTGTAGATGTTCTTCCTGAATTTTATGCTGTTCTTGTAGCTTGCTGTGATTCTGAATTACTTTGTGAGCAGTTTCCATGACCACTTCTGTATTTAAGTTTTCAGCAGCTATTGCTAAGAGTTCATCATCATCATCTCCAAGATCCCAAGCATCACTTGTGTTACTTTCAAATTCTTGGAAGGTGCTGACTTTCTTCAATTTCACAGGAGTTGTAGGTGGCTTTGAACCTGCTTTTATCAAGCTGTTCAAAACCAAATAAACAATATTTAGAAAACTAGTAAGGAAGGAAAACACTGTGGATAGGACCAAACCCCAAATATTCATAATTGACACCACATAGGTAGAAAATATTCATCTCTCTCCACTCATGTCACCACTACATCCACCCATGGTAACATACAGCTGAAGAAGTCTGAGAACAAGGGCTGTAAAAACTGACATTTTGTTGCTTTGAACAGAAATCCTTCCTCCCCTTTACTTAAGAAAAAAAAAAAAATCAACCCAGAAGTCACATGAAAGGATTACTAGTAGAATAGCTTATAAAATAGACAGGGCACGTTGCACTGCTCTTGCTTCATACATTTCTGTAGATTTCAGCCCTTTCAATGCAATTGCTGCATAACAGCACAGTAGCTGTAATCAAGTCATGGTCTACTCCTAAATCATCATAAGCAATCACACAACACAATCACTGTCATAAACAAATCAAGTCTCAACTTAAAACTCATTAAATCTATCACTCCTCCCCATTCAGGCATGCCAGCATGGATTTCCTTCAGAACTTTGCTCTTCTCAGAGAAAGGATATTTCTTCTGGTTACTAATCTGAGTGGACCCTGATCAGCTCCCAGCCTTTTGCCCCTCTGTCAGCACGCAGTGTGTGATAGGAACCAAGTATCTCTCCCTAGCCTGGCACTTGATCTCACTTACAGTAATGCAGAGCAATCACATCCCTTCAGAACTGAGCTTATAAAGCTGAGAGGATTTCTCAGTGTGTTCTCAAAAAATAGAGAAGTTACTGCCATTAACTTAACTGTGCTTTCACAGAATGGGTAAGGTGGGAAAGGGCCACAGTGGCTCATCTGGCCCAACCTCCCTGCTCAAGCAGGGTCATCCTGCACAGAACTGCACCAAGATGGTTCTTGAGCTCGTTTCTGATCTCCCTGTCTTTCCATCTGGGCTAGTTTTTCTTTTTTCTGTTAAGACAAGTTCTTACCCATTTCTAATGCAATGTCAGTTATAACGTTTCTGTTATGTCTTAGAGGAAGTAACTTCCCTAACAGGTGCTACAACAATCACACTTTTACCTAGCTTGTCATCACTGTCTAAAACAGAAAGGTTTTTCTCCAGTTCTGTCACTTCAAGCAATAAGCTTCCAGTTTTTTTTACTGGACCTCTATACCACCATATTTTGAATCAATTAATCTCATCTCTTTTAATCCAGCCCTTAGGATCACATTTCAACTCCCTCCAACTCTGTATCATCTGAAAATTAACTAGAATGTTTACTTCTTGTACTATTGAAAACCAGCCCTTGCAAAAATCTAGTAGAAGCATGATGTTCTTCCAACCAAATACTTTTCTTTATAACATCTTTTTTTTTTTTTTTTACTTTAGCACAATTTCCCATGTATAAGGCATTACAAATAAATAATAACAGTTGGCAATCTATGTTAGCTAAGATCTGAAACAGCTGATTTGTCCCAGAAAATGTGGTAACCATCAGGAAGTCACAAAGGAGAAGTCAGAACAGAGAAGTCAAGATTATGACAAAAACTGAAAAAGGAAGACTAACAATAAACTTTATAGTCAATGGGAGAAAAAAAAAGAAAAAAAAGAGAGAAGACAGAGGAGATAAAAAACATCTGGAATATTTAAATATTTGGTTAACTTACGTTCCATGCAATAATGGATCAAATGGTGGATGCTGAGCTCCATATACATGTTGAATACTAGAGGAAAAGAAAGAGAGTTACCACAAAAATAATAAATATTTGGAGACTTTCTTTGTATTAAATAGTCAATAACAAACAGAACTGAAATGTTCCAACAGTTCCCTGTTTCAAAGAATTTCACATACCACTAAAAATAATGAAGCTGTAATTGAGTAATTTAATAAAAATCATAGATTTGCTAAGCAGGAAATCTTTGTGAGACCTAAGCTAACTCAGGCTATTTTATTTTTCTTACTAGGAATTAAAACAAGAAATAAAGTTAACTCTGTGGTAAGAATCTACAAAAATTCTCTTCTCTGATTTGTCCTTTCTTCATTTGTCTAGTGCAAAAAATTAAAAATTCTCAAAGAAATGTCTATAAAGATTTAATCTTCCATGTACTACCCTTGTCACCCAAAATCCAACCAAACAATTCTTAACCACTACTAAAGTACAAGGATAACAAAGCTACAGAAAAATGTAGATGGTGAGAGGTTAGAGAATAAAAGCCATAGGAGTATTAAAAGAATGCCTTGAAACAAATAAGCTTCTAAAGACAGACTTATTCCCTAGCCTCTAACATTACAAAATAGCATGTTATTGTGTGAAAACCAAAACTCTCTACAAACTAAAAATTCATTACCTTCCAGTTATAAGGCATAAAATTATTTTGTAAGTAAAAAAACTCCACAGAAGACACATCAAAATTTATATGTGGCTTCATAACAGAAATTATTGCTACAGAACTCTCTAATTGTAAGTGAAAAAAATCATATGCAACATTAACATCTACCCAAACCTGTACTAAAAACTACATAGAAGGACACAAATATATGCTGCTGACACACCAAAACCAAACTCCAGATCATAATGATAAATAAGTCCAACCTTAGTAAACCTGAGATAGAATCAAGCCAAAAAGACTGCAATCATAACAGATTTTAAGAGAGGTTTAGACTTTCTCAACAGGTGCAGCATTAACAGCAGTGAAATTAGCCCTAGTGGTGACTGAAAATGGTGGGTCATAAAAACTCTTAACGATTTTTATGTGATTCCACTGAAATAAAAAAAGTCAGTCCCCCATCAGCCTTTCCACACAACCATACACCAATCCTCTGCACAGCCAAGTTTCCTGCTCTACACTCCCATGACAGTCAGGTGTCACTCTCCATTTCCCTACACACAGAACGTGCATTTTCCTTACACCACTCTGTGAACAACTGCAATGGAAATCCACTCAAATAGAAAGCAGCAACAATCCTCTCCCTGCCATAAAAAAAAGAACTAAAAACAGTGTCCTTGTTTTTCCACAAGCCCACAGTTGCCCGCACATTAACTGCAACTATTTACAGACCCTCTGCGAGAGAGGAGGGCCAAAAGTGTTCTACCCTCAAGAGATTCAGCAAAGTTACAAAGAAAACATTTTAGAGGAACAAGTTAGTTTGTAATCAGAGAAACAAAACCACTCCCAGTTAGGGCTCAGGGGTAACAGAAAATGTAAGAATGTAAAGGATGAGCAGGACTATGTTGCTGAATTCAGGTAAAGCAAATAAAATAACAGAGTTACTGTTCTCTGAGAACTACAAGTAAACATCACTCTTAGAAAAAGAATATAGAACACTGTACTGCGAGAACAGTTAAGGGATGAGCCCAGAGGACATTATTGCTAAATAATCATCTGAACATACATTCCCAGCCTGATGTAACAGTCAAAAGAGTTAATGGGAATTTGGGGCTCTGATCCCTGGAAAATCTTGAATTAGAAAATGTGCTTGTAGCTCCTTGAAATAATACAACAACTGGTCTGCTGTTCACACTTCAGAAAGAAAGTTGAGAAATTGACAATATTGGGAAACACGTAGCAGAAACTCAAACACCTCTCTGTGCCTAGAAAATGGAGTTTCCTGCAAAGTATTTCAAAAATATCATAACTTGTACCAAGTTTCAAAACATCCCAATTTGGCACTGCTGAGATCTACAAAAACATTCTCCCACTCAAAATTTCCCAGTGAATACATCCCCAAGATCACGTTAACTCCTTTATCCATGGTGTCAGGCTGGAAACTCACATCCAGATAATTATTAAACAACCTTTCTGACACAAGTCATCACCAACGCTTACTGACCACCAGCGATCTCCACTAGGCAACTGGAGGTGCGCAGCACTGGAAGGCTCCGAGCACTCCGCTGACAAGAGAATCGGGTCCGAGCAGTGACCGCCCAGACACGATACCTGCAGCAGAGACTCACAGGGCCTGCGAGGTCCCGTTGGACTGCGCGGCCGAGGGGACAGGAACGCGGTGTTGGGGTCACAGCGAAGCCGGGCGGGCACAGCCGCCCCTCGGCCCGGCCCCGTCCAGGGGCCCGCGACACCGACCTTCCTGCGGCTCCTCTCACCTGCCCGGCACCTTCGCGCCGCTCCGCTTCCAGAACTGCTTTCTGCCCCCGTCGCTCGCCATGGCGGCGTCACCTCATCCCCCTGCGCGCTCGCGGCCCCGGCCCCGGCCCGCTCCCTCAGGCTTCACTTCCCGCCATTCCCTTCCACAGGAGCAGCACTGAGCGCCGCCATCTTGGGACGGGAAAACAACCCCGCGCCTCATTCGCTCCTCGAAGAGGCCCGGGAGTTTGAGCCAGCCAGAAGTGAGATTGCTGCCGGGTGGGTGCGCTCGGGCCAATCGCAGCCAGGGGCTGCTGGGGCGGACGGGGGCGGCCCCGGGAGCGGCCGCTGGGGTGGCGGCTCCCGCCCCGCCGGAGGCCCCGTCAGGGGCGTCCCCGCGGGTGTTCCCCGCCCAAAGCATTCCTGGGACTCAGAAGTTACTTCGCAGCTCTCCGAGTGTGACGTGTTCAGACTTTAATCCTTTTCGATTGAACCGTACAGAGCAGTTCCTCAGAGTACTCCTTAGAAGTGCAAAATTCGCCTTGTAAATGGATGGAGACGTTAATTGAAGATCAGCTGGCATCGGTTTATAACAAAATCCATCACTTTTTTTCTACTTTATCTTTGTACAATTATTTCCAATTATCAACCCAATTAGTGGGGTCGGGGGGCTTTAAGCTTCCTTTGTTTTAAAGCTCTCCAGTCATTGTACCCACTTTATTTAAGGCTTTGAGATCGTACAAGATTGAGGGGTTTTATTTGTGTCTGTAGATTTCCCAGCATTTCTGATCCAAGGATACCTCACTTCTGCCAAGAAAATAAGTATAATTTTATGTTATTCTTTGGAGTATGGCTCCTGAGAAAACAGTGAGTGAAAGAATTTTTTTTGTTGCTCTCAATGCAATTTAGCATATAATTTGACATATCAACAATGGCTTGGGGAATGTCCTTCCACAATTAAGCCAAAAAATTGGCATGTAGTATAAGACCTGATCTGCAGTGCAATGTTTGTTCTTTAGTATGTATTACATGTGTAAGTTATTTCTTAAGAATTAAAAAGAGAAAAAACCAAGTTTTCTTCCTGCTTTGCCATTTACTTTAGTAGTTGCCTTTGATGCCATGATGATTTTTTGCCGTTTCTTTTATACCCCTTTTATACCTTTTTACAACTTCTGTATTCCTAGTGCTTTTTTCCTACATTCTTGGACTTGTTTGCCAAACTAGAAGACTAAACATTTTAGAAGCTTTGTAGTTAGGGATCAAAATGCCCTTAGACCCCAAGGTCCTCTCCAGAACATACTCTGTAAACTAAGATAGAACCATCCAGGGAAAGGTTCCTTGGGGAAGGGGGCTCCCTCAAGCCTCTAATTGGGGATTTTTTGATAGATATGCTAATTAGTAAGTCCTGTAATTTTATACCAGATCTTTTGGGGGTGGGCATTGTGGTGTGCATTTCGGTGCATTCAACCCGAATGATGTGCACCTAAGGATCCTTACAATACATACCAAGGTAAAATCCCTTTTTCCCTTCTAACCATGTTTGACTCTTGATTTTAAACCCAGGAAAAGGCATCAGTTGCTGGCGTCCACAAAGAGAAGCTAAAGACCTTGAAACTCGCAGTCTTGGGTTGGAACACATCTTGCTTTGCCTCTCTCTCTGCCAGTGAACTATAGAGAACTTGTCTAAGATGTGACAAGAATGAAATGTTTCACAGATCTTGCTAGATCACTGTCCACAGGTGAAAGGTGTAATTTCAATGCCATTTATAGATATATTTACAGTAAGTAGCATCATTTTCTCCATTTATGTCCTTTGGGTAGGATTCCTCTTACAGATTCTGGACCTTGAGTATCATCAGCATTAACGGAAAATAAATGTAATATGATCTATGTCCATTAGCTGAAGTGAAATGAAACCTGCAAAGCCATGACTGGAACTTTCCTTGGTCACAGCTAGATAAATTTAAATTATACCTGTTGCTGTTAGAATACAAAAATGAGGTATTTCACTTGTGACAAAAGTGATCAAAATCAAAAGTGATTTATCGAGAAAGTGATGAATCCATAAAACATACATTCCATCATTAGCATTAATATGGATGTTAAAATTGTATTTCAGTTATTTTTATTGTTTATTGTTGATATTTATCAAAGGGAAATGTAGTTAGATTCAGCCTAGATAGCCTGAGCCATCTGTCATCCTTATGACAGTTGACCTGAATCCTGAAGTGACACCATTTAACTTTTGTGTGAGTCTGGTGCAGCCATGTGGAAGTTCTGGTTCATTTTAGCAGTGGAAGTTTTGCTGAGTTATGTAATCAGGTCAGTACAAGGTTAATTGTATTATTAATGTTTCATTATATTAAGTTACTTTGTGCCTAAGTTTTTAATGTGTTGCATAATTTTGTGCTGGAAACCACTGACTGTTGCATGGATTCTTCCCAGGCATAAATCTGATGTGCAAATGGAACTACATTTGTATTAAGAACTGCAAGTGTCCCTGTCTTCTACTGTGAAGGGCTGCTGTCAGTTTTAGACCTGTGGACTAAAGTCCTACTGAGATGGCTGTTGTTGACTTTCAAAAAGGCAAGGACTGTTTTCATTCCTTTTCCATTCATTTTTATATTTTCCCCTTATCCTGAGGGTTTTTTTATCCCTGACACAGAACTGTGTTGCCAAGGTTCTGAGAGATGCATGGGATTTGGAAGGAGGAACCTTTCAAGACCTCCCCAAGTAAGTTAGGTGCAATTCTTTATGCTCACCACTCAAGGTGATCTGGCCACAAAGAGTGTGTCCTTGAAGAGGGCTTACAAGATGATACTAATTGAGTATCACAAAAAGGTGAGTTCACAGCTATGGACGGAGAATTTGATCTGAGCATGTATTTTAGCAGTGTTCCTGCTTAACTTTTCTGCTTACACAAATGTAACATGGACAGCTGAGGGTGTGCACAGGTTCCACTGTCAGTCTCTTTACGTTTGAGGAGAACTGCCAGTGTCCAGGTGCTGCCATTCAAAGAGTGCAACAACATTGCAGTCACATTTGGGACTCACCTACTGCAGCTGGTGAGCATAGTCTTAAAGAACATCCAAACATCCAAACCAGTTGTTTCAAATCTGCACAGCTGAATTAACTAGGCTTTGTTTCATGGAGACTGCAGTAATATTTCAGGTACCATTTGAATAGGATTTTTTGTTATTCCAGAGCAATAAAAAAATACTAAAATGTCTACTGTAGTATTTGTTTTGTTTCATGCAAATTATGTGCAAGAACTTATAGTTAGGAAGAGGTCTGTTGCCAGTATGGTCAAATAATGTATTGAGCTACAGCAAGTTTGTAGACTTCTTTATTTTTCCTTTTTCTCCCCTTTTCCCATTTGAATATTGTTTTTCTTTTTTTCCCCTTTGCATTCTTTTTAACTTAAGCATTTTTCAGAATCAGGTAACTGCACACAGTTGGTGACTGTTATCAAGGATGCTCGGGAAGTTTCAGTATGTTCTAAAATGTACACACATTTCCATGCACTTGGCTGGTCAAAATGAGTGTTGTAGCTTGCACTAGCAATGTTTTGAACAAAGAAGGCACAGAGATGTTATTTTGTGTGATAGCTATGCATCTATATGGACATTCAGTTTTGGGTTTAGCTCATCTGTTCTGGAAAGCTTCTGCTGTGCTGGTGTGGTTACACAGGTGGACTTCTCTGTGGAGGTGCTGTGTGCCTTGGAAAAAGAAGTTTTTCTGATGACAGATGTGAGAGTACAGATTGATGCTAAACATAATTAACTAAGCTGACAACAGCACTCCCCTGCTAACTTCGCTGCACTCAGACCAGGAGGATTTGCTGATACAGTTGTGTAAGCTGGGATGTGCTTTCTCATGCCGAGCCTTACCCTGCTGTGTCAGCAACATGCTGCAATGTTGACGCAACTTGGAGGTGTGGCTTAAACTCACTCTACAAGCTGACCCCAGGCCACGTGTCTCTACAGGCATTTTTTCTCTTTGCTTTAATCAATAAGGAAAAAAAATTAAAGTGAATTCAAATGAGACACTTCCATGCTGAAGAAGTATTTTATGCACATTTTTACTGCTCTAACAAACTAGTGGAAATTCTTCTGAAGCACACAAGGCTTTCTGGGGTTGCTGGTCACTATTTTGTCTGATCCATGGGCATGCCTTTCTACCAAGCCATTGTCTCCTGTAGGGTCTGACAAGCCCCTGTCCTGGCAGGAAGCCCCCGAGCTTTACTACTTTAATCTCCATGTACTTTATTGTAAATATCATTGAAGAAACAGTTCTTTAAAGTAAAATTGAGCAAATAGAGTGAAGTTACCAAGCAAGCTAACCCAAAACCAGAATTCAGGTAGAATCAGAGCGAGGAAGACAACAGTTATTCTTGGGTAGCAAACAATCCCAGAGTGTACAGTACTTGATACTTGGACAAAAAGATATGAGGCAAGGTAAGATGAAAGGAATAAGCAATTGAGTAGAACCATGGAAGAAAGAAAACAGGGATGTTAAAGAAGAGGGATAAGCAATAGCTACATTCAAGAAGGTTAGATATGGTCTGGCAAATCACATAGTCACAAAACCTCTTTCAGGGCAGTGCAATATTTCTCCAGAAAATTGGAGGGGAAAAAAGAGAGAAAAAACATGACAGAGTAATGGCCAGGAGGAGTCATCACTGAAGGCAAATCATCACCATAGCATTTTGTAACTTTTTTCCCTGTAAGTGGCCCTTCCTATTACACATGAATTGAAAAAGATTTTGAAAATAATAGCAAATTTGCCAAAATACATTTACATTGGTAATGCACATGTATGGAATCATTCACATTCACACTATGAATATAGTGACAGAAGGCTGAGACAGAAAAATAATTAAATAAATAAATAAATAAATAAATAAATTCATACATACATACATACATACATACATACATACATGCTGGTTTGGGGTAAATGTCTCTTGTTTCTCTGTCTAGAAGAGTGATTGATATGGGTAGTTTTCAAAACTTGTCATTCGCTAAAATGTTAGTGACAGTGCTCATGTTGACATTTTATGCATAATAGGTGAAGGTTTTTTGCTTTATTTTTGTCTGTGTCCACACATCAACTGACATAGCCTGCTGGGTGTAGCCTGGAGCTGCACTCAGTGTCCAAGGACTGCTGCTCACCAGCAGCCCAGACTTTCCTGAAGTCTGATGCAGTATGTATTTTAGGCTTAAATGACTCAGAGAAAGACGGACACTTTTAAGTGGAAGTACTGGGTAGAAGACAGAGAAGTTGGCAAAAACAACAGGTCTCTTCTTTCGAACATATTTCTAGTTCCCTGAAATTCCACCTATTTGTGCCTCCTGTATGTACAGTGTTTAAACATAGCATTACAGCATGACAGAACTTCAAACACAGAGTAATAAATCAATGTGTATTTGACTCTGAGCCACGATCATTCTCTTCTGTTCATTGTTGAGAGAAACTTATTTTCTTTAAATTATATAGTTCATATCAGTTTCTGAATTTCACATTCAACTTACTATCAGAACAAGGTGAAAAACAAAATCATCGGAGCATTAGTTTATGCTTCTTGGAGTTAAAAGATCTCAAGATATTAGGAGAGCTTTAGAGATGCCAGGAGACCTGTTTAGTACTGTGAGTTGATGAGGAAATAGGCAATACCATTTCTCTAAGGTCAGTAAGAGTAGGCAACTCTTGGGAACAGACACAGAAATATCTTTCCCCCCCCCCCCCCCTTTTTTTTTTAATGGCAAATCCTAAGAAATAGCAAAGCTATTGCTTTAGTCTAAAACTGGACATGTAACAGGACAGAATGTTAGAGTATCTAGAGCTTTGCTGAATCTACAAATTGGCTCTTTTTTTACCTTAAGAATCATCTGTAATGTACTTGAGTGCAAAACTAGGTTTGGGCATGTAATATGAGAGTGAGCAGGGCTCTTGGTTCCCTTAGATTTCTGATTAAAACAGCCATACTCATCTTACTATGTGCCTCACTTCTTTTCACAGTTTGTGTTATTGAATTTTTTTGAGAAAATACCTGTAACTCTAAGAAAGAATTCAACAGCAAGCTTAGGTGCTTTGGTTCAACCACTCTGTTTTGGTCATTTTTCTTCTAATGGACAACTTAATCTCAAATTCCAGGAAATGCACCAGACACAGACAGAAATATTTAGCAGCATTATTTACTTTTTCGTTATTTTAGTTCATTCTTTGCACAATCTGTGTTTGTTTTTGTGTTTGGTCCGTTGTTCCCAGAAGATGTATTCAGCATAGAGGCATTGCCAGTAGCTTAAATCATGTTCTTGGTCCCTTCCTTGTTTTGGTCAAAAAAAGCTATTTAGAAATAAATCTATAACTCCTCCCATGTATCTAAGAAGAATGGAGACATGATGATACATAGAAATTTCAATGGATTATTTTCAGCAGATATTTTCAAGTGTAAGAACGCATCAAGCTGTGTATTAATTGACATCTACCATTTCTCTTGAGAGCACACATTTTTTACCTCACAATATTCATGACTGACTGCTGCAGGATTTGGAGTTTGGATTTGGGGGCTTGGGGATTTTTTTTCTTCAGTCTTGTCTTTGACTATCCAGCTTCATCACCAGTGCTTTTATAGTTTTTTCTTGGATCTCTAAGTCTACCACCGACATCTCTTTTCATGTCTCTAAGCCCCTTTTAGTGAATTTTTCATGTCATTTTTGTCTGAGGGAGGGATTAGTTTCAGTAGACGTTTGTTGAAGATAGTAAAGCCTTTACCATGCTGTTTGACCCTATTTATCTCTCAATTAATTTCTCTTTGATCCAAATGTGTATTAGAAGGTAATTAAGTTTCACTGTTTGCTTTTTAATTCCATTTCAGGGTTTCTCTGCATAGCAGTTGAAATGTACACTTAAACTGAAAAGAGTCTTATTCCCTTCTTTCTTAGTGTTCAATGTATTTTCAGCATTGAAATCCTATTAATACAATTTCTGTAAAAAGGATTAGTGGTAAAGTAAGTTCAGGTAGTATAAGGTGAAAGAAAAATACTGGATAAAATAAAAAAATTGCAGCTGGCCTTAGAGTGTCTTGCATAGGTATAATTCCCAGAATTATATCTTCAAATACTATATCTTCAGTATAATACATTATAGCTATTATTCAAGTCAAGTGAGTTGTATCAAAGTCATGTTTTCTTCTTCTAAAAGTGGAATGGAATTAGCTACTTAAAAGGTAAGGCTGTATCAGGTCTCATGAACTGTCCATTATTGAATATTTATTGCTGGTGTTGTGGTTTGTGTATGCTTTTGCCTGAATGAGAGCAAAAATAAACTGAGCAACAAGTGTAATGAAGATAATGCAGTTGGATAAAGTTGTTATTTTGGTCGGGGGGTTTCCCCGGCCCGGCTGGATGGGGTCAGAGGCTCTGACCCAAGAAGCCGTAGCGAACCCAGAGAGGTGATCCCGTGAGGAACCGTCTCCCAGGGGGTCGTGGCTTCTCTCAGCCCTCGGCCGGGGCTGCCTGCAGAGGATGCCTGGCTCAGCAAGCTGTCAGCTCTTAGTGCAGTGATTTCAGCTCTGCTCTGCACAGCAGAACCCCCCTGGCCAGGCCCGGATAGAGAGAGAGGAGGAGACTCTCTGGTGGTTCCGCAGAAGCAGCTTTATTTTCGCATCTTCCAGGAAGGGGTGACCAGAGACGAATCTTCCCCTCGACTCGGGGCAGAGGGGTCTCTTTTATGGGGTACAGGGGTGGGCGTACAAGGGTAAGAAACCAATGGGTACTAGGGTATTTTACATACAGTTTCCTAGAGGATCTTAGATCTGTCTTTTCTAACTAAAAAGGCTCTTTGTTTCCCCAAGAGGGGCCTGGAGGGAGATAGTGCTACCTCCTTATCTCCAGGCCTCCCTGCCAGGGCAGGGAGCTGTCAGACCCCGTCATTTGGAGATGTTGCATCTAACCTTATCTAAACAAGGGCTTCCTGCCAAGACAGGGGCTTGTCAAACCCTACAGTTGGAGTACTAGTAACAGAGTCTTCCAAGCATGACTTTCAGTAGAGAAGAGTTACTGAGTGCTCCTGGGGTAATGCTGTTGGCTGAGCCACCCATTTTACTAGTGAGAGTGTTGGCAAGGCTTAGGATTTAGCAACAGAGAGGCTGAGAGCTTGGTGAAGGAGACATAAGCAAAATCATAGTGCAAAGAAAATGGGATTAGCTACAGACGTTTGGGTGAAAATATATGATAAAGGTAACAAAGTATTTTATACCTTTGCTTTTAGGTGTTGCTGCTCCTTATCCAAGAGGTATATTCTGTTAGTGAGTTGGATTTACAAAGTAGTATTTAGTTGAAGATGATAAATATTTTCCCATATTTAATATTGTTGGGGTAATTGGAAAAAAAAACCTGCAATTTTGTTCTTTTTAGATCTTGTTACTTTTGAGAAGTGGGTAGGAATAGTAGACAGTTTTCAGCTAAGTGAGAAAAAGAAAATTCAGACTAAAAAGTGAGAATTAATATTTTGCTATTCATATCCCTTTCTGGTATAACACAGTATGTAGCATCATTTTGTAAAGTAATAAAAGAGAACAGCTTAGCTTCTAAACCTTGAAATGAAAATTTGAATTTTGCTTGAATGGTCTTAACAGTTGTTTCAGGACTGGCAATCTTAGTGCAAGAAATTAACTGAAAATACTGATGTAAAACCACTAGAGAGTCCCTAAGTTTTGAAGAGAAATTGATAAGGTAATCACAGGAAGCTCTCAGAAGTTAAAACCATTTTACATCAAAAAAGCTCAAAGGTTTAATCCCTTCTACTGCAATCTTGAAGTATAGTGGTAATAATTCCAGTATGCATGGTCATTAAAATAAGATTTCACAAGTAACCAGAGGAAATAAATACATTAAATGTGTAATTTTTCTAAGATCTCTCCAACACTGAAACTCAGCCACAGACTGTAGAACAGAAACAATATTGAAATATAAATGAAGTTTGAAAACATGTGTTTTTTTCATCTTGTTTTTTTTTGAAAAAGACTTGCTTAAGGAGATTGTGTCTTACACTGGACTAATTAATGTAGCTAAAGGGAAGAACAGATATATTTCTACCAGACAAATCTTTGTCTATTCTTTTACAAAAACTTAAAAAAAAAGCTCATGTTATACTGTATTCTTGTTCCCATATTAATAATACTGTAATTATCATTACTATCTTTGTTGTCTATGACTTATATAAATTTGTATGTGATGATCTTCTGTTTGTACCAGTTCTCAGTCAATGCTAGCCAACATTTTTACTTATGCTCTAAAAATACAAAATCACTCATGGCAAAACTTAAAAGCTGCAAGTAATTATAATGACAATCACTACTCCAGAATGTAGCAGAGACATAACATGAATTAGTTGTTGGAAAGTAATGCTAGAGAAAGTGTTATTAGTTTCAGTTATATTGGTGAAAACTTTGCTGTTCTTTTGCTATAATTCATCTGTCCTGACTGAGGTTTTTACTGTGTGAAAAACCTATGATCTTTGTGCAGAAAATCAGAGGAGATGATCTTAACCATCCCTTGGGCTGCACAACCTATAAATTGTTCTTAAAGGTATTCCCTTTTGAACTTCTTGCTATTATTCTACTCTCTTTGGTTGTATTAAACTCTCAACAGCATTATATTGTTTTAGATATGGCATATGTATATGTATATGAGTGCATATTAGACACAGATGCTTACTATTATTCAAAAATCAAATTAAAGTCTGGTTTTGTTAGAGTATCACCAAGAATAGTGGACTTCTTCATCTTTCCGGCAAAAGGAAATTTAATGGAACAAATTTATTTAAATTGCTATGTCTAAAGTCTCAAAATGAGTTTTCCTCATTTGTGTAGTGAGGAAAGGGGGCCACATGACTCTGCATAGGTTTTAGTCCAACTAAAATCTAAACTTCTGTCCGGAAATGTGCTCTGTCTCTCTTCTCAGTGAAGTCAGGAGAGTTGTCACCTTCTCTAATGTGGCTCATGGGAGGGGGTCTGTATTGAAACCTTTTCCTTTGGAAACAGTAACAAACAATATCTTTATAGTTCTTAAATAATTACCCAGTTGAATTGCGAATATATGGGAACAGCAAAGGAATAAATCACCACAGCAGCAGCTCTATGCATTTTTTATAGTATCCCAATTTTCTCTCTTTCACACTGCACAATAGAAGAAAATATCCACTTTATTTCATTGCTAATAGTTGGCAAAATGCTGAAAAACAGTAAAATTAATGAGAAAACTATTATAGCAGAGAAATACCAGTCAGTTTTCATCTAGTTTTTAGAAATTATGGATCTAGGATAAAACAGCCTTTAGTAGGATTTCAATTTAGCCACGATGCTTTTCATAACACCTTTGTTGTCCTGTAACCTTTCAGTATCTTACCTAGCTTTGGAAATTTCCTGTTGTCTTTATAAGGTTGAAGCTTGTACTTTTGTTTTCACTCATCTCAAAATGGGAAACAAACATATATGTTAATAAATCTTTGTTTGCATTCAAGTTCTCCTTTCTTGAAGGCAAAGAGCTATTCATCAGCATTGCATCTCATTGCTCTTTTGAGTGTGCTCAAGCATGTCTGTAGAGGGCTGAGATGCCCTTGGCTCTACTGGAAACATTATGTCATCTAAGCAAGATGTTGTTACGCCAGGAAAGGATCAATACTTTGATGAGTAGCTGCTGGCTCAAAACTGCATTGTTATTTTATAAAGGACCATTTGGAACACATTCCAAAGCATTTCCCCTGGTATGAAGTGCTAGGGATTTGATTTGTCTCT
>JACBWW010000005.1:41585523-41602798 GCA_020086605.1 Lanius collurio
AGATGCATAAAGGCATGGAATTATTTTGTGAAGGTCTTTTTCCTTTTATACTGATGATGAAAATAATTAGTCCAATAACTTTAATATAGGAGAGGGAAAAAAGGAGAATTCAAAATCTTTCCGTGATGTATAAATTTTGCTAATACTTTTTAGATTGTCTTTTTATACTAAGCTTGATAGAGACTCAGTACCTAGTACAGTTTAATGAATGAATTGACTTGTCTAACAGAGAGAAGTCACTCATTGGTGTTATCAGAGCAAACAGATATATTTACCTTGACAGAAGGCATTCTTAGCAATGCCTACTTACTTCTATCACACTTGTTCAGGCCTAATTTGTCAAAAATACTCCCAGATTCTTCCTTGTGTTCTGGGGTGCTGAAAATCTTGAAGAATTCATTTTCATTCTAGCTCAATTTAACTGTTACATGCCACCATCAAAACACCGGTTGTAACATTAGGCTTGTAAGAGCTTCAGAATTATTGACAAAAACAATGCTTATTTTCTGCAAAGCTAACCAATGCAGAACCTGCTTTTCATGCAGAAACAATGTGGTTCTCTGCATCTGGAAGGCAAGGTCACCCTGAATACTTATTTCACCTTAAAAGAATTCCTCAGTTTTTGTTTGCTATTTTGTTTCTTTCAACAGTGAAGCCATATGATCTTCCAGCCGAAGAAACACTCAAGGAACTTTATCAGTTCTCTTCTGAAAAGCCTTTCATAGCATCCGTCAGCTCCTGCAAACTTCAGTGGGATTGTTCATCTCTTTGATACCAAGGAAAAAGGATCAATATCTGAGAGATCTATTGTAAGCTTAGGAGTCCTGAAGAAATCAGCCAGCAGTAGGCATCTGTGGTTCTCTGAATGTTTATTCTTTCATGCAGTCTTTTTTTCTTCTGCCACCTGCTCATCTAACCTGCATTGTTATTGATTTTTATCTGGCAGGTAGGCCTCAGTATACACATATACAATGCCTGGGAGAAACTGAACCTAGGTGGTAAAGTTCCACACTGCTCTGAGAAACACTCATTTTTCCAAAGAGCTCAGATTCTGCGAACGGTAACTTTGAACAAAGACTTTTTTCTCAGAAAATGTCTGAGAACTTTTTAACAGACACAAGAAAGAAGAGGATTGTGTGCTTTTAAGGGGTCTGGGCTTTATGACTTGGTCCTTTCTGTTAGAGTTAGTCCACTTCATTTGTTTTCTATTATGGAACAAACTGAACTTATAGTATGACTGTAAAAGTAGCTCTCAATATCCTTTCACACAGGATCAATTCTTTTTATTGTTTAAGCAGGAAAAAATAAGTTTGTCTCACTCATAAAAGTATCATCAAAGCCCACTGTCTTGGTTTCAGTTTTCTGTTGACCAAGTATTGGACTTTAAATGTTCCATTTTTCCTATTGAAGGAAGGAAACAGCTCAGGAGTGTCTTCCCACTTGCAGAGGAGGAGCCAGGGAATGCTTTCCTTGCCACCAGTGTTTCCATCCTGTACACTACTATGAATGGAGTTTGGCATTTACTATTAATTCCTCTCTGAGAAAGAGCAAGCAGTTTTCACTGAGGTTGCTATTAATATCTCATTATGAGATTATGATAAGAGATCTCCCTGGAGTCTGCCAGCAAAACAGCTATTGGAGTAGATGTGTTGCTACTGCTCAGTGCTGTAATGTTTTGGTAATCCCAGTCTAGAAGATCAAGTCAGGCATCATTTGCAGCATGTCCCGGTGTCAGCCAGCAGCAGACCAAAGAGTTCTCGCATAATGTTTGAACCTGGCCTTTCTCATGCCAGCATGACCCCAGGGTGCTTAATCTGCATTTTTGCAACCTACCTACGTTTATAATAGCCTTAGTGAATTAGGAAACAAAGTGTCTTTCTTAGAGTAACTGCAACGTTGACAACACTAAGATTGGAAAGGAGAAAAGGAGTTCTTCCTGAATTTTAAAAGGCACATTCTGCTTTATCCCAAAACTGGTATTGTTGTCCTTATATATAGAAGAATGATTGAAGGGTGATTTCTGCTGGAGATGAGTAAAAATTCCTGTATGTTTCTTTATCTGTTTTTAAGGTAGGTTTTTTTGTCAACTCGTACTTTCCCCATCCACACTTTCTAGAGATTTAGTAACAAATTATTAGAAAAGAATTAATTATTCCAGTGCTATGATAGCTGTGCCCTTACAAACTCATACAAAAGCTGCTTGAGCAGCAGTAGTAAAAACTGTGCCAAATACATTCAGCTGTTTAGTTTCAAGCTAGGAAGTGCTGCAGGGATCTTGGCATATGGCCCCCACTATTTGAAATCTGAGGAAATTCCCACTGGGTCTGAGACCAAACATCTTCTTGCAGCCATTTGGTGGGCTTTTACTACTGTGATGTTTTAAAGGCTGTGATGGTTAGCAGCCTCTCACTGCTCAGGAATCCAGCTGAGCTGCCCTGCAGAGTGCTGCTCAGTTTGCCTTGGTTGCAAGCACAGTTCAGCCACTCCCAGCTGTGTTCTGCCTATTTACAGCAATGATTAATTTCTTCCCAAGGCTTCAATATAAAAGTCATCTGCACTGAGTGATGTGCAGTGCTTCTGTCTTCTTTGCTATGTCTTTTTTAATATCAAAGCTGTGAATGACTTTTTCTTCACATTAGAATTTTCAGAAAAAAACATCCCTTACATTCCTGTTTTTATTCTAGTGGCCGTACAGAAGCAGGCTGAAAACAAATCACGAGCTGAAAATTAAGGTGGTTTTTTATGTAAGATGTGGCATGAAATCCCTTTAAACAGTACTTACTATTTGTTGATTAATATATAATTCATACATATTAATAAAAAAGTTTTGATAAAATCTAAGGAAAACCTTCTTTCCTTTCTCTTCATTCATTTTTCACCAATTTGGTGTTTCTAATGTGTGTTTATTCTAAGCAGGGATCTGAACATTATAGGGATTAACACATGGTAATGATAGTAAAGGGTAGAAAAGTTGATTGTAGACTGCAAAGTTAGCAGGCCCAACACTTTCTACACTTCATCAAAGTAATTATGGGCTCCAAAGCATCCCCATGGCTTCTCATCACAGCTTCCCTTCTGCAATTCAGACCAGTGCCCAGCTATGGGAGGTCAGCTGCACTGCAGTCTGAGGAAAGAAGGGCAACTATTAAAACCAATTCATGTTGATTGTCCTAGAATACTGTGATAAAGAAAATGTCTGTAATTGGAACCATTTCCAACAAGCCTTGAGACTATTCTTGAAGCTGCATCATTCAGCATTAATGAGCAAAATCTTATAATTTGTTGAACAGCCCTTGATTTGACAAAAGATTTTGCCCACTCAGAAATAAACTGGAGTTTAAAGCACAGTAGAAGAAGTTAGCTGTCTGAGAGAGCTTCCCATGGGCATTGTAAAAGTCAACCAAATTCCAAGCCAACCATTTCTCCCACAACGAAGAGTAGCAAATGAGATTGCATCTTAGGGACTGCATTGCTTTTGTGCTATGTGCTGCCCTAAAATAATGAACAACATCTACTCCTGAGCTATTCCATACTACTAAATCTCATGCAGGATTTGATCATTAACTAGTACCTTGCTTTAAACAAGATGATTAGTTTATAGGCTGATTTTCTGCTTCTACTATCAGTTTTCAAGTATTGGTGTCTCCAAAGAAAACAAAAGATTGTTTACTAAAGAGGAAAATGTGTTATGCCTTCCAAATTAATTGGTAGGAATAAACTTGAAAATTGACTGCTTATGGTATAGTTATTGCATCAGCATGAAGTAGCTTTTTCACCAAATTAAAGAGACACAGCCCTTCTGTGCTTACCATGCTCCTGTATGAGGCAGAGATTTCCATAGAAAATGCATCTACCTGTGGATTTCTGATCAATTGAGTGTTCTGTGTACCTGTTCTTAACAAAATAATATGATAACTTTTTGTGTTTAGCTGGATTGATTGAATATTTATTGAGTCATTTATAAAAAGTCCCAGCAGCACTGGGTAGTATGTGTGATTTGGATAGACTATATGGAGGTTCCCATACAGTCGGCTGCAACTTGGGAAAAGGAAGATGATTGTTATTATAATAACTCAAAGACACCCTAGAAGCAGGTTTGACTGAACATACTCTGCCCCTAGTGCTTCTGGACTCCTAAACAAAAAGAGGAGTCTTCTGCATGCGGTTAGAAGCAATTACAAGCATGTTAGCACTTGCTCCCTTATAACAACAGCATCTTTGAGACCATGATACTCATGAACATGGTTGTGATTTCACAGAACTGCCATTTCACTAGCTGTGCATTTCATCTTTCAATAAAAAATAGATATGAAAGGAATCAGACATTCTATACTATTTATTTAAGGTGTGATAGATCACTTGTAGCAAATAGGCACTATGTGTTGTATTATTGGTAGACTGGGGAAGAGGAAATAATGAGGAAAGATGCTCAGCCAAATACTGATGTTGTAGAAGGTGTCTGTAGATTCAATTCCACATGGGTGAATACAAGATTTACTTGACCCTGATAATAACTACACCATTACAAAACTGTTTAAAACCAAGATATTTTAATTTGGTGGTCACCAAAATGTTTCTACATTAGCTGCTGTCTCTTGACGTTACTGAGATATCAGCTTGAGGTCATTATAACAGCCATCACTTTCCTTGAAACCTGTTTGGCTTTTTGAATACTTGAACTGCAGCTGGAACTTGAAACTCATGAAACTTTGGAAGATCAGGTAGTGGCCACTAACTCTGAGTTATCCTAGCCCCTTTTTGCCAGGTGTTCATGATGATTTGAAGCCTTGGATGATATACAAAGGCCAGTAAAGGCAGGAGGGGTGCATTTTTTAAAAAAAGATAATATTTTCTAAACCATGGAAACTACTGCACCAAAAAGTGAAGCTGATAAAACCTTATAAACGGTCTGGTCTTGTGGCCCTGGGCCAAATCTAAGCTTTGAATGAGCAGTGTAACCTTAGCAATATGGTTCAGAGCAATAATGCAGTTTTGAAGCAAGTACCTTGGCAAACTTCATTTACTGTCTGTTAGGTAAGTTCTGAGGACAGCTGTGGTACCCATGAAACAGATTCTGTTTGGAAGGAAACCAAATCAGGTGCTGCAATGTTTTTCAATAACATTCCTGATTTGGTTGCACCTACTGCTTTTCCTTGAGCGTTGGACTGCCCACATAATGGAGATGTCCTAACTGGGAAATCAGTTCAGATGTCTTAAGAGCAAAATCAGTTCACATCTAAACAAGGGAGAGCCTCCCAACCCTCATATAATGGATATGCGAGGAGCCTCAGCACGACACACTTTGATCTGACTGCACTTGTAGTGAAGGACAAAATCAGTATAATTAGAAGTTCCCTTGGTTAAGACACTAATCCTGGGATTTAGGTGATAAAACTCTTGAGGTCTTCCTGCTAGGGAGTGTTGTCAGCCATGAGGCATGATGTTCTGCCGCTCAAACCTAGGTATTTAATGTGGTTCTGGATGGAGAGTTAGCTGTAGGGTACCCACCTCAGCCACCAGCTGCTGCTGCAGAGCTTGTGGATCTTTTCTGAGACCCTGTGTCATTATCTGCCTGTTCAAGACAGGCATCTTGGCTATCCAGAGGCCTCTCAATTACCACTGGATGCTTTGCTTTAGGCAGCTGGATCACAGTTGGGTTCAGCACCAAATTATGTGCTAAACAAAACCAAAAAAAAAAAAAAGAAAAAAAAAAAATATGGAGCTGTGAACAATGTCAGAAGAGATTAGAAATCCAATGGCTTCCGTGGCTTGGGTGCAAATTCAGAGTTTTGGTGTCTGTCCAGGAAGTGGAAGAGGGATAGAAAGTGATGGGTGAGGACTTTCATTTTAAGTCTGCTTTACCTACAAATGTTTAGGCCTTTCCATAATTCATACTTTTGAAAGCAGTTTAGGAGACAACACTCTATTACTCATTAGGCTGTATTTCACTTTCTGTGCAGAGAGCATGATTTATTTTCATATATCACAGTCTCTGAACAGCTAAATAGATTATCAGAGAGTTGACTGCAGAAAGGAAAAACTTTTAAGATTTTTAGGATGAGCAATTTAAGTTTCAAAGAAGTCTAACTGCATTATACTTGCATTACTTTGAAGTGTTAAATAGTAGATGAGGTGTTAGCATTGCTAGCCAGTGTATTTGGAGGTTCAGGTAAATATTTTTCCACCTGGCTGTACATGCACACCTGCACCCATACCCACATGCTTTGTAGCATCTTCAGAGAGTGAAAGGAATTAATACCTCTCTTTAGTCTTGTCAATGCTCATGTTACTTTTTATCTGACAGTTTTCAGAGGGCCATGTTGCCATTGATTCAGTTACGTAGGAAGAGCTTGTCTGTTTTAACCCAACCTCCTGCTGTGCTGCTGTCAACACTGCTATGCATGTTTTTCTAATCAGCCACATGAAACATTGATTGCCTGTCTTCTGAAACACTGCATTGTGAGTACAGGGGTTTGCACTGGTTAAAAAGGGAAGATGTGGGGGTTTATCTCCTACTCATCCTGTTTGTAGTTGGGTACTATCAGCTTCTGTTAAGTCTCTAGTTGAATTTCTGGTTTTTGCTTAGACAATCTGTAGCACACTTCTCCATTTCTCTCTCCCCACTTCATGTTCTGTCCCACAATGTTCATAAAGCTTCCATCCAAGACCAGAACGATTTGTGATGTTGAGGTTATTAACCATATGGTACACAAATACTTTCTCAGTAGCCAGTGATTGCTGGCTGTGAAAGACACATAAAGCATCACATTAGCTTCTGTCCTAAGAATTCTAGTCATAGCCTCATAATTTTCTAAAAAAAATGCAAGAGGAATGAAATGTTGTACAAGTCTAATTAGACTGAATATTTATTTTAACTCAATACTGCTTCCCTGGTTTCTATTATAGTTGCTCTTCTGTCTCTTTATGGGCTTATGCCCATCCTACTGTGACAGTAAATCACAGCTAAATCTAGTATGAATGTTTTATTAGTTCAAGTCTCATTATTGCGTTTTCTTTTCTAACCAAGACAAAGACTCTGACATTAAGAATATCATCTTTTTTCCCACCTATAGGTGCAACCATAAAAGCAATTGGTTTGAATGGTTCCTTTGCACTCAGGTTCTTTTTTGAAACATTGATTACTACTAATTGTCATTTCTCATCCATAATGATTTAGAATTATGTCTTTCAGAGTCATGATTTTTGCAAAACAGTTCACATTACACTGTCTGGAGATAGTTTTGAGGTGATTGATTTTTCAAAGCACTGCACTGAAGTCTGATTCATAGTTCTGACTAAACGAGCTGATTGACTAAAAACCTGTGCAATCTTTTGAAAACATATAACTTTCATCAAAATCTACAATTTGTATAAATTGTATTTCAAATGACATGTAGACTAGTCAGCTCTAAATATGTTTCTGATAAGATGGTGTGCTCCAAATTAGTCAGCCATTGCCACCTGGTAAGATAAACAGGCTATAAACGTTTATTATGTTACTCTTTAGTCTTTGAATTTTCTTTGCAGTATACTCATAACTATCCTCATAATGACTGTCATCCCTTTGAACAACTATGAAGTTGGGTGCAGCAAAGTTCCTTAAATATATTTGTTTGCTAGAACTAAATATTTAACTTTAGTTGTGAGCTGAACCTCTTTGCTCACCACTGCCCTCTTTTTTACTGTGCCTGATTTTATATTCTGTTCTTAGCTTCCATTTAAATATAATACCAGAAAAATCAAAAAGAGAGTATGTCGATTCAAGTCAACATGCATGCTGAGATGTCAAAAGGCATATGCATAAATAACTCTGCTTTGTAGATTTTATGCAAAGTATTGGCAGATATTTGCATTCTACTACCACTGATTCAGACAACTTCCTACCAGATGTCATCATCTCTACTACGGCAGTGCTCTGAAAAACAATCAAAGTGAAAATTGCTCTGTTCAGATAAACTGCTCCATTCCATCTTTGATCTTACCATTCAGAACCTTGGTCTGAAAAAGACAATTTCACCTACATTTCTAAGCATTTAGGTTTATAGTGTAATTTTAAAATAGTTATAAATATTTAATAATTAAATTTATTATTTTTAATATTTAAAAATATTTAAATACTTTTAAATACCTTTCATTGTACTAATGACAGAAAGCAACATTGTTAATTAAATCACATGAATTAACTACACTTGTGCCTAGGAGAAAATTCACTGTTATTTTAAGAAAAAAAACCCTTCCTTTATTTACCTTAAATCTGAAAATGCAACTCTGGAAGATACCATAAACAGGATCTTTGTCTTTACAAAGGTAGTAGTTATGAAAAAATAAATTTTTTCACCTGTGAACTTTCCTACTATATAATAAATCAATAACATGACTGATGAAACTGTGTCCAAAAAGTCTTCAGATGGAGAAAATAAATATTATTTTTTATTTCATACTCTCCTATATTTTCTGAATAACTTTGTTCCGATAAAGGTATTGTTTAGGTTTGCTTTTTTTCTGCTGAAATCAAAATGGTGGAATAGTTTAAATGAAAATATTAAAATATAAATCTTGATTTTAAATAATCACTTTTTCAAAATAGACTTTCATCAAAGTTAACTCCATGCTATTCAATTTTAAAATGATAGTATTCACAAGAAAGACAGAATTTAATCTGTCAAATATTTTTAGTTTAGGCAAATGTATTTGCCCTTCTGGGCATCCTTCTCCCTCATATTGTAACTTTGCTCACTTGTAAATAGTGGCTGTGTCTTAGAACCTCTTTTTTTCCTGTAAGGAGATGGAATTCAAGATCCGTCTTTAACCAATTATTCATAGTCATGTTGAGGTAATGAAAAACGTATGAGCCTGTGAATATCAGTCAAAATGTCTTCCAAAAGACTGGTGTGAATGTTTGTGTTTCATGGTATATTTGATAAGTGGTGAGTTCAAAAGGAGAAAAATTGATGAAAGTGTTGAAGAACCTTCCAAATGTCAGGAAGTGGGAGGATTTTTTGGTAACTGGTCACTAGGCATTTTACTAGCTCCTGATTGAGCTCAATCTACCTGTGTTCACAGGAATGATTATAGCTTTAGTCAGAAATGATACATCAGTGTGATCTCCTTGGTGATAAGAAAAAAAATTATAATTATTTAAAATAATAATATGAATTAGGTTTATATTCCATCTGATTCAGTCTGTACCAGGTAGAGTTTTAATCCTGGCAGCTATTAGAGAATCAAGAACTATTTTTGGGAATATAGATTCTTTGCATTAACATTCTGATGTCTGTGTTGTTTATGGTTTTTTTTTATTTATTAACATTGGGAAGTTACAGATAGTTCCACTGATACTTGGAAATGAAGAATTGATTTGACTGTCATAGATGACATTGCTGTTCATATGGGTTTTTTAGTTTTTTAAATTTATTTATTTATTTATTATAGTAAGATGATAAAGAACATAGGTGGTGCATACAGAGATGCTTCCATGGCTGTCTAAGTACTAGATACTTTATCTGGTTTTATCTGAAGTATATCTTAGGTAATAGCTGGTCTGAAGTATCATGATAAATAATGGGTCTGTGTTTATTTGCTAGTGTTGATAATCTGATTATCTGTATTTTTATAGTTCCTGTGTTGTTAATAAGGCTATCCAGAATGGAAGGGAGTACATAATATTTTTCATAATGAGATTGTTTTATTTTAAAAATATTTCACTAGTTGATTATTTTAAGTCCTATACTCTGCAGATTTTTCTTTTCTACTTCTGAAGAAGCTGAGAAACTTGCTAGTGGTTTGGTTTATACTCTCTTTGGAAAGGGGCTGTTTCTACTGATTCCACAGTCTGTGTGGTTTTTTTCTCCTCTATGTTTTCCTATTATTTCTCTTGCAGTGTTGATTGGTAGTTTTGCAATGTGTTCTTCTAAAAGTGGCATAAAAATAAGTCTCTCCATCTTAAACAGAAGAATAATTTTTCTTTATTTTTTTAGTTTATGAAGGCCACGCTGTCTGGTACAAGTTAGAAGAGCCCTGATATGGATTAGAGCCCTGCCTGCTGAACCTAAGTATTTAGAGAAGCACTCTGGGAATAAAAGATCCAGTTAAAATGGCTCCACTTAGAGGTCTAAAAATGAGCTGGGAGAAAAATTGTTGCTTTGGTGATGGCAGGAATTTTTATGTTAACAATACTTTCATCCTGAAGCTCTTTTTTTGCACAGATTGGAGCCCGCACTTGAAATTTGTCAATAGTGTCATGCTGGTAAGAGTGTAATGGTAATGGTCATGCCGTGTAATAGTGTAAAAAAACCTCTTAGGCAGATTTATAAGCCATCAAAAAATCTTACTGTTCTTATACTCAAAAAGTATAAAACTCAGTACATATGAGGGAGGTTGCTATTGAACATAACACATAGTTTGATAATACTTTGACACCAGAACTATAAAAAATTATCTGCTTGCCCAGAGTTATGGCTTCTTACAGCTGTTCTTGAGAATTGGTCCCTACACATGGTTCTGTAAAAAAGCATTTGGGCATGCTCTGGGCAAGGCCTGCATGAGCCTGGTAAAGAGCAGTTTTTCTGCAGCTTTGAGGGACTGGAAATATCAGCAAAGCATATCTTGTAGGGGAAAATACTCTTCTTATACATTTGAGAGGTGGACAGAAGAGAGAAACTTTCTGATGTCACCAGCACTTTCTTCACTGACTGACAGAATCATAGGGTGATTTGGGTTAGAAGGGACCTCAAATGTCATCTTGTTCCAACCCCCCTGCCATGTGCAGGGACACCTTTCACTAGACCAGGTTGCCCAGGGCCCCATCCAACCTGGCCTTGAACACTTCCAGGTAGGAGACATCCACAGCTTCTCTGGACAACCTGTGCCAGTGCCTCACCACCCTCCCAGTAGAGAATTTCTTCCTAGGATCCAATATAAACCTAGCATTTTTAAGTTTAAAACCACTCCCCCTTGTTATATCACTCCATGCCCCTGCAAGTAGTCCCTCTCCATCTTTCGTGTAGGACCCCTTTAGGTACTGGAAGGTTACTCTGACACAGCCAAAGAGCATCATCATCCTGGCAGACAAGGACCTTTAGATTTCATTGTTTTTTAAAAGGATACAACTTGTTAAGAGCGGGGTCTTACATCTCCTCTGGGACTTTGATTGAGACTTATAATTAAAATAGGAATAAGGACCTAAACAAACACAAATCAGTATTTCTGTGTATATCTGTAGGTGGGAGCCGCAGCTATAGCAGCTTGGAACAAATAATACTTAGTATTTTTCACAGCGATAGGCAGTTTATGCAGAGAATACACAAGGAGGTCAGAGCTCTGGAAGAAAGGAAGGATTCTGTAAATTTCCATGGTTCAGGAACAGCATGTAAGATTTCTCTTTGCAAGAAAACAAAGTACCTTCTGGATCTCTTCCCACATCCTGCTGTATATCAACAACTTTCTCTCAATTACCTTTTGGCTCAAGTGAATAAAGGGCTGCAATCATCCTTTTTAACAAGCCTTTAAAATTGCTCTTTTTTTTTCCAGATCATTTCCAACAATACATGCAATTTAAACTTTTATGATAAGAGTGTAGAAGAGCTTTAAAATAGTTCAGGTATTTTTCTAAAGAAGGTGATGTCATTCTTTCCATCAGCAGAAAGAATATTTTACTCATGCTTTAGTCTCTGTTTGCTGGTAAGTAGAAAAGTAATTAGAATATTAGTCAGTATTTTGATATTTAAAATTAATTATTTTCTTCTGTTCTATTATCTTTGTCAGCTAGTTTTCCTTTTCCAAAAGTATTTCAATTGCCAAATTTGACCTTTTGGTGTATTTACACTATTGTAATGTAACTTGTGTGTGTATTTGAAAACAGAATTTGATTCATATGCATGTACTTCAATTTGCCTGACGTGAACTGAGATAATTTTTTTTTATAATTCCCAAGCAGCTGTCTAAAAACATTCTTGGGTTATTTTTCTTTGGAAGAAAAGAAATACTTGATAGTTATCTGTGGGCAGTAAAAAATTAAAAATACGAAAATGTAAAAACCCTTTCCTGATTGTGGTTCCAGTTTTAAATTCTTGAGCAATGAGATTAAAGTTTCACTTCTGCACTAGTTTTCATTTTGACAAGACCACAGCTGAATCACAAATACATATTCAAGGAACAATATTAGGAACACCTTCACTGATCTTGAACTTCCTTCTCCTCCCTCAGTGGGACTGAGCATAATTGCAAATGTTCTTTGGGACATGGAGGAATCCTTGAGCCTGCAACCATCTCCCTGGAAGCTCAGGCCAGAGCAGCTGAAGGGCTCCCTTACATGTCTGTGACTAGCTGTGTTTTTCAGAGCTCCTCCTACAAATCTGTGATTCTCCGTAGAATTCCAACACAAAACTGAGCAGAGTGGCCAGGTATGGTGGAATGTGATTCTTCTTTGTTCTTCAGCATACTTTCATGAGATTTATCCAGTTTTCACTGTGGTTAAGATCTTTTTCTCTTTAGACTCGCTGTCTCAGATAAGGCTGAATACACACTACTTTCTACCTCTGCCAAAATACTACAAGGGCATGCTTGATTGTCACTATCAAAAAATAAATAATAAATCATATTAAAAATATAAGTAGTATTAATATATTAAAATAATTTAGTTTCAGGATCCTAAAGTTCACCTGCAAGAGATTAGAAAGAGTGATAGCTGGAGTTTGTAATGATTTAAATCAATATTTTTGTAATGCAGGTCATGCTGAAGAATACCTCTCTGCTGCTGTTGATGAAAAAGATGTACCTGCTTAGAAGTGTTCCTTAATTGACTGCCTGCATTATCATGTAATGATCCTGTTTAGTATAACATAGAGTAGTTGCTAGAGGTTGATACTTTTTATAGAGACCTCAGAGTCATAGAATGGTTTCCTGCCATGGACACCAGGCTGCTCAAAGCCCTATCCAACCTGCCAACACTTTTAGGAATGCAGCTTCCACTTCTAGGAATGCATTCTCTGAGCAACCTGTTCTAGTGTCTCACCTCTCCAGGTGGGGTCTCACAAGAGCAAAGGGGGAGAACTGTCTCCCAGGGTGGGACATGCTGATCACACTTCTTTCGATGCAGCCCATGATAGAATTGGCTTTCTGGGCTATGAGAATGTATTGCCAGGTCATGCCCAATTTTTCATCCACCAGTACCCCCAAGTCCTTCTTCTTAGGGTTGCTCCCAATCACTTCATCCCCCATCCCATATTGATACTGGTGATTACCCTGACCCGGCTGTGGGACTTTGCACCTTCACATGTTGAATTTCCTGAGGCTGCAAAGTCCACTCCTCAAGGCTGTCAAGATCCCTCTGGATGGCACCCCTTCTCTCAGGAGTAACAGCTGTACCGCTTAACTTGGTGTCATTTGAGGTGAATGACTTACTCTAAAAATGACCTACTCTAAAAATGACCTACTCTAAAATCAGACACTGAAGAGAGAAATTTGGCTTAAACTTGTTGTTTGCTAGATAGGTAGTAAATGGATCACAGTAATAAACTTTGTAAGTTGTGTTATCTTCCTGCATTCTTCCCACTTGACATTGTGAATTGTACTTGTTACATAATGTATTATTGTTCCCAAGTTAACTACAATTGCAACCTTTCCTGTGTTCTCTCTGGACCTGTGAATAAAGTGAGGTGTTTTTACAGCCATGCTATTATTCAGGGTGGAGCCCTGCGACAGAACATCTTTACTGCCAAGGCTATAAATCCTTCAATTTACTAGCATCACTGCATCCACAGTTATGTCCCCTCAGTGTTAATTAAAGACTTAGGTAATAAGTAGTAAAACAATAATTGATGTGTGTCTTTTAGTGTACTAAATCAGTCATCCTTTAAAAATTCTTTGTCTGTTACAATCAGGGAAGAAAAACATAAAGTACTAAAACTGATTGAAAAAAAAAATATGTTGGCTTAAATTTGACCTTTACTTTCTAGAGACAGGTGCACATGTTGGTATTCAAGGAAGTATCAGAGAGTACCAGAGCAGATCCAACAAAGCACTGGTAAGAATTCCTGTGAGACATTCCTGTCATGGGTTCCTCAACACAAGAGAGACATGTTGCTCCTGGAGCAGGTCCAGTGGAGGGCAACAAAGATGATTAAGGGATGGGAGAATCTCTCTTAAGAGAAAAGGCTGAGAGAGATGGGCCTGTTCAGTCCAGAGAAGATAAGAATAAGAGGAAATCTCATTGATGTATCTGAAGGATGGGTGTCAAGAAGATGGAGCCAGGCTCTGCTCAGTGGTGCCAAGCAATAGGACAAGAGGCAACAGGCAGAAACTGATGCAGAGGAAGTCAGTTCCACCTGAATATGAGGAAGCACTTCTTTACTGTCAAAATGACCATGCATTGGAATAGATTGCCCAGAGAACTTGTGGAGCCTCCCTCACCAGAGATTTTAAAGAAACATCTTGGTACAATTCAGTGTGCTCTAGGATGGCCCTGATTGAGCAGGAAGGCTTGACCAGATGACACACTGTGATCCTTTCCAACCGTACCCATTCCAGGATTCTGTGAAAAAAACACTAAAACAGTGTGCAAGGAAGAAATAAGTGGTTCTTCTTACCTAAACAAGTAAGAAATGTGGATGGGGAATGCCATTCCTGCTAGTGGTACTAGTACACCTTAGGAGGCTTCTAACAGACCAGAGAATATTTTATCAGTTCTGTACTTTACAGTTCAAGACTTTAGCCTTAACTAAGCAAGAAAGAGTTGTCAAATTAATAAGAGTAAAAGGAAAACATCATAGGCATGAGTGGTGAAAGGAATTAACTTTTTACTTCTTCAGCTAACATGGACCACAGTGTAAGAATGTTGATTCTGGTGAGTGTAGGTTAAAAAAGATTACATCTACTTTTCCCACAGGAGAAATGATAAATAAGTACCCCTGTGTGCTATTTTTAAGATAACACTTTTGTATTAATTAGTGATCCATTCAATCTAGGAGCCTGTCCGAAGGGTTCAACAGCAAAAGCCTCCTGCAGGAGGGAGCCCATGTTGGGGCAGGGGAAAGACTCCCCTCCCTGAGCAGTGGCAGAAGCAATGTGTGATGAACTGACTGTAACCCCCATTCCCCTGCCACTGCAGGGGAAGGAGGTAGAGCTGGAAAGGAGGGAGGGGTGGAGGAGTAATGTTGTTAAGCTGGCAGGGGGTTTCTCCCAGCCCAGGCTGGATGGGGTCAGAGGCTCAGACCCAAGAAGCCGTAGTGGACCCAGAGAGGTGATCCCGTGAGGAACCGTCTCCCAGGGGGTCGTGGCTTCTCTCAGCTCTCGGCCAGTGGTGCCTGCAGAGATGCCTGGCTCAGCAGCCATCAGCTCTTAGTGATTCAGTGAGTGATTTCAGCTCTGCTCTGCAAGGCAAACCCCCCTTGGCCAGGCCCGGATAGAGAGAGGAGAGGACTCTCTGGTGGTTCTGCAGGAGTCGCTTTATTCTTGCATCTTCCACAAAGGGGCGATCAGAGACGAATCCTCCCCCGACTCCGGGCAGAGGGGTCTCTTTTATGGGGGTACAGAGGTGGGCGTACAAGGGTAAGAAACCAATGGGTATTAGGGTATTTTACATACAGTTTCCTAGAGGATCTTGGGTCTATCTTTTCTCACCGTAACTTAAAAGGCTCTTTGTTTCCCCAAGAGGGGCCTGGAGGGAGATTGTGCTACCTCCTTATTTCCAGGCACCCCTGCCAGGGCAGGGGCCTGTCAGACTCCACATCTGGAGATGCTGCAGTTCCCCTTATCTAAACAAGGGCTTCCTGCCAGGACAGGGGCTTGTCAGACCCTACAGAGGAAGGTGTTTTTGAGGTCTTACTTTACTTTCCATTATCCTGCTCTGATTTTCTTAGTAATAAATTCAATTAATATCTCTAATTTGAGTGTGTTTTGCCTGTGACAGTATTTGGTGAGTGATCTCTCTGTCCTTCTCTCCCTCATGAGCACTTTGTTGTATTTTCTCTCCCCTGTCCAGATATGGAGGGAAGCAATAGATTTTGGTGGGTGCCTGACATCCAACCAGGGTCAACCCACTACACCATCCCCCTGTAAGATGGATGATAACAGATGATGCAGGTGGCAAAACAAAAGGAACCAGTGAGATATTAATGACTGCTCAGAACTGCATTTGGCAGACTAATGTTCCCAATTGTTCTTTGCAACAAACCTTAAGCCTCAGTATAAAGAGCTCTTACAGGTGTTTCTGAAGGGATGGATTCAAAATGTAAAGGACAAAACAACTGACAAAGCGCTCCTTGAAACTGTGGAAGGGTGGCATTCCTAGGCTTATTCACCAATAAAGGTAACATCATGTCTTTCAAGGCCAGAGGAAAGACTGTTGGAATGACTGTGGTAGATGACAACTAGAATTTCTTGTACAGGAAGTCTATCTTCAACATGTAACTTGGATGTCAGTGCCCAGCTCATTTGTTTTCAGAAAATGAAATCATAAAATAACAGAATTGAATAGGTTGGAAGGGACCCTAAAGACTACCTAGTTCCAACCCCCCTACTATGGGCAGGGACGTCTTCCACTATATGGGGTTATTTAGAGCCCCATCCAACCTGGTCTTGAACACATCCAGGGATGGGGCATCCACAGCTTCTCTGGGTGTTCCAGTGTCTCACCACCCTCACAGCAAAGAATTTCTTCCCTACTATCTAATCTAAACCTACGCTGTTTCAATTTAAAGTCATTCTCCCTTGCTCTATTCCCCCTTGTAAAATGTGAGTATATTATAAGCTTCAGAACAAAGCTGAAGTGCAGAAGCTTCTTCAGCCAGAGCAAAGCCAGCTGGAAAGCTGGCCCTGGACTGGACCCTCGTAAGAACAGACCAGAGACGTTTTCCACTAAACTCTGCAGGAAGTACTCAGATTTGGAGGGAGGTTGGAGGTGGAGTTACTACTGCTGCCTGGCCTGTATTTTGATAGGATGCTGATGGTTATACGCTTCAGCAACAGCAAGGAGAGAAGGCAGCAAAGAATTAAGAGTCCTATTATAGTGAATTAGTGTCCCTATATTTAAGGCAAACCCAAACCGTTTTTATGTAAAGGGAAGTTAGATGGAGGGGCTTGTATCACCAGACATTTGTATGTACTTATTGCATTTTCACAGTCTAAAGGAGAAGAGGGAAGAGTCCATCGACACTGAGATAGGTGCTTCGTCGTCCCGCAAAAAACTCAACAAAAGCGATCAAAGCCCGTCACGGTGTCAGCCCCGGTGTCCCTGCGCGGAGCCGGGGGCTCGGGGCGGGCGCGCCTCTGCCGCGGG
>JACBWW010000005.1:41603136-41834700 GCA_020086605.1 Lanius collurio
TTTGCTACATTCGTTTCATGAGGAGGGGCGGGCCGGGGGCGCCCGAGGGGCGCCTGCCCTCGGCGGCGGGGGAAGAGCGTCCTCAGCGTCCCCGGCGGCGGCGGGCGCGGGTGCTGGCGGGGGCGGCCTGCGGCCAGCGCTGTCCCGGCGCCTCCGCGCTCGGAGCGCGTTGAGCATCCGGAGTGCCGTGTCGGCGTGAGCGCTTCCTGCACTCGGGAGCCTTCGCGTCGCCTCTGGGGTTCAGAGTCCGACCGGCGGAGGGTGGCCTGATCCCACGCGGGGCCGGGCCGGGCGCTCGGAGCGGGGAGATGCAACCGGGACTGTCCCCGGCAGCAGCCGGCTGTGCTGAGCGCTGATCGGGCTGTGCCTTCCGAAACAAAGCCGAGAGCTGCTCTCGCTGAGCCGCAGCCCCTGCGGGCGAGCGCAGCCCGTCCCGCGTGTGCGGAGCAGCCCGGCCGAGCATCTGTTCCGTGCTGGTGGCACGGGGGGACACCTGTCCCCGCGGCTGGCTGGGCAAAACACAGCTTTGGTCGGCTGAACCCCAGTGTTTCTTGGCGCCGCGAGTACAGAGAAGCGTCTAGTTTGTAATGTGTTTAAAGTAATCGTAGTAGCACATAAGGGACTTACAAAACCTAAAAAGCAGTTTTGTTTTTTTTTAGTTACAACAAGACTTGTGGTTAAAAACACTTTCGTACTGAGGCTGTGTCTCAGGCAATTACTGCTTCTTTTTTTTTTTTTTTCTTGATCTTTTTCAAAAACTTCATGTTCTCAGGGGCTTAGTGGAAATTTTACAAAGAAAGTTTAACTTTTGCTATTCGGAAGTATTTAATGTAGGCTGCTAGCTTGCGATGTAACAAGGCTATCTATAGTTCCTCTTTTGTGCAGTTAACATAGTGTGGATCTACAAAACTGCCAATGTGAGAAGTCACTGATGAAAATACCTGAAAAAAAATCAATTAACTTCTGAAAATGTGTACATATCAAACTTTGTACTATACTTTTAAGTAATATTTTTCAGGATCTTTAACGTTGGGGGTTTATATAGTAATTATCCCCATTGTTAATGTAGCCATATTAACATGGCCTTTGAACATCTGAAAATGTGTAATGTCCTTTTTTTCACAGCAGCTGCTGTAGAGTTGGAAACTGTTGTCATCCTCGTTTTAGAGGTTGCAGGATCTGAGACAGAGAGAAACTAATAACAGAAAGGCTGACTAGAAGTTTTATCTGAGAAAAATTTGAATATAGATGTTTCCAATCCCAGACAAGTCCTCAAACTTAAAAAGTTAAATAGTTCTTCTATTCTCACCATGTACCTTTGTTAAATATTTTTTCAGATTTTATCATATATCTTATTGGCCTGAGGCTTTTTTCGAGAAGGTGAGGGAAAAAGGAGAACTCAAGAATTGTAAGAATTTGGTGTTACAGTTTACATAACTGAGATTTGATCATGTTTTAAGTACAACCCTTCTTATTCATAATATAAAAATAGAGTTTGTTATCCTTCCCATGCTACTGTGCAAGCAGTTTGACATAATCTAGTGTTTATCAGCAGTACTGATGAAAAAAGTAGTCAAAAATTCCTGAACTTTTCTCAGTTAAAAGAACTTAAGATTTTAAGGACAAATTAATACTTTAATTCTATCAAGCTTAATACATTGTTGAGAAAAATAAGCTGTATACTTTTCAAAATGAAATAAAATTTAGTCTAGATAAAGGTACCTGGATCTTAAATTTAAAATAAAAAGTTTCAAGGCCTTTTGGGATAATTGCTACCACAAGGTAAAGTAGCTCCTACTTCGGAGATAATTTGGTTGAATTGTGTAAAATCCTTCTGAAAATGCCTTTGCAAAGTCACTAGCTGACTGATCTGTAGGCTAGAGCAAATTCAAGGGGAGTGCCATTCTCCTGTCTCATGAATTCCTTTAGATCAAGCACAAGTGCCACAGAGTCACACTAGCTCTCTTATGGGCACTCTAAAGTTTACAGCTGCTTACAGTTGTGAGTTTTTACTACTTTTTAAGTTGTAAGTTTTCTTGACTTGCTCTTGGTAGACCAAACCGAGTGTGAACCTGCCCTGAAGCATGTTCTGACTCAGAATTTTGGGAGTGGTGGAAGGAGAGTGGACACAGTAAGTTAGATTTTTATGAGGCAGTTTCTAAAGTAGTGCCCAGCTGGAGATTCCTTCAGAGGCAAGTGTGGTTCCTGAGTGCAGCTGCTGTCTTGTAGCACAGCTGTTTACAAGATTTTGGAAAATGTGATGTGGAATTAGAGGAGAAAAGAGAAGAAAAAAAAAATGCCTATGTGTTCTGGAGGCACAGGTATAATTTATGTAGGGAGCAATACAATAGATAATGTACCTTCTCTTCTTAACACCCTGATTAATTCATATGTTCCCTGTTCTTGTACATTTAATCACAGTTTTGCATTATTGCTGCCTTGTTGACTCTAAGCTCTTTTTAAGACCTGTGATGATTCATTGAGTTCTCTACAATTATTTTGGAAATATGAGCAACATACATGTCAGTATAAAAATAAACTTAATAATATGGAAGATAGTTAGTTAGAAGCCTATAATTTCAGAAGAGTTGCTTGACCAAGATTGGTATCTTTCTGCCATTTAGCCATTGACTACATGACTACATTGTGTCTAAATACAGAGTAAATTATGCAGTATAAAAGTGCTATATTTATTGTTTAGTAGGTAGTTATTACAGTGAAGCAGTTGTCTTTACACTGCAAAAACTCAGGGCTACTTGTTTTCTGAGCATTTATTACTGTCTTGAATTTAGCTGTATAAATAAAATTTGTTTGGTGTATGTTTTTCCAAGATTTTCAGACTTTCACATGTACAGAACTAGAGCTGTAGCTAGGTGTGTTGTAGAAGTGTTGAAGTGTTTACCTTTCCCTGTTGTATCCAAAATCAGAAACAGATAGGAAACAATCCAGACTTTGTCCTGTTGTCCAGGAAAATACAGTTTTACAGAGTATGGGGAGATTATTACATTTTCTCATCTCTGTATAGTGATATTTACATATATATGTATGTATTTAAATCCTATTCTGTAAAAATGCAGAAGAAGCATTAATTCAGGAGAATTCTTTTCAATGCTATCATTTGGAAGACAGCAACAATAACAGAAACATCAGATGTTTGTTCAAGTCATGGTGTATTTTTAAATTCCTAAATACAATTTATTTCCTACTGTTAGACTTTGTTTAACAGCATCATAGTTTTGAGTTCTGTCTTCAGTGTAATCAGGTTCCTGTTTCCTGTCCTTTGATGGTTAGACGTGTTTGGACTTAGATGGAAATCTTTACATCTAAATTTTCATGTGTTTCTCTGTTACTTTCAGCTATGCATCTTTTTTTCCTAGGGATGCCTTCATCTTCAAATTTTCTGAAGAACATTATTTTTCAGCCTTGTAACATTTCTCCATGAGATTTAGTCATTAATCATCAATAGTGTATGCACAGCTGGTCAGCTAAATTGTTTTATTATTTCCCTCATGCTGATGGCGTGGGTTTTCTCAAGTTACATGTGATAAAACTTTTTGTACCAAATTCATAGGAGATTATATATTGTATGTATATACTTACAGATATTTTAGAAGCATTGGCTAAGATTTTATTGTGCCTGGTACTAAGGCATTGCAAATGACCAATGAGAGTCTCCTGTTATTTTCCCAGGATTTTTAAATTTTATTTCTAAAGTGCAAACATGAAGGGGTTGACCAAACTAGACTCTGAACTCTATGTGTTCACTTACTGTGTGTGCTTTCTTTTAGCCTTTGTATTTCAGAATTCTCTTCCATGTGTCTTTTCCAAAGCAACCGCCTGAGGAAGACTCAGTATTAGTGTTCACAAGACTGATGCCATTCTGGTGATTCTAAAGAAAGCTCAGTTTAATAAACAGGGTGCTGTGACAGCAGAGGGTGGGCCAGCTTGGGAACAAGGTCTGTCCAGCACCTGGTACCTGTGGTGTGTTGGCACATCCTTAGTCAAGGTCACTTTTCATCAGTCATTCCCATCTGGCAGTGGGTGTGTGCCGAAATGTGAACCGTGTTTCTCTATGGGCAATGCCACAACTACATTACACAGATAGGATGTGGGAAATAATTGCTCCAGCAGGCATTGCTTCTTTGGAATGTGTTGTCTTCTGGAAGATACATTATTCAAATAGAGATGACACTACATTAGACAATACATGTTCTTTAGCATACATCTTTTTGCTGGGTTGTTACCCCTTCTTAAGGTGAATAAGTGCATCTTACTCCCTGCTTTATCATTGAAATATTCATAGTTGGGCAGAAAAGGTATTATTTGGAAATGAAAATGAAACAATGGGAAGACATTCAATAGTATGATTTAAATATTCAAAGTGACCCAAGTTCAAACTGCTGTGCTTTGATTCAGATTCATGTGATTTGAAGTAGCTGTGTAATCATAGTAGAAACTGATCTATTGGTTTACAAAATATGTGAAAATTTACTTTAAAATAAAAGAAGCAGATTTCCTTATATATGGCAGTATATGGTGAAATTGTGGTCTTTGTTTCTGTGACTCCTCCACAATTTTGAATCAAATCAATCATGATACCTTTTTTCTTCCCTCTCCCTTAGGATGTGAATTGTCTGTAAATCTGCTCTATATCCTACCTTCTCTTTCTCTAGTTTTATTAAACACAGCTTTCTATAGTGCATAATTGATATAGTACCATGTACCTTCTGATAGAAAGTGTTTGTGTTCTCTTGCTTTTAGGTGAAGGCAAATCTTAAACCTGAAAGCTTGACCCTTCATGTGGGCTCTAACAGCAAATTAGTTTAAAAATGATTGAAAATACGCTTTTTCTTTAAACCTACATCCCAGCTTTTTATTTGTTGATATTTTTAAGTCCTGAGAATACACTAATAGTTTAAATTAATTCTAAATGCCACTGCATCTGTGGGCCTCAGCTGAATTTTAAGAATAAACCAAATGCTGTGATCAGCAATGTTTTTATGCTTGTGCATGTGTCTAGTTTGCTTTGAGCTAACACATTTCTGAGGGGGAAATTTGGCCATGTAGGATACGTAGCTGGCAATGATAAATGAACAAGTCTTGACTGAACTGTTCTGAGTTGAGTTTGCTTATAAACTCAGGAAGCGTTCTGTGGGAGTGGCAGACAGCAATGACGCACCAAAAGTCCTTTCTTAACACAGAAAAACACACTTCCCAGCTACTGGTTGCATTTTTCACAAAGAAAGCCCATTGTTAGTGTGCTTACCTTGGTTTTGTTGCCGTGGAAGTTTTTTTCTCCCCTCCCACTTGCTTAATGTGGGAAAAGTAGTGTGCATCTAATCCAGTGTTTTGCTGATTTATCAGTTTGCATTTAGGAAGAATGTTAAGATTAAGAGCACTGTGACCCAGAGTGAGTAATGACTGGCACAGCCAGAGTGCTGAGAAGACAGACACCTGTTTATTGTGTGTTTTGTTTGGCTTTTTTTTTTTACTCTTTTTTTGCCATGCCCCTTCATCCACCTTCTCTGGATGGTCAGTTCTTTGTCTCTAATATGCTAGACATTGATCATGGTGAAAATTTTGCCTAGAAGCTGTTGTGTGTTATTTGGTTGAATAGATTGGACTGAGCCAAGTAAAGTTCTTTCTTTGGTATTATCTGAGTGCATATTTCAACTTTTTTTCATTAATGTTGATCTTGTAGTACTTTTTGTAAACAACTTTTTTTGTGTGTGTTTGTTTTGTTAATGTGGCAATAAGGTTTTCCATGTTTTGGGAGAAACACATAAAGGTGAACGCCTTTGAGTGAACACCTTTATGCTGTGTTGGTGAAATAAATGTCTCATGCTGCTTGATAATAGGGTAAATACTACAAAAGTAGGTGTGGAAAAGGACTATAATTAGTGCATATGTGAACCTTGTTGAACCTTCAAGAGAGACTGGGTTAGTACTTGTTTTCATGGGGCAGGTTTTGGTGACTAAAGGGCAGATGAGGACATTGTGTTTATAGGAAAAGGACTGTGGGGCTGGTACTGAAGGTCTCTGCTTCACACTGAAAGCTTCTTCCTTCTGGGGAAAAGGGGGAAGGGTGGGACTAAGTAGTTAATTTGCAATGTGATTAAATAATATTGTGTGTAGCACTGAGTCAAAGAGTGATAGAGATATTTGGACTGAGAGAAATTATTGAGTTCTACTCAAACACATTAGAATTTGTTGTTTAAGCAGTAGGGAATGTTCTGAATAACACATGTTATTTGAGACAGCTTTGCATCTTTCTGGCCTCTGCAATTACTGGGTTCAGTTGTGTGTGGTTTTTGCTGCCTTAAGATTGGAGTACACAGGACAGTGGAGTTGCTTGGTGCTTTTATGGTGCTAAGTAGTGCTGTGGGGCATAATCGGCAGAGCTGGTATTCACAGAACAGAAACTCCTCAGACTTTCACCAAACCTAAAGATTTACAGATGGAAGGTGGGATTTGTTCCTCTGGTGGTTTCCCCCCCCCCCATTTTTCAAGAATCTGTTTTTTTCAGATATGTAGCTCTGGTGCCATGAGACTTAAAAAATGTACATATGTAACAAAAATATTTACTTTCTGCTTTATTTTGACACATCTGTGAAGAGATTTGCTTGAAAATCAAAACAGTCATACAACTGTCAGAGGGAGAACACAGAATTAGGAGACCTTAAAAGTGATTTCAAGGTTGTTAATAGAAGCTGTGTAACATGTACTGAAGTATATACTCCAAAGAAATGCTTTCAGTGATACACATTTGAAAGGACTTTTAAATCTGTTAGCCATCTGTACAGTTGGACAGCTTTATTATATAAAAAATGCCTCATAAGACAGTGACTTCAGTGCCTGCTCCCAGTATACATGCTAAAAACTATGCACTATGAAGGACTATTTCCAAAAATGTTCTTTAGAGCACTGTCATTTGAATTTTGATCTAAATGTAATTTTTAAGTTTTATAGTGTATCTTTGAGTAGTAAAAAAAATAAATTAACTTTTAAGTGCAATCTTTATAGATGCAGTAAGAAGCTTTCTTTCCTAATTTGACATATGAATCAATGGCAGAGCGAGAAGAAAAAATAAGTAAAAGTAATTTTGAGGAAGAAAGATTAAAGAATGCCTTACTTTCCTTTATTTTTCTATCTCTGTTCTGTATTTCTTCCTTGGATAAATGCATAGGTTAATAATCATATTGAGATCCCTTAGCAGATCTTCTATCTATTAGGAAGACCAAATAACTGTTACTATCCAATAATAGATATAGTCTCACAGGTGCATATGTACATTATACATATCATGTATCTCAGAGTCCATGCCAGCTGTTGGATGTTAATAACAACATTATGTGACTGCTGCACTCCCCTCTCATGCCTTAAATATAGACAGTGCAATTATTGCAGGCCAAAATTTAAGGTGAAACATTCAAATACAGCCAGATTCTTAAAGGAGTTCAGTGCAAAGTTTGAAGGCTATGTTTCTTTTGAATCATGCAAAAAAACTTCAGGGAAGATAAGATCACTAAATGAGCATAAATCATGTCAAATACCAAAACTCCTTGAGTGAGTAGTTCACAAACTGATGATTGTAAAGACTCTGTTGACTAAAACAATTAAATAGGATGGGAAAAAATAATGAGATTAAATTAGTGGCAGATGAATTGCAGTCATCACTGTGAAGAGGTCAGGAAAACTTTTTACTCATTTTGCATTCCTCACCACTACCATTGTACCTCTTCAAAATAGTGAGGAAAATAAAATCTAGAATAAACCCCAGCAACAAACAATGGTAGTAGTGTCTGTATTTTATGGGTTTAATATCTGAGTGTCACTCTCTCTGTATATGTGAGAGAAGCAAGTGTATTATAATTCTTATTATATAAGAGATTATTTATGTAAGACTATACTATTATAACAATATAAATCTTTTATACATATGTATGTATACAGAGAGCATTTGCTTGTACATAAGTACAAAGCATGCATTTTAAATTCCACTTTTTTTAGATTAAGTAAAAGCAGAGCAGTGTTGAAATAAGTAATGAAAATGAGACAAAATTTTACAGGAGTTAAGAAGTCTGAGATGATGTTTAGGAGCAATAAGAGAAAAAAGATTGGGGTTGGAGGAAATTATTTCATAGTCTCTAAACAAGAGGCCTTTAATTCTGAAAAACAGTAGTTTTGAAGTTGATACCAGGAAAATATTTCATAGTATGTGAACATAACATCTGGAATTCTCTTTTTAAGAAATAAAGTTTAAAAGCTTAGTGGGATTTAAAATCATATGAATGCCCTTCTTTCATAAGCCAGCTACTTACTTGAGAATAATAAATAGCCTCTGTAGTCTGTGCACTAGATTTAGTTGCACGTTCTTTGAAATAGCTTGTGCTATTCACTGTCAAGTATCTGGACTAGGCCTCATAGAAGGGGCAGTTTAATTACTCTAAAATCAATGTTGCTGGATTTTGACTTCATGCAAAAATATTTTTACTCATTAAATACCTAATTTTCTGAGAAATCATAGACATTTAAAATACTGTCTTGGGTATTTCATAGGTGGTTATGGATTATGTACTTTGACTAAAGAAAAGAGAAAACAGAAATTATTCAGAAAATTACTAGTTATGCTCTTGGTTGTGCTTATTGAGCAGCTGCTCTAATCATATGTCTGTATCATATTAGGTATAGAAATAATCATTCAGATGCTGTTTGAAGATTCTAATATGTAAGATTTGTATTCATACAGAAAACTGTTTTGTACCAATCTCTGAGATCATTGCTGTAGAAGAAAATGAGTTCAACAAGAAGCAACGTAACTTTGGCAGATGGCACAAAATGGCAAAGCTACATGCTTTCACTGGTAAGGCAAGTAACAGTCTCTGGATGCTTGTGCTCCTTATTCTGAAGGTAGTTGAAGGCAGACTCAAAAAGAATCATCAGAGTTTTGGGGTTTTTAAACAGAAATGATGTGTTTAAAAAATCCCGCCCCACAAAACACCAATCATCCAAAACAAAAAAAACCAACCCACAACAAAGAAAAAACCAAACCAACAAAAAACCCCCCAACAAAAACAAACAAAACCAATCTGAACTAAACCCAAGCAAAAGTCCCACAAAACCAAAAGAACCCCTACCAAAAATCTGTTGGTTTACATTTAAAGATCCTTACTTGAAAAATAAAACTCTTCCTTTAAGAACACATGCTCTGTTTAGTTAATTTTAATGAAGTTTAAACTAATGTATGAGTGTTTAATGTCTTTTTGCTGCTGAATGACTGCAGCAGGACACCTGCTTTCTGCTACTTGACTAGAAAATCGAGAGAGGCTGAAAAAAAGAGCCCTTAATGTTTGGGGTTTTTTTAATTATGCCTAACCATCAGGATGTATGCATGAAAATTTCTTTGTATTATTGACTGCATTCTTAAAACAAAGTTCCAGAAATAAATGTCTGTTTTGGGAAAAGAGTGGTAACTTCTGTGCTGAAAAGATGTCATGCCAAAATTTTATGTTGTGGAGTACTTTCCTCACATTTAGTCCCCCAGTGAGAGTGACTGGAGATACTGTAGAAGAAGTTAGTAAAAGGTCTTTATGCACAAGAAAACTTTTTTTCTCAAATTTCGGCTTTATGTAATGAAATTCACCCTGTTGATTACATCAGAGCTGATGTCAGCCTGGCTTATCATCTTAAGCTTGTTGCATTTAATGCAGACTTTAATATGGATAATACATCAGCTCAGTGAACTTCTGAACAAGTATGTCTGTAATAAGTTGATGAGAAATGGCTTCTTTAAAAAGAAACCTGTGTTTGGGTGTCTGCTCTAAGCAGATACCTGGAGCAAGTGTTTTCATTGATGTTTTCATTTGGACTCTTTACAAATGTGCTGTTCATCAGAATGCTTCTGTCATTTGCATAAATGTGTAATGGAGGTTAATTACAGGCCAGTATTTTGGAGATTTTTCTGAAATGCATTTTTTATTTCACAGAACCATCTCATTATGCCTCTTCTTTTTCTTTTATTTTTTTTTAATAGTGTATTATGTGAAGAAAGCCCGAAATCACCGCTGGCGGTGCAGTGATGTGACATTTTGGTGTGTTGATGAGCCCATATGTAATCAGTGGATACAGGCACTGAAAGAATTACTTGAAATGCAGAGTAAGTTTGAATAAACTATGAACATTTGCACCATCATTTTGTAGGCTTGTTCATCAATCAATGTTATTTTGATATATCTGCTTTTTTGAACTTTTAAGAGCAGCTTATGGTCGAAATGAGGGAGCTTATGCTCAAAATGAGTTGAAGTGTCTCTTTATCACTACTTTATCTTTCATATTCGCTAAGTTGTACTGAGTGCTTTAATCAGTCAGGACTGTAGATGCCATATAATTTTGGCCAGATATAAACTATTTTCACAAAATAGAGACACATTGGAAGCTTAGCAGAGGCTTTAAATGACTGTAGCTTCAGAAAAAGTAATGGGGAGATGTAAGCTCAGGGATTTGAGGTACTCTAGAGATTTGAGGACTGTAGCAATTGAAAGATTTATGCATGTTTCACCTTTCCAGACTCTGTCATCAACAAAATGTCTTATGTAATAAGAGTTCCCATTAATCATTTGTGAGACTCTTGGACATCTGCTTCATGGGGGGTTAAAAGCAGTTTTGAAGGAGTTATTCCTGAAAGAAATACCTTGATGGATGTCAGGAAGCAGCAGGAGCAGAGTAACTCAATGACAGGAGGTCAAAGGTGATGACAGCAGAGGCAGTGCCCCAGCTGACCAGCACCCCACTGTCTCTGAGAAGAGTGGGTAGAACAGGGATGGGGATAGAAGCAGGTTCAGTTTACAGCCCAGGTGAGATAAAGTAATTGGGTCCATCCAGGGAGGCCGGAGTAGAACAGCTGGAGCTGGAGCCAGGACTAAGGATGAGCTCCCTACAGTGTGGGTCTGAGGCCCATCTGAGATGCAGAGCTGGAGAAGGGTTTGGATACAAGTACACCTACAGTGTGACTCAAGCAAGTACTCAAGGCTCATAGACTAAAAATTAGTAAGTTTAAGAAAAACTGTTCTCTGCAAGCAATGGAAGCATTCTTAATATTTTTGTTTTGTTTACATTACACAAGGGATCTGTCTTTTTCAAAAACTGGGGTTTGTGCACCCATTCAATACACCTGTGAGAACTGTGGCCTGAGCAATCAATTCTGTTTGAATGCAATTGTTCATTTTATTGGTAACAAACAATTTCAGGAAGGGGAATTTGTTCTTACATAGGCTCAATAGTACTTTAGGCGCCCAGCAGATATAAACTACTCAGTCTATCTAGCTTGGGTGGATTTGTTGTAATAGTGTGCTGATGTAATAAGTCTGATATTTTTTCCTTTTAAAGTAATAACTAGAATGCTGTATAGATGTTAAGGTTTTTGTCTGTTTTGTCTATAAAAAAAAGGTTTTCTAGGTGCAGCAAGCATTATTGTTTTGTCTATCTGTTAATACAGAGGTGTAATAATTGTTTTCATTGACACTACTAGTGTAAAGCCATAACTGTTTGGACAAATTTGAGAGAGTAATATCCAAGGGGTTTTTGGAGGGGGGGAAGGGGTAACACTTTTAGGGCATCTAACACTGTAGGACAAGCACTTGCTGTGCTGTGTGTGGTTTTGTGAGGCATTCTTATTGTGACTTGATCACAGAAAGGAAATGCATTTTAAACATGTTATTAAAGTAAGAAGATAGTTTAAATAAGTGAATGTAAAAGTATTTTTTATGTATGTAAAGTGTTTGTAAGTATGATACTTACAAGTGCCTTTGCTATTGCTGCCCTTTTAAGTCTTACATGCCCTTAATTAATACTCATGTAATTAGTGTAACTTGTGTAGTGGGAAGGTACTGCAAGAATGATGAGTAAGAATGTGAGATAAGGAGTCAAAAGAAATTATTCTGAATATCACTTGCTGTCTTATTAAAAATTTGTTCAGTGCTGTTGGTATAAGTGTAATAAAGAGGGCAGATGAAGCAGGCTTTTATAGTTCTTTGTTAAAGACTTTTAAGAGTTAATAAGTGTTTTATGCTGTATTTGCTTTGATGTTAATAGGTTTAGGTTTGTATGGCTTGTTGAATTTTTGTTTTGTGTACAAAGGCAGTATTCTGATTTTCTTTACTGCAGAGTCTAGACCAAAGCAATTGCTTGTGTATATTAATCCCTATGGAGGAAAAAGACAAGGGAAGAGGATTTATGAGCAGAAAGTTGCTCCACTCTTCAGTATGGCTTCTATATCCACTGATGTTGTTAGTGAGTAATGAATATTTTAATTTCCTAATAAGCGCAGTATGAACTCTTTAAAACATCCCTGAGTAGCTAAAGTTCTTTCTGTTTGTTACTTTTCTTGCTAAGGGAATGAAACAAAGTCGTAGAGAATGTGTTCTAATTAAAACATAGGTAGCCAGATAAATGGCAACCTTCTATCAGATTTCTGCTTACTAAATTAAAACTTCTGATACTCCTGAGCTATTTGAGTTCTTAATTTATGAGAACTCTGCCTTTCTTCTCTTGTTCAGTTTCACTGTTAAAACTAATTGATCATTTCCACAATTTTTAGTGAAATATTTTTTTCCTATGTACTGTGCATGTCTCCTTCAATCCTTTCCCTAGCAAAAATCTTTTGAGACACATCTTATGGACAGGCTGTTTTATGGTCACATTGATAATTGAATCATGGTTATTAATGAACCAATTTTTATAATTCTATATTATATGCAGCTTTATAGTAGTATTTTTAATATTAAATTTTAATGTGTTTATTTCTTCGTAGTAACTGAACATGCTAACCATGCCAAGGACAACTTATTTGAAGTTAATATTTATAAATATGATGGGTAAGTAACTTTAATTGGGTTTTTTTTATATTCTTTTCAAGCTGATATATTATGTAATTGGCCTGTTCTTGTCTCTAATTTAAAATAGTAGCCATTATTACTAATATATTTATTGCAACAGCTGAAAGTCCTGGGGCATGTTCCTTTTTGTAATCGATCCACATTTATGAGTATAAAAAGAAAACTAAACTGTTTTAGTAAATTTGTTCAACACAATATATTCAAGCATACTATAACAATGTTTGCATGAGATTTATGTTCAAAAGATGAATGTAAGATCAATTCTGCTCACTTGAGCATTCTTTTATAGCTCAAAAGCTACCCAGATATGTTTTGAGGTCTTGACATACATGAGTTCAGAACACTGCATCAGTGGGATTCAGCCTGTGTGTAAAAAACATGAACTGCTTAGAAATGTTTCAGGTAGTTTCCCTTGTTATATATTGACCGTTTGATAGTGGCCACATTGTTTGGCTTTATTTGCATTTCTCCTGCTGTGAAGTTACTGCTTTTAAAAAAAACCCCGATTGGTGATATTGCATTCCATTATTAAGTCTGCTGTAGAAGCAGAATATTTTAATAAAAAAGCTAGTCATTTCAGTTTCCAGTTCATGACATGAAACAAGTCACAAGTCTGGAAAAACGTGAAAATGTATGCAGATAAACTCTCATAACTACAGTATTTTAAAATTATATCTCGTGGTTGTTGACAGGTACATTTAAACTGGTAAGGTGCGAAAAGAAAATACATTTGGTCTTTTCAGAGTACTTTTGCTGTAGTACTTTGCTATATATATTGTCTGTATGGAGTCAGGGCATGATGCTGGGAAATTGTGTTAGTAAGACCTGACATTGATAGGCTTGAGTTCCCAGGCTTCACCTGCTTAAAAATGAGTTGCCTTTAAATAAACATTTTTGTCTATACTATGGTTTTTCTTAATTTTTCAGAAGTTTGAGGAAGGGAAACACTGATCCTAGAAAAAGCTAGTTATTGTGATTTTTCCTTTTTGATTTTTGATTTGAAATAAGTATACAGATGATTGGTGAAATTTCAATACAGAGCAGAAAGGGAGGCAAGTGAACTCATCTTCACTCCTAGAAAATTGTTTTTTAAAGAAAGTGGCAATGACCAATTGTGGTGGTATCTGAAATGGTTTTGGTAGATTCAAAGTCTTATATTGTAGAATTGTTATTCCTTTGTTGGTTTTTTTTTTTTGTTTGGTTTGGTTTTTTTGTTTTTTTTTTTTTTTTCTTCTGTTGTATGTTTTGTCTCTCTAACATGCCAAGTTAAACAATAGGCCAGAGAACTGCATCTTTTTAGAATCTTATGATTCTTCTATGCCTGGGCTGGGCCTGAATGGCAGTTTGCTTGGGATCTGCAGCCTGTCTTTCCAAGCCTGACTTTTGTGCATCATGTACAGCTCTTTTTCTGTGGTTAACAGTGATGTTAGGAAGGACTTCTTGAATTAAAACTACTTTTTAAATAACAGATCACGTGGTCATCTGGAAGATTTTGGAAATGGTTGAGCCACATAAATGTGTGTTTCTTCAAGTTTGACCTTTCTCACATACAATAAAAATTTCCTTGGATTCCTGCATCTAATTGTTGTTCAGCTGTCCTCGTAGACTGGTTCTGATGTGTGGCTTTCCCTTCAGTCAGTGATTAATTTTTTCATTTAATCTCCACATTGCCTATTTGTCAAAGTCATACATGGAATTCTGCAAGTAGATACAGGATTCTTAATGATAATTGCTTCACTGTTTTTCAAATGTTTTTATTTTAGACACTTTATTTAAATATCTTATGCATGTTTCCTGTTTGTTCTTCCTGTTTTGCCTTATGGGAAATTCTTACGGTGAATGTAGTAAGCTAATAATACAGTAATACAACAGGTTTTCTTTAAGCACAGTTACTTAAAGTATTCATTTGGTTACAATATAGCATGGTTGTGTACCTCACTGTGCAGAACAACTAGAACATTCTGTAATATTGTGCTGGTAGTAGCCATGTTTGGAGTAAGTGACATGTATCACTGTGGTTTCTTATCCGTACGTCTGTTGCACAAGCCTTTGTAAAATAGTTCTGATTGGGATTTTTTTTCCTAGTTTTTGAGTTAGTTCACTGAATGGTTGAGATTAGAAGGGATTGCAGTTCTTTAAAACCTCTTTTGACTTGTGGCTTAACTTCTGAAGTCCTCTAGCAGATGTTCCTTGCTGTTATCTATCTAAAAAGTGAAATGCTTGCCCACTAGTAAAATAAAGCCAAAGAGTAAGAATCACTGAGTTTCTTTCAGACATTCTTCACTAGGGCCCTTCACATGTGCAGCATAAGTCTGACTTGGGCATTAGTCTTTTGATGTTTGCTGTGAATTTGGTTGTGCTGTTACTGCATATGTGAAGTTCTTTATCATATTTACTTTTGATAGGTATTGACATTCATGTAACTGTTCCCTCTGAGCCTGGATGTAGATTTTGCTATAGAAGATGAGCAGAGGGCTGGAGCTCCTGTCCTGTGAAGACAGGTTGAGAGAGCTGGACTTGTTCAGCCTGAAGAAGGGCAGGCTCCAGGGAGACTTTAGAGCACCTTTCAGTACCTAAAGGGGACTTAGAAGGAGGCTTGAGAGGGACATTTTACAAGGGTATGTAACAATAGGACAAGGGGGAATGGCTTTAAACTGAAAGAGAGCAGGTTTAGATTAGGTTTAAGGAAGACATTTTTTACTGTGAGAGGGGAGAGGTACTGGAACAGGCTGCTCAGAGAAGTCATGGATACCCCGTCTCTGGAAGTGTTAAAGGCCAGGATGGATGGAGCTTTGAGCAAACTAGTACTGAGACAACATTGACCATGAGCTGACATGGAAATTTTTGTTTCTTTAGCCTCTTTTTTTAAGTCTGTAGAGAAAGATAAGGCTAAAATTGAGGAATAGTGTAATTAGGCTCTTAGAAGAGAAAAAAATCAAAAATTGAAAACAAATATCTTTTTATTCTTTCTCTCTCAGTCTCCTAGGTCTTGACTTAGAGTTGGAGAGTTTACATTTTTAAGACTGTCCTATCCATTCTTGGAAAAAGAAGACTCTTTTTATCAAGGTTTCCAACCGCTAAAAATAGAATAACTAAATTTAAATGATCTATACTTAAAAATTAGATTAACTTGTTCTATGAAATAAGTAATATGCAATATCTGTTGCTGATGATGTGAAAGAGTACTAGTTTTTGAGTTGGAAATTACTGCTATAGATAACAGTACACGTTCCTAGACTTGTGTGCTAGGAACTACATATATAACTCTGGATTTCTCATATGTTCCTTTAAAGTGTATTTGAATTAGTTTTTCAGTTAAAGAATGTTTATACTTTTAAAGTTCGGAGTGCATTTGATTACTGTTCATGAAATATATACTGCTTTAGTTCCTAGTATTTGCTTGGTTAGGGACTCTCTGCTGAGCTTTAACATATTGAGGATCTGTGTAGCTGCTGTACCACTTCTGACCTGAATTAAATTTGTGAAACAAAGTTTTGCATCTGGTAACATTTAGAACTCTGTCTGGTTACGAATGGTTCTGTAGATATACATGACTTCTGTCTGGTGGGATCTCAGCACGCTGGAAAGAGGATGCAGGCATGAACTCCTCTGGATTTTGACTTTCATATAATGTATGTTCCTACTAAACTATGTAAAATATACTTCTGCCTGAAGTGGCAAGTATCAACTTTTCCCTTTTTAGTAAAGGTACCCTGTTTCCATTTTGTGTACTTAGAAAGTTGTATGTACAGTCCTGTTCAGTGTTTTATTTGTATAGTGAATTTCCACTGATATTTGTCTGTCTACTCACAGTAGTAGAGGATAAAGATTCCTGCATTCCAATATTTTTTCCTAACGCTACAGATATGTCTAGGTGCATTTGCAGTTTTGAAGCTTGAAATTTTTTTTCTGCTTTTGTTAATTGCCTAGTTGACTGTGGGCTACTGTATCCTGTAAAAATGGAGGAGGAGAATAGAATAACTATTTTTGGGGTGCCCAGTGCATGCCCTAAGTAGAACACTTGCTGTGTTGTTTATTGACTGTTAGTGTGCATTCTAATTTGTGTTTCCTGGCAGTGTTGTTTGTGTTGGTGGGGACGGCATGTTCAGTGAAGTGATGCATGGTCTCATTGGAAGAATGCAGAAGGACTCTGGCATAGACCAAAATAATCCCAAAGCATCGTTAGTCCAGTGCAATATAAGGATTGGCATAATTCCTGCTGGTAAGAAAGGGTTAACTTTCAGTTTAATTTATTCATTCATTCTTGAATTTTTTTCTTATTCATAACTTCTTGAATTTAGGCCTAAGTGTAAGATCTCAGCAATGATATTTTATAAAGACACTTAGCTAAAGCTGTTTGTTTCCATATAAAATTTTTGATCACATGCAATTTTATTTAGGAAGAATATTTTGTAAAGGAAATCAAATCTTAATGTATAACTTTAGAATTTAATTACTACTTATTTTTTTGTGACTTATTGTGTGTTAATATGAGATGTTGACAGTAATATCCTTCTAAACAAATTAAGGAGTGGAATTTACTAAACAGAAATTTACCGGATAAATATTTTTTCAGTTCCAAATCCTTCACTAATTTAGTTAGAATTGTAATGAGAACTTCCCACTGGTCTGACAAACTCCAAACAAATGTTAAGTTTCTTTGACTCTCTTTTCCTTCATTTGTTCTCACAGCAAGTACAGGGCAACTGCAGCTGAGGAACAGTTCTTGTTTTCCAGACCAAGTGGCAGTTTCTGCCTCTTGTTAGAGGTGCTACATGTTCATAGTTCTTAATGTCAGCCACTTTTTCAGGCAGTCCTGACTTCTGTCATTTGAGAGAACTGAACTCATTCTTCAAATTGAGGTCTTTCTTGGTATTTTTTATTATTGTTATTATTGACCACAAAGTCATTCTTTGGATCAATCTTGCTGTTTTCAACCTAGTATCCCACGTGTTACCTCATCACGCCCACTTGGTCCTCAAAGATTCCTTCAAAATCAGATTAACAAGTTTGCTCTCTCTTCCAGGACTGAATTAAGTATTGTAGCTCTTTAACAGAATCAGTAATTTTGAAGTATCTGTAGGAATACAAATGGACAGTTCAGTATCCTTTCTATGCTGTTCTCTTTTCTTGTCTGATGCTTGAGCTTTGAACTAAAAAACTGGACACAAAATAAATATTATGAACTTCTGGTTAGAATTAAAATAAAGACTTCTGAGAAAATTTAGCGTAGGTTGTAAAAATACACCAAGTGAAGTACGATGTTTCTACTCTCAAGCTATAGGTGACTAATTTTATACTCCTTACATCTTTGTGAAGAATGTCTCCAGACCCAAAGGATCTTAATTGTTGCTTGCAAGAAGCTTAACCTTTTCTGCTTGCGGTACAATAAATGTTTAGTGTCTAAAAGTTGCAATATGAATATCCCCTTACAGTTTTTAACTCTCCTGATATTATTAAGTATATTCTGGTTTTATTTGTTAAAGCTTTGTACTATAGTCAGTATGTATAATAAACTTCACAAGAATAGAACATGAAGTGTTCTACACCTCTTTTTTCTTATTTGGGCAAATTTCTTGAACTAAAGGGTTTTTGCTTACATGATTGGTTTCAGAAGATTTTGCCTACTGGTGATATGTGACCATAAGAAGATACAATTAAAAAAACAGAACGTCAATATTAAGAGCTATTTCTTTGTCCTCAGGAAAGATTAACCTTTCTTTTTCATCATTTTCTTAATGCATTTTTCCAGTTGCACCCAAAAAGTATGATATTCACTGACTTTTAAATTTTGTTAACATGTGTTAAGTCACTTCTCTTACATATTTTAATGTTTTGTTTGTTGTGTTTTGTCCACTGTATCCTTTTGCTATTTGAATGTATACTATATGTTCTATTCCTTCAACTGACCTGAGTACAGCCTTATAATCAGTGCTGTAGTTCAAGTATTTTCTCCAAGTCATTATTCAAATCCCTCAGAAATTATTTATAATGATGTATAAGGAGGCTGGCCTTAATGTTCTATTAATTATGTGTTTGGAAATACAAAGGATAATATTATTTCTTGATCTGTTTGTATATTGTATGGTATATGAAATGACCCATTACTGTGTATATGGGAAAGTGCTTATTTACTGGAAAAGGTACTCAAGTCACTGAACAAATCTTAACACATCTAGTCGTTACAGGGACCTTAAATTGAGTACGAAATAGCTAAACCCACCCTGAAGGCAGCAAGATTTGGGGTTTTGTTCTGGTTTGTATTTTTCCAGCCCATGGTGAATCTGTTCTCTATTCATCTTTGCTTGATATTATGGAGTTCTGGCCATGTATTGACCCCAACAGATCACCTAGTTCTGTCACTAGTGCAAGAAGTCTGTTCCAAAAATAAGGGAAATTATTCTTAAGAACTTTTTTTTTAAACTAAACTGATAGCACTGAAACACAGCAAGTCAAAAGTAGTAATGAAATACAAATGATACATCTAGTAAAACTTCATCCAGTATCGTCTTTCTACTTCTTTATAATAACCAACCTGTTTTTAAAAATCCTAAGAACTCGTTAATAGATACTGAAAACAAAGACTACCCATGGTTTAGAGTTGAAGATCTAAAGCCCTGTGTGTCTTCTGATTCACAGTTAACAGTTCATTGTTAACAGGAGCCTGGAGTAAGGCAATAGTAGATCAGTGTTTTCCCCTTTTTTATCATTTAGTTCCTGATATCAAGTTGTGTGAAGAGAAATGTGGCAGGCTGTGGCTTGTGGTTGTGATTAAACAGTTTCTGTATTCAAGCAAACACTAAATTCAGCAGATAGTCAGTCTTTGGTCAGAGACTGACAATTTAATTGTACAAAGGTTCAAAATTACAAATGAAAGATATTTAATTCTAAAACACTCACTTGTATGGGTTATTCCAATAATAAGCTTTATTTCATAGCAGAATTCCATGTGTAGCCTCTCTTTTTTGAATGTTGAATACTATTTGTAAGTCATGATTCTAACTTTCTGGACCAAGTCCTGCTTGGCTCATTTATTTTTTTTCTTGAACAACTGTCAGTTTTCAGACTGCATTTTTACTTAGTGTGTCTTATGGTTGAAAAATACCATTTATTTTATGCATTATGGGACATTTTTATGAAATAACTTGTGTTTTTGTTGACATGAATAAAAGACTTCTACTCAAATGGCAGTTTTAACTTCTGAATTTCTCTTAGTTGCAGCCATTCTTCAAATCTGCCAGTGGAAATTGAGTTTACTGTTGTAAATGGATTTGCTGTTAAGAATACTTAGAGGCTGTAGTGCATCTCTGAAAAGCTCTGCTTAGTTATTTCTTCCTCTCAGCCTTAAAAACCAGTTATTTCTTACTGGCCTTAAAAGAGCATTCAGCCACATGGTCTCACTGCCTTCAGAGAAGTATTATATCTCCGTAGCATTTAAAAACAGAGACTCATTCCTGATACAGCTTGGACACTGAGGTTTCATCCACATGTTTTAGTATTAAAATTGCACCCTCTGGAGTAGGCCAAAGTAATTTGCTGTTCTTAATACACTTGGCATAGAATAGGAGAACAAAGCTGTCAACTGCTGCTCTTTTTTAGTTAAAAAGAACTTACTAGATTAAATACTCTAATGATCTTAGCATACAGGGGAAAAAAAATCCCACTTTGCCCTGTGTTGTGACATAATACTATTGCATTCATTCCAAAAACTAAGTCTGCAACCCACCTTGGGGGGAAAACGTAAGCACTTGGGAATACTGAGTAAAGTACAGACACCAAGTTAGTAACTATAGTGATTTTAGGCTTCTAGTGTATCCAGATCACTTTGTTTGCTGGTGGTCAGGTCTGTAACGTTTAGGATTGAAGGATGCAGTGTGATTATAATCAGACTGTTGATATGTTGCTGTAGAAGTTAAGAATTCTAAAGACAGTGCAGGCTTCCTGGATGAATGTAATACAGAAAAAAGACGGAGGATTCATTCACAAAGTTATAAAACAGATTCAAGTCAAGTTGTGAAGTGACTGGACTCATACTTCTGTCATTTAGAGTATAAAAATTATCTTAAAAATGTGTTAAAGAATAGCCATAAATGCTGTCTTTCTTGTTTAATTACTCCAAGTGATCTATTCACAGCCTTCTCAACTACAATGCTTGTAATATTTAATGTTCTTTGCCATTTAGTTAGCATCTCATTTCAAAGTTCAGTACATCCACTTTGAAATCTGAAGTGTATGTTTTATGTTCCTCCTTCAGCATTTTAAAACCATTAAACTTCTTGAAATTACAGTCTTAGGGCTAAATACTGCATTTAATATAGCGGGCTTGCCTTGGAGATAGCTCAGTCAATATTACCTATTCCTGTGAAGTTCATTTCATGTGTAGAATCTGCCATTATTGGATTAATCCATTTTTGTTGTCTCTTTTACTGAACTTATGCTGAAGCAATTATCTACCAAAAAATCCTACAGTCCAGCTTTCTGGACTGCTTCTCTTTAAGTCAGTCTGTTGTTCTGCAGATGACTTGCCTTCTTGGTTTCTGTATACAGAAAGGAAGATGTATAAAACTTCAGGTAGGTGCATGGGTGTGTGAACCCAGACTCTTCATCTCTCCTTGAAGCAGTAGCTTCTCTCCTTACTTTTGAATATGCCAGCTCCTTCTCTTTTAAGAATCACTTATCAGAAAAGTAGGTTTTTAGAATTTTTCAAAATATTAAATGCTGTTTGATCCTAAAAGCATGCAGTTACTCTGCCATTAGGGTGACTTACCTGACATTTCATTTGTGCAATGATTATGGATTCACAAAAACTCTGCCCAAATATGGGACCCCCACTGAAGCTGCTATTCAGCCTGTTTTCACTACAAATACTGTTTTCATACTAATTTGTGTGACGATTCTTTGTGTGCTGTGGGAGCACCAGAGTATCTCACATGGAGCAATGCTCATGAGGTCTAAAAATATTTCTATTTCTTTGTTAAATTCACTGTTTTGCGTAGGATCAACATCTAGGTGACTTGCTTCTGTCACCTGCTTAGTTTAGTATTGAGTTGTTTGCAATTTGTTTAATTTTCCATCAATAAAAGCACAAAAATAAATACTTGCAGCCTACACCATGTGTATGTTTTGGTTTAAGAAACCCTAGTTGTCCATTAGTAGTTTAGTCATGTTTCAGATGATTAAGTCTAGCACTTTAACTTTTTGTTATTGGTCCATCAGTCAATGGCATGAACTCTTCCATACAGCCAGCAAATTTTCTGGTTTTGCTTAACCACTTTGGTGGTTCTATTACCAATTTAAACTTGTGGTGTCTGAGTGTGCCTGTCTACCTGATTTTTCTATTCACAAACATCTGGCAATATTCACGTGAAAGGGGAAATCTGGTGATTTAGCTGTAGTACATTCTGTGTAATGCAGTCCATCACTTTGCCTTCTTTAGTATTGCTTTAGCAAAACTTACTTATGCTGACTACATGCTCTTTTATACTTCAATAAATATCTTGATCATTCTTCCTTGTGATTGATTAATTAAAAGGAGATATTTCCTTAATTTCTAAATAATTAAATGTATTTTACATAAAAGATTGCATTTCTCATATTTGAGGAGGAAAAAAACACAGAAGAACTTGCCTGTATAACAACTCTGTGGGTGTATGATACCTCCTAATGAAAAACAGACTTTGGGGAAAATGATTAATGTATGGTAAAGACAATTATTCGTACTTTAACAAAGATAAGTTGTTGTGCCCTCTACATACTTCATATTTTCAATGAGTTCTCAATCTCAAAGTATCTGAGATGACAGCTTTCTTTGGCTGGGAGATTTCAGACATTCAGCATCTACATATGGTATCATGGCATGGTGCCACCATTGTTGAAATGTACTGGCCCTGTGCAAGACAATTGTTGTACTAGAGAAGGAGTTGGGAGGACAAGCAGAGTAATCTGCAAGCACTCAACTCACCTACCTGGTGGTTGGTGGCATTTTAGGTAAAGGAATTAATCTCCTTAGGGTAAATTTAAAACTGACACTCAAATTTTTATGCTTACATATGGTGTCTGCAAGTAAGATGGGCATCTAAATTCATATTATAATGGGGGGCATCTGGTCAATAGGATCAGCAGAGCCCAATGATCTTCTGTTGCATCTGCTTGTCAGTTCCTTCCTAAGGCTCTTCCACTGAGGCCTATGTGTGAGTACCTTGACTGAAGCTGAAGCTGCCATCAGCTATTCACGACAAGATGTTCTTGACCAGAACAGAAGCTTTGACATATTGTCTGCAGTGTAACATGCACACAAATAGCTGTGTGTGTCTTAAACTGCAACTTAATCATTGCTTGGTATGCTGATTTTCTTCTCTACTAGCAAATCAATGCAAAAATTAGTTTATATACTGAATGTTTCTCACTTTTTTAAAGTGAATTAGGGTCCAGTTAGCAAGCAGTCCAAATACTTTCTTCACATTTGCATGTAGTTCTCTGCAATCCATAAAACCTCTTTTATGTTCCTTCACTCAGGCTTTGCCCTTAAAAATCCTCAAAGAAAATCTGGCAGAGTATGTATATGATTTTTCTGTTGGTTTAGCCAGAGTGTACAATAGCCACCACTTAACATTCGTCAAGGGTCATGCTCTATGGGAAGCTTCTTCCCCAAACTGGGTGCTCTGGCAATCTTAAGCTATTAATCATGGGATATTATTCAAAGTATATTTACATTCTAATCCTGTTTTTCATATTAACTTGTACTGATGAAATAACCCAGATTTTGGGGGGTTTGTGTGTGCGTCTGTTCAGAGTGATGTTTCAGCAGTTGTATATTCCACATCTAGTGAAGACCCACCTAGTGGTCTAGAAGTCTTATTTGGTTAAAAAGTATTCAAAAGGACTCAAAACCTTAGTCATCATGAATGTTTTGTGACCTTTAAACAAGAACTGTTAGGTTCATGCTTGGTGTGGTGTTGTGGCAAGTTACATTCTCTTGGCATGTGTGTGAGGAATACCATAGCTACATCCATGTAAATAGGTCACTGGTTTTGTTGCTCCACACCACCACCTCCAAAAGAAAAAAAAACAACAGTCTTTTACTGTTGGTATGTTCCCCAGTCTCCCCTTTTAAAATCTCAGAATTAATTTCAGACTTCAGTTTTAATTTTAGCCCTTCTTTGCTGGTTAATGAATAGAAATGAAAATAAGTTCTGTGTAATTTCCAAACAGATGATTCAGCTTTTAATTGACTATAGAAGATCATAGGGAGATGGACCTCTGGTGTTGAAATGTAGCTTGCATGAATTCTCCTCTTCTTCTTCCGTCTGTAGTGTAAGACTACTTGGAAGCTCTGTTTACATCAAGACAAATTGTGACTGAGGTAATTCTAGGAGCAGGTTGTACACAAATCTGGAAGAAATGAGAAACGTTGGATAAGGTGTTAGGCTTGTACAGTCAGCAGTAAAAGTTTAGGTCAGATCTCTCAGTGATTATTTCTTTGTTTTTCTTTTCAAAAGTAGAATTTTCTATTCATGAACGTAGGAGACAATATGATACTAAAAAACATGGCAGTAAAGTATAGCTTCAGCTTCAGAACTCCACTTAATATTTTCTGCTATAAAACTTTAAATGTTACATGAGATCTGCATACCTTGTCTGTTATGATACTGAGGGAAATTGGAGTCCTCTGTCCTGCAATGGCATATGCCTGTGATGATACACTAGCACTGTCCTAAACCTCAGCCTTGTAGCAAGAGCTCTATTTAGTCCCACTGTTTCTTTTATTCTACAGTTCTGTTCTATTCTTTTTAATTGGCTCCTGGAGCTGAATCTTGTTCACTGTGGCAAATTTCTGCGTAGTGTCTACTTGGTAGAAGCTTCTGCCATTCACAGGTTGGGGAAGTGGTATTAATTTTCTGTAAAGTGAATTGGAGAAGAAAGGATTTTCTTTGTTTCTATTCTTAACTGCTTATCCCCTGACTATTTCCAAAGTGAAAAAGAACTAGAAGTGTTTTTTTTAAATAATGGTTGCTCATTTCTCCATTTTTAGTTTCTATTTCAATTTGGTAAGGCCTCAGGAACCGAGTGCACTGTATTTGAGCCTAATGGATTGGTAGGAAAGCTTGAAAACATGTATGTGGACAAAGTTTATCTTTTCAGATATCTAGCCTTGACTCTGAAGGAATTCAGTTTCATGGAAGGGATGGGAGAAACTGTAAGGTAAATTTGTAGTTAGGTGTTGCAACAAATACACTTCTGTAAGTCTGGACCTGAGTTCCAAGTCCCTGCTGTAGAGTAGAAATCAGATCCCTATTTAGACTCTTGTTTTTTGTAGGGAACAGGAAGAATTGTCCATTTTTAAACAGCATATAGGTGAAACCTAAAGCTTCCCCCCTTTCTTCTTGTAGGTGTTTTGCATCAAGACTGTAAAGGTGCATCTCTATCCATTTTATTACCCTATCTAGAAACTAATTCCTGAAAGCAAGTATTTTTACTAATTTTCAAATAATAGAACAGAGCAGAAGTTTCTGGTAAAAGATGACATCCTAGAATTCAGATCAATACCACAAAAAACAGCAGACCCCAGTAAATTTCTCTTTTTTCCATGAGATTTCAATGAGCAAGAAATCTTAAACAGAAGAGAATCAATGTATGCCTGCCTCATTTGATATAAAAGCTACAATGTAATCATGAAATTTTCTGTGTAAATTAACTTACTTCTCTTCACTAACTGCTAAATATTTATTGTTTATATTGTGAAAATTGTCATACTTTGTATGGAGAGCAATAACTTGTACTCTTTGGCAGGGGGGGAATGTTGCAATTTAAATAATAATACAGTATCCCTGTATTTACTTTGTTCCATAAAATAGAAAGGAGCAAAGCAAAGGAACATAATGCCTTTATTTGGACGACTATGCCAATAATCACTTGTTTTGTAAATAACCTGTTTTGTAAAGATACAAATTGATGAATTGATGTCTAGTTCTCTATTTTTCAGGATCAACAGATTGCATATGCTATTCAACTGTTGGCATTTCTGATCCAGTAACTTCAGCTCTTCATATTATTGTAGGTGGGTGGTCGCAGTTTGCAGTTTTGTTACAAAAACTATGAAAGTAGCCCAAAATGCTGTTTTCATTTAGTTCTGTCTTTATGTCTGTGAAATATAATTTGAACATAATGGCTGAGTTGAAATACAGAGTTTTTGTCTGGGATTTAAGTCTCTGTTTTGAAATACAGGAGGTTAAAAATTAATTGCTTGGTCTACACTAATTCATTGTTTTCAAGGGATCATAACATTTTGAAACTTTGGTGCTAAAGTTTTCATGAATTCTGGCATTCTTTTGAAAATAGTAAAATGCAATAAGCAGCATCAGTTGTTGGGCTATATATATATGTATCTGTCTTAGAGAAAGCTATGAGCAGTGCATGTACACTTCAATAGTAGTATTTTGTGCTAGTTTTCCAATTGTCCTGGGCAATTCAATGTTCCCTTGCCAAGTTAGAGTTACAACACCTTTTGGTATCATTGGTGATTTAATAGTTGCAGTTTTAGGGTCTTGTGTTGCAAAGTTGCACATGTGCTTCTCTTACTAACCAGTGGTTAACTCTCTTCAGCATCTGTGGAGTTTAGGCCTTTGGACTAGGATTGGAGAGATGTGGCTTTAGTATATCATAGTATTTTAGCTGTGTTATTAAGTCCCAGAATCACAGAATGGGTCAGGTTGGAAGGGACCACAGTGGATCATCTGTTCCAACTTCCCTGTGAAACAAAAAAAACCCTAAACACCAAAATACCAAACAAGCAATAAAGCCCACCCTCACAATGCCCACCATCACTCCAAAGCTTACACGTGGAGGACATCAGAGAAGTGATGTACTCTTTGTTCCAGGACTTGACAGAACAAGCCCTGAGTAACCTGATCTGACCTCATAGCTGAACCTGCTTTGAGTGGGAGGTTTGATGAGAAACCTCCAAAGGCTTCTTCTAGCTTGAATTATCCTCTGACAGTATGACACAGAGGTTTCAGTAGCACCCAGGAGATGTGCAGGAGACGCTGCATCGATCTGCTCAGGGAAAGGGACTGTCAGGCATTGACACAGTGTGCCCAGGGAAGCGGTTGAGTCACCATCCCTGGAGATACTTAGAAAATGTGTCGATGTGGCACTTAGGGTCATGGTTTAGTGGTGGCCTTGATAGGGCTAGCTTAACATTTGGACTCGATGATCCTAAAGGTCTTTTCCAATCTAAATAGTTCTGTGACTCTATCCCCTCCTGTCGCTACAGGGTAAAGGAGTGTAAATTCTTCATTATACATTTTTAGCATACTGAGACCTTTCTGCTCACTTAGTGTTTAATGCTTTTAAAGTATGAGATTAAATTAGTTTTAAAAATTATTTTTCTTTTTTCTGCATGTGTAAGAAGTATATGCATTCATGACATATATATTGACATAAATGCAATATGTATTTTTTTATTTTTAATGACTTTGCAATATTAAAGTTACTGTCATGTTTGCAGCTGCAAATAAAATAAGTCTTAATAGAACCTTGCACTTCTAATGTTCATAGGTGACTGTCAGCCTCTGGATGTCTCTTCTGTACATCACAACAACACGTTTTTGAAATACTCCGTGTCATTGCTGGGTTATGGTTTTTATGGAGATATATTAAAAGATAGTGAGAAGAAGCGGTGGATGGGTCCAATGAGATATGACTACTCAGGTAATTTTTGTAATTATTACATTCTTTTGTCAGTGTGTAAATATGTTGGAGCGGTTGGTTTACTCTCTGCAAATCAGCCTTGTCTGAAGCTTGCAAACATCAGAAACAGGCTTGATTTTGACCTCCTTGTAGCACCAAGTGTATTGGATCATGTTATGTAAAGCTCTGTAACTTTGGGGTTAATGTTGACAGTGGGCTCAATAAAGTTGTGTTGAATATGTGCCACCTATTGAAAAGTGGCCTAAAAAGTAATAACTTCTGTCCTAATCATTTTGACTTTCTCTTTAGTTGCTTATAGAGAGATAGGCATTCCTGTCTTGAACATTCAGCTGGTGGAATGAATTGTTAATTTTGCCCTTATTCTAGCACTGATTAGAGAGAGATGAGTGATTTAGTCTTGTTATCTTGCTAATATTTGGATAAATCCTATAGCACTTTCCTAGTGGAAAATATTTTTTTCTTTCTTTGATTTATCTTGTGTTAGGGAAAGAAGATGGATTAGGAGAATTTTAGCGCAGGCCAATTTTAAGATTCAGCAGTGATGTATAACTAAATTTTTTAGTTGGTCTTTAAAGATATCAAGAGCAATAATGGCACTTCTGACAAATGTTAAAACATTGGAGTGGCTCTGTGATATTTTCTTGTTCCTTACAGTCTAAAACATCATAAGAAAAAGAGTTCTGAGCTTGAGGAGAGCTACTATTGTTTTGCAGTCCTTAGAGAAGGAAAGAGGAAAAATAAAGGAATGTATGCAGAGATGTTTGCCATGTGGATTTATAATGACTTAATGCTGCATAATCCCTTTTCTATGTAGGCTTCAAGACTTTCCTTTCTCATCATTATTATGAAGGAACAATTGCTTATCAACCAGCAAAACATACACATGGATCTCCACGTGATAAAGAGAGCTGCAGAACAGGGTAGGCTAAATGTTTATCTCTGGATATTTGCTGTGAACTACTTAAAAACATACATAAATAGAGGCTACAGAAGTGTTGGTTTTAATATCAAAACACTTACTCTAAAAGAGATAAGCTTGTAAAAAAAATTACTGACTCATTAAAAAGAACACCTCATTTTATCAGGTCATTAAACAAAAATCTAATAAAATTTTGTTAGCTGGTTCTTCTTCTCCCTCAGTTTTAAAGGAAAGCAAAATATAACAGTGCAGGACCCAGTTACAAAGTGCTGAGGATACTGTGCTGTGTTACTACTAAGAAATCAAAAGCCTGGATGCTTTGTAGCTTCCACAAGGGGAAATAATAATTCAGAAATTCTTAAGTGTTCACATTGTAACTGGATCTAGCAATTTTAGCAGTTGTTTTACTGCCATGACAACAACTGGCATGGTTTGTCCTAAAGACAAGTCCTCTCAGGTATCAGCCTATCTACCCTGTTTTTTTGTGTACTACTATGATGCTGTATAAATTCTGTGTGATATTCTGTGTTTCTTTAGTCAGGGGGCCTGTCTTAATCTTCCTTTCTCTTTGCTTTCACCTGTTTAAAGTTATGTACTGGTATTTATTATTCTTCTTTATCTATGAGTTTAGCTTTCCAAGATAAAGTACTTGTCACAGCACCAAACAGCACAGCAGGATGCAGAGGAGCCATGAACTTTGTCCAGAAACAATAAGACTGCTGTGCTAGTGCTGTGACATGCTGCAGATCAGTCTCTAATATCAGCTGGAGCAACAATCCTGACCCACCAGGTGCCCTGATGCACAGAGGGAGAAAGCTGTCATCCAGATGTCAGGAATGGAGTAAAAAATGCCTGGTGCCTCACAGGGGAGTTTTTACTTCCTAGTAACTGCTGGAAGGGCAATAGAGCCGGGCACAAGCAATTTAGGAGAATCCTGGAGTGTGGTAATGATACAGATGATGCAGGTGATTGCCAGGCTAGCTAGAACAACTGCTCTGCCAGTCTTTTTACAGAAAAAAAAAACTGGGAATGTGATGATTGAGGGCCATTTTGGCAGTGGTGGCTGTGAGATTATAGAGTTTTAACTTCTGAGAGTACTAAACAAGACAAGATGTAGAATTGCAACCCTGGACTTCGGTTTATTTGGGGATCTTGGCAAGATTCCGTGGGAGACTGTTCTGGAGTATAAAGAGGCGTAGGAGAGTTAGTTGGTACCTCCTCAAAATTCAAGTATAATCCACTCTGATATGCAGAAACTTGATTAACCAGGATAGAAAAGCAACTTGAATGATCAAGGAACTGAGTAGTAAAAAGAAGCTGAAACTGGAATGGGTTACTTTGGAAGAACACAAAAGGTACTGCTTAAACATGCAGGAATGAAATTGAGAAAGCCAAAGCTCAGGTGGAATTGAAACCACTGAGGGATGTGAAGGGTGTTGTTTCTTATGAAGGGATTATTTAAATATACCAATCATAACAAAAGGCTGAAGGAACTGTGGGCCTGCTGCTTAGTGGCATGGGGAACATAGTGATAAGATATATCAAAAAGGCTGCAGAGTTACCCCTTTATCCCATTTTTCACTAATGTAGTCTCACCCCAAGCCACACAGGTCCCCAGGCTCCTGCATGAAGGGGAAACAGTGGATGTTACATACCTTGACTTCAGCAAGACCTATGGTCCTGTTTGCTGCAGTACTCTTAAAACTAAGTTGATGAGGTGTGGACTAGGTAAGTGGGTGGGTGAGAAACTGGCTGGACTACTAGAAAGGTTGTGAATGCAGAGTCTGGCTGGCAGCCAGTTACTAATGGTGTCCCTTGGGAGTATTGGACCTAATACTATGCAGAGTCCTGATTAATGACTGGGACAGTCTCAGAAAGTGCTCTCTCAGCAGTTTTGTGGATGATACCAGATTGGGAGGAGTGGTTTATGTTGAGAGTCAGGGCTGCTATTCAGAGGGATCTTGGTGGCTGAAGAAACGGCTGATAGGAATCTCCTGAAGTTCAGGAGATGTAAATGTCCTGTACTTGGGGTAGAATAGTCCCATGTAAGAGTGTTGACTGGGCCCTGACTGGCTGGAAGGCAGCTCTGCCAAAAATAACTTGAGGATCTTGGTGGACAACAGATGTACCTGAGTTAGCAGTATGTCCTTGCAGCAAGGAAAGCCTACCTTATACTGAGTTTTCTAAGCAGAAAGGAAGTCAACAGGTAAGAATGAGTCTTCCCTTGCACTCAGCACTTGTGAGATGGACTGTCCCCAGTATGTCAGTGTCTTTCACTGTTAGAGCAGTCAAACAGACCAAGAGGTCTGTGGACTTTACTCTCACAGATCCTCAAAACTTGGCTGAGTGAGACACTGAACATCCTGATCCTGTAAGACCAGCTTTGAGCACTCCTGTGAGACCAACTTTGATCACATCATAGATCCCTCCCAACCTATGTGATCTTATGTCTCCCTGCTGCTGTTACCTCTGACATCCAGTAGCCTTCAGAACTGTACTTGAATAACTGCACTGCCTGCAGGGCTGTGATGATTCATGCCACATGAGGGTTGTCAGGGCTGTGCTGCATCTTGTGATGGGGAAGCTCTTGTAATGACTGGTTAAAATAAAGTCAAAATGAATAATAGTGGAGGTCTTTCAGGAATTGAATGGTGTTTTTGTTTTCAGATGTTACATTTGCAAGAAAAGTGAGAAGCAGCTGGCAGAACAGCACAAGGAATGTGGATTAAAACATGAAGGTAATTTGTCAAAAACAAGAAAATGTGACAGTATTGCCCGAATAATTATTTTTCAGATTATATCAGTTCAAGTGTTCATATATTTTGGTTTTTTAAACACTCTGAGTTACTAGATAATCCATTGTTTCTTTTAGTTTACAGAAAACATATGTGTAATTGCCCTCTGTACTCCGCACTGGTGAGGCCACACCTCGAATCCTGTGTTCAGTTTTGAGCCCCTCACTTTAGGAAGGACATTGAGGCGCTGGAGCATGTCCAGAGAAGGACAACAGATCTGGGTCTGGAGCACAAGTCCTGTGAGGAGCAGCTGGGGGTGTTTAACCTGGAGAAAAGGTGCATCAGGGGAGACCTTATCACTCTCTACAACTGCCTGAGAGGAGTTTGTAGCCTCACGGGGTTCTCTCTCTTCTTCCAGGTTACAAGCAATAGGACAAGAGGAAATGACCTCAAGTCATGCCAGGGAAGGTTTAGTTTGGATATTAGGAAAAATCTCTGTGTGGAAAGGGTTGTCAAGCATTGGAAAGGGCTGCCCATGGAAGTGGTAGAATCACTATTCATGTGTCCTGGAAGTGTTCCAAAGGCACATGGGTGTGGCACTTGGGCAGATATGGTTTAGTGGTGCTAAATTGACATTTGGACTCTGATTTTAGAGGTCTTTCCCAAACAAAATGATTCTATGATGCTATGATTCTAAGTATGTGAAAAACATTAAAGGTGTCTCCTCCACTCAAATCTCAGAAAATTCTGATAAAATTACACTGATTACTTGTATATTTCAGCGTGTTTAGTTTCTTTTCTTTAGGAAAAATAATATTCTGTGAGCTAGGACGCTGGGTTTTTGTGAGAACTGAATGGATAAAGTGTGAGGTGTCACAGAAGGAAGCAGTTCATTAAGATAATTTTTAGAATAGATCAGGAGTAAAAATTTGGTTTTGTTAGCACAAATGTCACCCTGCTATGGGGAAGTGAACTTGGACAACTAGTAGCTGGTCTAGTGGACTTAAGTGTTTCTGTACAACACCCCACCAATACTCATTATAAATGATAAATGAGATTTCTATCCTCTTTCTCTAGTTATGCTATCCTTTTTCTCTTCTTTATCCCCATTCTAACCCCTGTGCACACTTGTGGGTTTTTTTTTTTTTAATGGGCATAACTTTGTTTTCCTTTTGTTAAAACAACTGTTAATGAATTCTGTTCAGTCATTCTCCTAGTTGTATCTCTTTATTTCTGGCTACTGCATCCTAACGGGAAGAAGTACTGATATTCCTACACTTCTGGAATCTTTCTCTTGCTAGAGAAAGAGATGTAGATTCAGTTATTCAAATTTTGCCTCCAGTTTTGGTTCATCATCTTGGATAAACATCTCTTAAAGAGCAGGCAGGCTTTCTTTGGGTGCTTGTTTCTGCTTTTACTCTGTTTTTATTTCTTTTTGTAGAGCCCAGTGTATACAACTGTAATTTTCAGAACATTTGGTCCTTGTGACCTAGATTACCTTACAATTACAGTTTTTTTGCACTGTGTCTGTGCCAGGTTCTAGGCATTTTTTAGCAAAAAGATCGTCATACTGGGGAGATTCACTGGTAAGGTCAAAGATTCTGTGCAACTTGAATTCCTGTTACATGTTTAGTGCTTTCATCCCAGCTGCTGCTTTCAGATCTTTGAGACAGTCAAGAGATGGCCAAATCAGAATATTTCTTGGGTTATTTTAATCTGTGCCCAGATTCAGCTAAAGAATTTTTTTATAGACTATAAATAATGGGCATAAATAATATTATAAATATTACAGAAGGCTTTTTTGGTAAGAAATAAATTCTGTCTTTTTGAGAAATAATTGTAGTTAGAAATTGCTAACCTTTTCTTATGAAGGGATTATTTAAATATACCAGTCATAACAAAAGGCTATTTGTGTGTGTTTGGTTTTTTTGTTGGTTGGTTTGGTTTTTAAATCTGCCATTTTGTTGCCTTTCATCCAGCAAAGGATTTAGTTAGCGATCAAGACACTTGTACCCAACATTGCACATGACATGAAGCAGTTGGTTATGTAGGATATTGTTTACTTCTACATTCTACTTCTGGTAGCTGGCTCTCTTTGCAGTCCAATGTCTTCTCCATGCATTGTAAAGAAACAATACAATCAGCTACTTTGATTCACATTAGAAAGGATTTTCAATCTCCACTTCAGATAAGCTTTTCACTCAGCAGGATGTCTTGGCACACTCTTTCATTGTGCCTACTGGGTTTGTGTATGATTGAGATAAGTTTAGAAGGATGCTTGATTGGTTGTTACTGAACATATTTCTTTGTCCTGTGCAGGAGTCGCTGTGCATGTGCTGAGTAAATGTTGAGTGCTGGTACTTTATGCTGAGTTCAGCAACTTGCAGTGTGTGTACACAATAGGCCATTGAAAGGAGTGCCACTTATGCACTCCCTGCTTATGACTGCCCTATTGTAGGAAAGGCATTTTGAGCAAATAATTTGTGCTGTTACAGGGATACACACTGAAAAATGGTTATGAAAACCGTTGTTCATTTAAAATGCGATTAATACCCTGACTTTGTTCTTACTTTGAACAGTGAAGGTGTTCTTGAGTAACATGCTGAAATTTATACCAGATGAAAACCATCTATTACAGTAACATAAAGAAGTATTTTACCTTAAGTCATTTGAGACTTACTACAGTGAGCATACTAAAAATGTTAATGCATATCTAGAAACACTGATGACCAAATTACTAATGCTTCTCAGAGAACCAGCAAAAGGATTTATCAGCAAAAGGTGTTGTTTTCATTTTGTTGTTTGTGTATCAGAAAATGCCTGTTGTTTCCAATTCCAATAGTTTATGTTCTGTTCGGTTACCTTGATCTCAGAGCAGGGTCTTGTCATTTGCCTGCAGCTTGAACAGTCATTCTGTAGTCTGACATTTAGGTCTGTCTCATCTCTCTTAACATGCACATTTTGAATCTGATTTAAATTACTTCTTTCAGTCATGTCCTGTTTGAAAACAACATAAAAAGATCAGCAGTAAAGCAAGCAATACTAAAAAGTACTGTGGCAAATGAAGCAAAAATGCTGAATTTAAAAGCTGCGGTTTTTTCTTGCTATTTCTGATTTGTTTCTCAGGAGATTGAGGGGATAGTCTAGATGGAAAAATTATAATAAAGTTTTTTGTTTTCTTTAAGTCTTCTGTCACATTGTAAGCTTACATGTTTTTCCTGGAACACTGTTTTTCTTGGTTCTGTTACTAGAGTGGATAGTAAGAAGTTCCAATGAATAAAAATTCCAGGAAATGAGAGAAGAACTCTTCAAAGAGTGAAGAGCAACTACAAAATACTTTGGAAACAATTCTTTTCTTTTTCTTTTTTCTGATTTATACAGCCTGGAACATGTCGATTCAAAATTAATGCATAATAGACTTCAGGTTCAAAATAACCTAGACAATTGTGATATTGACTCTCTAAAGTAAATGTGAAGTTCCTAAAACTGAGACAGTAGGGAATATCAGAATTTCAGGACATGGAATACAGAGTATAAACATTGTCTATAGTCCCATCACAAAAGCACCTTGAAAATCACTGTAAGTTAACCAAAATGTGGGGAACTGAATAATGTTAGATGTTCAAGTCCATACCAGTTAACATTCCTCAAAACCTCTACCTTGTTTACATAAACAAACTTCAGTATTTTTTTTCACTCCTTAATTTTAGCCCTCATGACACTTCACTCCTGAACTCCCAACATGTATGTCCATAGTCTGTTCTGCAGTCATTACTTCTGCAGAATTTTCATTTGAAATGAGTCCACTTTTGGTAGGAGAAAAAGAGTGTTATGGCGGCTTTTTGGCTTTTTCTTGCTGTCATGAGAAAGACAATTATGTGTAATTTAAAAATAAAAAAGGCATTTTTCATCTATTTTTATCCATATCCAAGAAAATACAGTTTAGGAAACAACTCTGCTTTGCCTGCCAATGCTTCTTTGTTCTAGAAAATTCCTCTGCCTCCTGGTGGTATTGATGCCAGCACACATTTGAGCTCAGTCTAGATGTAATCTCCAACAGAATTTTATGGTGTTGAAAACAGACTTTGTGTTGTTCTCCAGCAATCTCTGAAGATTTACACACAGGGACATTTAACTCTGGTAATAGTTCTGATCTGCAGACATTTGGGGCTGGGATGGAAACAGACTTCTGATATGCTGCTTGCTGGTCCTTGCTGCACCCTGAGTCATCTCTTCCCTTTGTCTTTTTTTTTAAATATTAATCTGTAGCATTGAGGCAGAAGAGGAATATTGCTTTAGAAACCCAATACTAAACTATGATCTTTTGCATCATTGTTTATTTAAGATTAACAAGTTGAAGAGCAAAAATGGAATTTTAAAAGTTAATCCCTCTGAACTTTCACACTACAAGAGCTGTAACTTGCCTCTCTTTTTTTCCATTCCTATGGCTTTGCCAGTGTACTCAAATAGCACTGACTCTGAATTTGACATGCATATGCCAGAACAGGCAAGCAATTTTGGGAGATAGTCACAGTCTGAAAGGAGAAAGCCACTTTCTATGTTAGTGTGTGAAAAACAGATACTTAAAGATGTAATTTTTAAAATGTGGTTTATTTTAGATATTTATTGACAATACATGAATGTGCCCAGGGAAGACTTTTAAGTTGCCAATGATTGCTTTTTAGTGTTCTTGTGAGTAGATCAAATTATTACCTATCTCCATGTCCTTATTGATATGTTTCAGAAGGGGAAGAAGAATGGAAGGTTATAAAAGGGAAATTTCTAGCCATCAATGCAGTAAATATGAGCTGTGCCTGTCCACGAAGTCCAAAAGGTCTTTCACCAGCAGCTCATTTGGCAGATGGTTCAGCAGACCTCATTCTAGTTCGGAAGTGCTCCAGATTTGATTTTCTACGGTATCTTGTCAGACACACAAACCAAGATGATCAGGTGTGTATTCCTTTTGACAGTGAATTATAGACAGTCCATCAAAGGTGTAAATATTGGTGTTCTTATATGAGAGAAATAACATCTGTAAAGTATGTGTGTTTGATTTTCTAAAATTTATACATTTTGGGTACATATACAATATATATATATATACAATCTCAACATGTGTACCATAAGAAATAAAGCAACTCAAAACATTTTATCAAAGTCAACTCCTTGGCCATAGCATTCTAACAAAATTCCACTTTTACCAACTGAATTCAGTTTTGTAACATTTTCCTTGTATTTGCTGTTTGGACAATATGTAAAGTTATTTTATCACAACTGTGCCCTTATGTAGTTGTCATGAAAAACTGCTCACAGCATGAATAGATGAGGTAGATGTAGTGAGGAATAATAAATCACTTTTGTGAACTGTATAAAAATGTGATTTAGAAGAAAGTTACCAGAACTGCAGTTTGATTGTAAATTGCAGGCTTTTAGCAGTATTTTACTGCATATAAGTGACCAGGATATGAGCTTTATGCATTCAGCTTCAAAATTATTTCTTGCATGTGTTGTAGCTGTCAGGAGGGAAGATTCATCACTGGTTTGGCTCATACTATCTGTTGAAACAGAGCTATGGCTGTGAATACACATATTTAATCTTTGTCACAACCTGATATTATTAATATGTTCTGGAAATTTTCTGAACGATGGACTAATGTCATATCTAGTGCGTAAAAGCAATACAAATCTCGCATGTTTATGTTGCTATTCTTCTTCCTCTGTAAAAAAAAATTAGTATAGGTTCTTTTCCCTTTATTTCCTCATTACCAGTCCCTAGGACATTGTGAATGTGTCCATATTCGTCCTTCTCACTGTTGTCAATCTCCTCCTCTTCCCTTCACTCCTTCTCACTCACTGTTCCCATGATGTTTTTGATCATTTGAAGCCATCCCTGGCTACCTTTCAAATTGGCTATAACATTTATCAAGGGACAGTATTCTGCCTAGGTTTGAGACATGAGAGCTCAGGTCCTCTCTGCATAGACATGGGTGACAATGCAGCCATGGATACCAGCACACTGTTCAGTGAGCCCCACTGGGTCCAGGAGGCACTGCTTCCAAGCATAGAGTTTGATGACTTTACAGTTCTTTATGGTTAAAAGCTGAGGGAACTTAAAACCTAGCAGGTGTCTACATCTCTTCTTTTTCTGGTTTCACCATTTCCTTTCCAGTGCTTCCCATTTCTCTCTGAGATATGTGGGTGTTGCAGTGGAGATTAAATGCAGGGTTGTACATATGTCCTTAGCTCAGGTTAGTATCCACCATAATAGTGGGAAATCCTTTTTGAAAACTTAAAAGAAATGTGAAAAAAAAAAAGGAATAAAAGGGTGACTGTCCATCTGTACATACTGATTTGTGAGTAAACTGTTTCTTCACCTTTGCTTCCTTGCCATCCCCTTCTCATAGACACACACAGACATACTCCATGGCCTTTGCTAAATGACCTGTCTGTATTTACTACAGCTTGCTGAATATTTATTTCCATATCTGTTAAGTTGCTTTCAGGGCAGATGAGTGCATCCTCTAATTTATTGCTCCTTCAATTAATGAAGCCTGTTTTAAAGTATTTGTATAGTATTGTAGTGTTAATCTGCAGCCTCAGTTTTAGGAGCGATCTTCTAATTGACCTGCTTTTTCTAGTTAAGGATTTAACCAGTTAAATTATATTTTTTGGGGGGGAATGCAATAATATTGCCCTCTATTCTTCATGTACCCCCAGCTCTGTGATTTGATAACACTGCCGTGGAATTCTTGCCTTCAGGGCATTGTTCCAAGTGCAAAAGCAGAAGACTTTCAGAAAAGCCTGCATCTCAAGGACTGTACTTGAACAGGCCCTGAAGATGGTGCAAAGATACAGTCCAAACCTTTCTGACTTTGTGTTGAGATCCGGTCTAAGCGCAGAAGAGCGGAGATAACTAAGTCTCTGTGAATAAAACGGTTCGAACTCAGAAAGGTTTGAAATACACCCCAAAACCTGATTAAAACCAAACAAGGTTAGATGTTAATACCAAAAAAATGTAAAAAGGCAAGGAGAAAGAAAGAGAAAAGGAAGAAAGAAATAAAAAAAGGAGGGGTGGGGCAGAGGGAGATAGTGAGAGTGACAGAGACAGACTAAGCAGAAACATTTCACCCTTCTGTGGATCCCAACAACGTTTCCCTCCATATGGTCTTCTTGGTGATGAGGGTCCCCCAACAAAAAGTATGGAATCCAGTGAATTAGTATACATTTGGGCCAGATGGGAATGCCCACATGCCTTCTCTGGGGAGGTCAAGTTTGACACTGTCTCTTGCAACACTCTGTTGCATCATTTTGTATCGTGGGCAGTGCCCTGGTGCAGGGTCTGTGGACCCCTTTGGGAGTGGGCCTTTGATGGGCCATGACACTCCCTCTTCTGTCCCTCATGTAGATGTCCCTTAGATGTGGCTTTTCCGAGGCAAAGGGTCTCCACAGCTGAGCTGATCTGCACAACAGAGGATGGGCGTTCGCTGCCTCTCACCAGAGGCTGTTTTGCCACACACCCAGAGCATCTCTCCCCACCACCCTTTGGTGTGAGGGTCTGTTCGAGCCTGGCACCTGATAACCCTGGGGCTGTGGCTTTCACCCCAAAGGTGCTGGGCTTAATCCTCCTGTGAATGTATTCTTCTCCCCCAGCCCAGACCTGAATCACTGTCTCCTGTCTCCACCAGCGTGCAGGGCCTCAGTCAGGAAGCAAGTTCAGGGTGTGGTGATCTTCCATGCAGGTTTTTTTTACACAGCTTTGCTATAATAGGCAAAAGTCCTTCATAAAGATGTTTAACCCATAAACCATCAGCCTCCAACACTTTGACATCATGCTATAATAATTTTTATATGTTATTTAAAATAGTCTTTATAATCCATTTACTCATAATCTCACAACCTGTTATCTGGTTATCTGTACAGTGACCATTGAGAATTAAGATTTCATTTTGTCTTTATTGGTTTTGACTTGTGCAGTTTTTCAAAAACAAAAATCACTCTATGTCTCAGGTAAGCTTCTCTAGAAGATTGGAGTGGACAGACTTTCCTTGAGTACAAAATGCTGCATGCTGAGTTGCTTTACACATCAAATGTATTAACTTGTAATTTCCTGATTTGCCTTTTTCTTTTCCTAGTTTGACTTTCCATTTGTAGATGTTTATCGGGTGAAGTGTTTTCAATTTACATCAAAGCTTTCAGAAGACAATGAAAGCAATGTCATGGACATAGGAAAGAAACGTTTTGGCCAGTTCTGCAGAGATCATCCAGCCTGCTGCTGTAATATTGTTAATAGCACCTGGAATTGTGATGGAGAAACTCTGGATAGTTCAGCAATTGAAGTGAGGTAAGCTTCGATTTTTCTGTCTATATAGCAGAACACATTAAGCCTTCTCATTGATTTTAAAGACACACATAAAGACATCCCAGAAAGATGCCTGTGCATAGCAAATTTGAGTCTTCTGATAATAAACCTAAATATTTTTGTTACAGTTTTGACTCCTTTCCAGAGAATACTGCAACCATGTGTGTTATAAATGATCACTCTGAGTGAGATGGATGGCCCTACCTTTGAAGTCTTACTTACTTCTTAGGAACTGGTATTATGTGCTTAAAGTGCTGAAAGTGAAGATGGTGTTGGAAGGATTCTTTTTAAATGAGTGGAATGCCTCATTACTCTGAGCAATAGCTTTTCCTATTTAGCTTAAGTAAGCATCTTTGTCTTACAGAAATACTGAGTATGTCCCCTACTTTTTGGTTTTTGGCGCACGGCACAGAGTCTTATCTCCAATCTTTGCATACAGAGAAGGAATTTTGCAGTTGTGCAGATAATTAAATTAGAAAAGAAGTTTGTGAAATTCGAAAGGGGTTGTTTTTTTCTTTGTTTGGATTAGTTTTGGTTGCTTGTTTTGTTGTTTTTAGAACAAAGGGGGCCAAATCCATAATATTTACATACAAATGTGTTCCATTAAGACATAATCACTTAGCAGCCCAAAAGTGAGTTTTATCAATCTTGTATATTGTAAAAGATTGCCTCATCTAAGTGCCTGTAGAACTTTTTGTGTAGACAAGGGGAGTAAAAGAGGATACATGAAAACATCCAGCCTTCTTTGCAGGGGAGGATTGAATCAAAAATGAGGGTGTGGTTTCTGTAGTCGGGTAAGGAATTTAGTTCAACTGCTTGAAATTAATGGATTATTAGAATTAAATGTGTGGCACCCATTTATTTCTTGCTAATTGATTTCTATATTCTTCAGGGTTCACTGCCAGTTAATGAAACTGTTTGCAAGGGGAATTGAGGAGAACTGTAAAGATGAAGCTGCCTACAGCAAGAGTAGCATTGAACAATTACTATAGACATTGTTCCTCCAGTGGGGAGAAGAAAAAATAAAAGCTCAAGGAAATTGAGTAAATACACATTTTAGTCAAATTGACAACTATTTTAAACTTTTAGATTTTTTTTTTTTATGGCTTCAGTATAATTTTAGCCATCTTACTGCATTGTGTCATTTTTTAAAAAAATCATTGTAATCATTAAAATGTATCTTGGAGCAATGTAATCTGTTAGGTTAGAAAAGAGAGGATTGGCCTATATCTATGTATTCATGATGACTGATAAATTCTTTGTGCTTTTTAGAGAGCTAATTTTGTAGTTGTGTTGCAATAATATCTAGATGTTATGAAACATTGGACTTCCCACTGGCACCAAGACAAGACCTTTTCAGTGTCTGAGAAGACATTTTCTGCTGGGAGTGTTATGTAGTTGCATGTGGCTTAAATGCTGGACAACAGTGTTGTCATTTGCATCTTTTTTTTTTAAATTAAAATCTTTCATTTTGTAATTCTGACAATACCTTGCAACTTATCAATGCAATTCAAACACACATTCCTGGCTTTAAGTAGTAATAATAATAATAGTGTACAAATATTTGAAAAATAAAAGCACAACTATATACAGGTCACACCTCATCCTATATATTCTGTCTTTGAAGGCTTCCTTGCATCATGCTTTTTGGGATTATAGAGGGTTTAATGACTGTTTGGATGATACCAAATACAACACAGTGCAACTGAAAAGTCTTGCAAGCAAATTGCACGAATACTTTTATAATATCAGGAAGGTACAGACAAGGGAAAATATAAGTTCTCAAACACCAGCAAGTTTTAATCTTTAAAAAATATCTAATATTAACATATTAAAAGCTTCCCTCTTCAGTACACAATTCTTTGGACATTCTACTCCATATGTTAAAATGTCTTTGCTAAATAAGATGTTGAATTGTTAAGTTTAGAAATAGGATCTGATGATTGGAAGTCCTTAAAATAATTTAACTAAATCTGAAACAAAATAATTTGTTTTGTGAAGCCAAGGGAAGAAACTGGCATCTGACAAATCATGAATTCACTGTGCTGATTTGTTTTATAACAAAAAACATTAGACTGTCATATAGAGCTATGGAGTGATTATTTAAGTTGTATATAATGATTGTGTATTATGGCACATACATGTTTTGTGTCCAGGGTTGGGGCTAAATTTTGCTCTTCTTGGACAGACTTATTCCTGTTTGAGGACAGAAGTTGGCCCCAGTTCTGTTTTATGTTTTTTCAAGTGTTCTTTTAAGTTTAAAGTTCTCTGTAAAACTTACTGCGTCTGAGGTTTTTTTTGCATCCAAACAGCTGATGATTCCGTATTCATGTATATTTATTGGTACTTCTGTCATCCAGCTTGTGTTAGTTTCATGTCTCTCATGTATTTGGTCAATGTAAGACATGGTGATGGGTCATTTCATTACTGAAGCACTTGAATATTGTTATAAATGGCAAGTTATTTTTTTTCTATTGAAGTTATTTACATTCCAGTTTTGTGTATTATCAAAATTGTGTGCTATATCTCTGTTATAAAGTATTATTCATATTGCTCTATACGACAAAAAGCACTTGCAAATTATATTTGCCACAAGTACAATCATACGAAGGATCTTTATTTTGTTATATAATATTTCAGGAAAATACTTGAATACTTTTCCAAAACTACTGCTCTTTGCTTTCCTTATTAATACAATGAGTTGAAATGTTGATTCATCCAATGTTTTTCTGACACTTGTAATGCAGGTGTTACATATACTGTATTTTTAAAGCCATGTTTAGTAAGTGAAATAGTACTTTTGAACTAACATCCCATTGAAAATGAAATTATGCAGTTCTTCAAATGTGAAATTTATTGAAAGTGTAATTTGTTAAAAAATGTCTGTGGTAATTGTGGTTAATCCGTAAATATTGTGAGAGTACCCAGACTTCCAAGCTACAGTAATTCTTGTGCAGGAGGTAATGGTGCACACTCAGCTTACCAGCAGTGGGGGAGTTTGAGGCATTGCAGCTATCCAGAGCACATTCTCATCAATGAGAACTGGAATAAATACTAACCAGCTCTTTCAATTAGTTTACTAGCAATTCGTGAGACTCCTGCTTGAAAACTGGAGACTTAATATCATAGTGAATGTATATTGAAATGCTTTGAATATTTGAGTATCTGCAACTGAGAGCTTGGTGTTTCCAAAGAAAGCCACAGTGAAGGTCTCCGTTTTGAGAAAAAGCCCCCAGAAGAGACTGTAAGAACATTGTATTGTATGGTAAAGAAGTGTGAAGTAAATAATAAAGGTATTGCAACATAATAAAATTAAAAGGTCTTAGGTAATAGAAAAGCTGCATAGTTGCATTTGAATAATTCTATTTGTAGCATATTAAACTATCAAAGCACCATATGTGAGTTGTATGACATGTCCAGTTTGTTTTTAAGAGAGCTGTGTAAGTAATGTCTGCTTACATTTTAATTCTAGGGATTTTTTTTCTCCGAATGTAATCCTAGTATGGAAATTATGTGTAGGAAAACCAACTTTGATTTTTCTGTTTTCCCAATCTTGCTGGCTTCAAGATTAGAAAATGAGTTCTGTTTTATGATGCTAGGGCATTTCATTAAAAAAAAAATAAAACTGCGTTGTACAACAGTACGTTGGTTTTCTTCTTTTCACAACTTGATTTGAAAAAAAAATCTCACTGACAGAAATCCAGCAGTAGTGCACTTAGTGTAACCACTGTGGGCAGATCAAACCAAGTGAAGCAATTCATAACCTTCCAGTGGGGCTGACAGCAGCTTTGTGGCAAGTGTGAGTGTGAACAAACACTGAGGGGGAAGGAAAGCAACTTGGGAAGCTGGGCTTAGGCTAACGCTAAGCAACTCTGCCAGGGTAAACTAAATATGAAACTTACTATAATGCAGATATTTAGAGCTGCTATTATTATGGAAGTGAAAAGAAACTGCTGTTTTAAGAAGCATGAAATATGTATTATACTATAAATAGTATAAATAGATGGGAGAAATAGAATTTTGTTGCCATAATTACTACAGATGAAGTACATATTCTAGTAAGTAAAATGTGTTCATTGTAGATAAACAATGGGCACAGGACAATATGTTTTTCAGCTCTGTAAACACTTCTGCTTTTGAAGTGTATTGGTTTTGTGTGGCAAGGTTTTGGTAGCTGGGGGGCTGCAAGGGTGACTTCTGAAAGAAGACAACCCAGCCAACTCCAAGGTGGACCCACCACTGGCCAAAGCTGAGCTCATGGGATGGCATTGCTAAGCACCTCCATGATAAATAAGAAAGGGTAAAAAATGCTGCTCAACAGCTGTGAAAGGAGTGAGTGGAAAATATCCTGCAGACACTTAAGGTCAGTGGAGAAGGGGGAGGAGGTGCTCCAGGCACCAGATGAGATTACCCTGCAGCCCATGGAGGGCCCCACACTGGAGCAGGTGGATGTGCCGTGAGGAAAGCTGCAACCCATGGAGAGCCCATCTGGAGCAAGTTTCCTGGCAGGGGCTGCAGCCATGGAGAGGAGCACATACATGAGCAGATATTTTTGGCAGGAACTGTGGCCCATGGGGGACACTTTACTCCTCAGGAAGGAGGAAAAAGTAGGAAAATGTTGAACTCACTAGAACCCCCATTTCTCCATCCCCCTGCACTGCTCAAGGCGGTGGGGATGAGCTGAAAGAGAAGTGAAATCGAGCATAGGAATGAGGCAGGGAGGGAGGAGAGGAGGTGGTGAGTTTATGTTTGAGTTTGGGCTTATTTCTGTCTTACTCCGGTATTAATTGGCAATAAATTAAATTAATTTTCCCCAAGATGACTTTGTTTTGCCTCTGACTGTAATTGCTGAGGGGCCTCCCTGTCCTCATCTTAACTCATGTCCTTTTCATCATTCTTCACCCCATCCTGAGGAGGATGGTCTAGAATCAGAAATTTCTCCAAGCATGTGTCTCAAAATTCAAGTATTAGAATAGTAGAATCTTAGAACCATTTAGTTTGGAAAAGACCTTTAATATCATAAAGCCCAACCCTTAAACCAGCACTGCCAAGTCCACCACTAAACCATGTCCCTGAGGGCTGCATCTGCATGTCTTTTAAATACTTCCAGGGAAGGTGACTCAACCACTTCCCTGGGCAGCCTGTTCCAATACTTGATAATCCTTTCCTCAAAATAGGTTTTCCTCATATTGAATCTAAACCTCCCCTGACACAACTTCATAGGAACTTGGAATAGAAGGGACTTTAAAGATCAGCCTGATGGCATTTCCTCTATTTCCTCTTGTTCTATTGCTTTTATCCAGGAAAGGAGACCGGCACCCACCTGTCTACAAGCTCTTTTCAGGTAGTTGCAGAGTGTAATAATGTCTCCCCTGAGCCTCCTTTTCTTCAGAATAGGCACACCCCTGGCTCCCTCAGCAGCTCCTCAGCAGACTTGTGCTCCAGACATGTCCCCTCTTCCTTTGCCAGTCTCTGGACATGATCCCCTCTTCTAATGAAGAGCCCAGAACTGAACACAGAATTAATTTCCTTAGAACTCCTGCCTTAATCCCTATGAAGTAAATTAGTAGTAGGAATTCATCATTTTTATTCTCATTTGTGACATTGCTCTTATTTCAACTTTTCAACAGGAAAGTAATTCAGTGAATTCTAACTGGTATTTAAGTTGCAGGAAATGAATGAATTTGAATGAGTCCATAACAAAGCAACAGTCTTTCCAGACTTCTGTCTTACCCACTTCTATGTACATAATGTACATCTTGCAAAGGCTTATGCATGTTCTTAATTAATACATGACTAGTCCAATTAATTATAAGGGGGTGGGGCATTCATTCTTCAGTCATGCCTTTCAAATACTCTGCCATGAGACGGTTAACAATTTTTTTATTCAATTTCCTACTGTTTAGAAATTAATCATAATGGGTACCTACCAAAATTTCCAGTGAGGTTGTCTTCAAAAAATGTTGTCTACTCTGACAGTATTGCATGTCTGAAAGGGTGATTTGCTCTTGTTGGTAGCTATTTCACCTAAGGTGCAATTTTCTGACTTATTTCATAGAAATCCTCCAGCAATAGGTAAAATTAATAGTTTTTTAATTCTTTTTTTCAGTAGTTCAATAGTGTAGGACAGAAGAAATGTAAAGGAAAAATAATTATTCATAAAGGAAAAATATTGAATTAGTAACAGAAGTGATGCAAATTAAAAATATCATGAAGACCAAGTTCTAGAAAGAGAACAACTGCAAAACAAATATTAAAAAGAAGAAAAATAAGAAACAAGAAAACAAAATACAGATTTTTTTTCCATTTATTTTGCTGGAAAGCTTTGCCTGGGTTCGTGTGCTGTATCTGCACAGTAAAGCTAGCACTAAAGGTTTGAGTAGATTGCTGTAAGTTTGATTATTTACAACTGGTAGAGTGAATAAAAGCTTCATCACAGTTATGAAGACATATTTCTAGAAAAGTGCTGGGTCACCCTCTGTGTTTCCACTCACAAACTTTACCATAACAGCAGCATTGCTAGAAGAGCTTTTAAATAAGAATTGTAAAAGCAGCTTCATGGTTTCCTGTAGCAATATGCAACATTCTGAAATTATTGTTTAATCTGCCAAGTACTTTTCATGTTAATATTTAGCAGCTGTATTTTAGGAAAGGAGAGACTGGACAACAAGAAGAAATGCTAGGTTAGTGTTTCGATGCTGCTGAGGTCAAGGTGGCAACTCACCCCAGCTAAGAGTCTGTCCCACAGACCTTGTAACATCAGGGGAGGTCCCCACAGAAAATGCTTCCCTACAGAAATGGCTGTGCAGTTCCTAGAATGTGTTTGTGCACCCTGTTCTTCTGAGCTTTCAGTGATGTATATTTTGCAAAGTAGATTAACCATCAAAACAGATTTCTTAAAGATTTTTAGTTAGAAACCCTTGGTCACTCACTTAGCTGAATCTCCCTTGCTGTATTTACATGTGGGCACAGAGAGCAACTTGTTCCCGTTGGGTAATTCACTCCCTGGGTTATTCTGTTCCCTCTCAGTCGCCTGTTCTTTGCCTAAACAGTATTACTATTCAGACTGAGAAGGAAAAACCCCACAACATTCAAGTACCTATTGATAAGAAAAACTGCTTGAAGCTGATTTTTGTTTACCACCAAAGAAGGGGCTCAACAGAAGAGAGCTGGGACTTACAGGGTTGCTCTAGAATGAGTAGCTGCATAAAGTCTTCATTCAAATCAGATACTGTTTAGTACCTAGATACCATGTTTTCATAGAATGCTGTCTAAAGCTCTGATGGATGTACTTAAGGTAGATATTTCCCCTCAGCAATACTTATCAGATAAATAGCTACTCTGAGGATTACTCTGCTGGTAGATGCTGCCCTGCCCCTAGACCAAAAAACAACCCAATAAGTAGTTTTCAGATGGTTGGAGCCTCCTATTTCCATTGTCTCACAGTGTTTGAATTTTCTATGGAAACAGGCATAATCTGAAAACCTGGGTGTTGCTGTGGTTGTAATTTTCTAGTAAAGACTTACAGAAAATTCTCAATACATTTGTTGTTGGGAAAGAGTAAACATAGGCGTATTCTTTCACCAGAACAGCAGATAGTACTATTTGTTCTCCTCTGTGTGTAGGCAAAGCTTTGAGCCAACAGAAGTATTTGTATTTTTTGCTGTATAAAAGATTTTACAAACTCAGTGGAGGAAGGTGAGGTGGGGAAGAAGCACAAGGTTGCTGTTTCCTGTGCTCAGGGAGTCCATCCTGAGGCTGTTGTGGTGGGAACACCAGGCAGTAATGTATGGACCAGTGCATAAGAGGTATGCAGGGAGCAGGAATAACCAAAGATTAGTGGCTGTGCAGACTCAGCAGTCCAAACTCACCAAACCAGTAAATAAATCATTGGACCATACTTGTGTCAATTGATCAGGTTGGGGACTGAAGGCCATTGCTGTCTGCTCTGCCTTCGTTTGTTGGAGGAAATTTCACGTCCATCAGGAAATGAGGTGGCCATTGTCTTTGAGCTGGGGCCTCAGACATTTTAGTAGAAGAGTGCATATTTTTGGTGATTAAGCAGTTGTCTTTCATACACATTAAAACCTGTGCTGGGAAACCCAGGTCTGTACCAGGAGGAGCAGGTGGGTATCTCCATGGTTGGGCAGCCAGTATGAGTGAGCAGGGGTGACCTGTGGTCCTCAGGAGCACCGATGTGGAGCACGCCTGGCAGAGGACCTTGGGTTAGGATGTGCATGGCACTGATGGCTCTGACACAAGCCACACTCTGCCTCTAGAATGCAGAAGTGACACTGAGAGCAACAACCAACAGGGAGCAGACAAAACAGCTTGTACAAAGTAGAGGAGAGAGCAGAGATGGTGTTAAAAATGTCTGTAATGGACTTGGACTGTGAACTGCTGTGCATAAGAGTTGCAGGGGCTGAGCATGGCCATCTCATTGAAAGCAAAGAGACCTGGAAACAAGTGCACTGGCAAGTCAGGTCTTGATCTAAAAATAAAGCACTTATAGGTGGTTATGTTGTACTATGAAAGTTGAAAGGTCCTCATGCAAGTCCCTGATCACTAAGACAGGGAGCCTGATCTCATGAGTGCTGGCCTCCAGCAAGTTACTCATGCTCCATTGTTTAAATAATGGCTTGGGCAGCATGGCTTCTGAAATGCTCTGGGGTACAGCATGGTGACTTTTCTACCTACCCAAAGCTCTCTCCAGGCTCCTGTTTACTCAATTGCCTTTCTCTCCTCGCAGCCAACTAGGCCTTGATGAGAAGCCATATGAGGAACAGCTGAGGCCGCTTGGGTCATTCAGCCTGGGGAAGAGGAGACTGAGGGGACACCTCATTGCAGTTGCAACTTCCTCACGAGGGGAAGAGAAGGGGCAGGCACTGATCTCTTCTCTGTAGTGACCGAGGGAATGACCTGAAATTGTGTCAGAGGAGGTTTAGGTTGAATATTAGAAAGAGGTTTTCACCCAGAGGGTGGTTGGGCACTGGAACAGCTCCCCAGGGAAGCAGTTACAGCACCAACCTGACAGAGTTCTAGAAGTGTTTGGACAATGCTCTCAGGCACATGGTATGACTCTTGGGGTGTCCTGTACAAGGGCCAGGTGTTGGACCCAATGATCCTTCTTAGTCCCTTCCAACCCAGCATATTCAGTGATTCTGTGAATATCAAACTATTAAATCTTCCTAATGAGCAGGAAGATACTGACACTGGAAGGTTGCTGCATCATGCTAATGAGCAGGAAGATACTGACACTGGAAGGTTGCTGCATCATGACCTTTTATACAGGGCAGCAGGGCCTATGTAGTGCACAAGAACTCAGGTGGAAGAGCACAGCCTTGTCATTTGGGTTTGTGTCACATGCCAAGTGGCATGGATGTGTCATGGAGAGGACTGGTGAGGTGAAGCATACATTGTCAGTGACTGAAGGGCAGCCCTACTGCTGCTGCTCCTGTGGTACAGCATATTTTTGACTGTCAACATCTGGGAGCAATTTGACATATTGAAATAATTGCGACAAAGGTACATTTATTTTCAAGGCCTCTTCATGCAGGTCCACTGGAAGATGTGCTTGCATTCTTGGATGTAGTCTGAGACTTGTAAATAACATCAAATATTTTGCTGCAACCGCATTTTTCTCTGTTCAAGAACCTGTCAAGACCTTGTTTTTCCATCTTGGCTGACACTGCCAATAGAGTGGTGTCAGCATAGAGAAGGCTAGCTCGCCTGAGCAAGGCTAAACATCTGTGAACAGCACAGTGCTCAGATGTCACTGCCTTGGTAGAGACACATCAGAGGAAAAAGGCTCAGCACATGCTGAGTCTAAAGGATAACCCTTGAAAATGACACAACTACAGAAAATTGCACACACACACACGTTTTGCCTTTGGGTAGAAGCAGATTATTTTGCATACAAATATGAGCAGATGGAGACAGCACAGACAATTCTGCCTATTGCTCTCCCATGTGCACTGATTGAATCTCTGAACCTGCAGTCTACAGTTACTATATCGGAAATACTGCCACTAGCTTTCAATAAGGGAAGAAATACAGCTTTGTTTTGCATGTGGAGTCCTTGTATTACAAATCAGTGCCTATAATCCAGGAAAAGAGAAGATTGTTTTTCAGTAAAACATCAAACAATGCCTTTACATGCAGTTACATACATCACTTGTTTTTCCACACCCTAAGATGCAGCGGAGAGTTCTAAAGTTTAAATAATTTTATGATAATAAACCCTCTGGTACACTCTTTAATAATTCTGCATGTTAACGTAAATAGTTTTTAATCTACCTTACTGCAGTGACTGCTATTCAGTATTTTGAGTCTGACCTGATCCTGGAGCTCCCTCTACTGAAAATTAGTTCCCTTGAAAATACCTTCACATTTCAAAATACAACAGTCATTTTTAAGGTAGTCTGGCAACTCCATTTCCCATGTCTCCCTACAGATGAGATTTGCCGTAGCATATTTCACTTCAAATTATATGTCACTTCACACAAGTGATTTCTAATTTTAATTTTCTTTACGGGATTCAATGTGATCAAACAATGATAGGTGCTACGTAGTTGCTTCTGTCTCAAAGAACTGAACAATTTGTACAATGTCTTCCTTAAAAACGGACAGAAACTTAGGTCAAGCAGGGGAAAAGTACAATCATAAATTTTAGCATCTGGGACCCTTGTTCATGTACCAACTTTCTCAACCCCACTGAAGTTGCCTGTGTTGTAAGTGTCTTGAGCACACTATTAGAGATGGCTTAAATATTTGTTTCCACCAGGTCTCAGGTAGTTCTAGCTCTCACTTTGCTCTGCCCTAAGCAAGTGTGGACAAATGTCATAAATAGAGAAAATCAGCTGCCATATGTGTTAGGCAGAGAGCCTGCAAGGACAGACAGCATGATCAATCTGTCATTTTCACAGGGTGTATGTGAGACGAGGGCAAACCTGACTAGATCTGGTGTGGTTTTTCTTTCCCTGCCAGTTCCTGGCTCTCAGACCCAGCCCTGTTTTCTCCTTTTATGGCCATAGCAGCATTTCTGAGCACTCCTTCTCCCCCTCAGCTTTTCCTCTTCCCCACTGCTGTCCTGACTTTTCACAAATCCTGTTACTTTGTTTTACTGGTCCTTTCTGGAGTTCAGGTATGGTACCTGTAGTACTGGCCTGATAATACTGCTCTCTGCTCCTTTGGTCTCCTTTTCTCCACCTTTGCACTCCCTCAGCTGCCTGCTGCTCCAGCACACAGGCTATCAAGCTCCTCTCTATATTGTTTCCCTTCTAGAACTTTACTGTTTGATTTTGTGATGCAGACATATATCTGAAACAAAGGACTCAGTTACTTGTACATCTCTGAGAAGAGATGCTTGACATCTGGACATGTGTTTGGGCACCCAAGGGGTTTTTTAACTTGCAGTATATCCAAGCCATACAGATAAGCTTTGGGTTTCTGGCTTTGTGAGTGTTTTTCTGTCAGAGAGTTTGAAAATTCTCCAAAATTCTTTTTATCAAGGGGAAATATTGATGTATAATAAGTCAATGACAAGAGCACTAGGAAATTATTATTTGTTATGTATAGTTCAATTGCAAATAAGTGCCTGGTCCCCAAGGGATCATTTAAAAACCAAGTATCAGTGATTTGAGGCTACCTAACATCACCATTGGTGTAAGGCACTGTCATATTCACACTTCTTTTCTGTCTAAAAGACTAGGTAAAAGAAGCACATTTCTGTGAACCATGAGCTTTTCTTATTTGTTTCTGCATTAAAAGGTATCTCCAAGGAAACAGAGCTACTCTGAGGCACTGCTAAGGTGTTTGTTCCTTCTCTTTACCTTCCAACAGCCATCTTTATTGAAAGCCTTTAAAAAATAATGATTTCTTTAGCATGTACAAATATGAACAATATGAATGTCAATATTTATGCTCTACATATTTTATTCTCTATAACCGAGCAATGATATATGTGTAAGAGCAATTTTGCAGAAAATAGGGTGGAGTGATTTCAGGGCAAACGTTCCTTGCATTTCTTACTATGAGCTGGCTTGTTCACAATGAGATCCATAATCCACACAACACTCAACTGCAGTGCATCCTAATGCTTGTAACTGGCTTTCATCAGAAGCCCTAAGCCAGAAAATGGCTGTTTCTGTGGCCAAAAGGGCTGTGCAGTCTGTATTTCTGTGGGCATCTTTTAATTCAGGAGTATTAAGATCCCTGGGGCCTGTAGTGGAAAATGATAGCAGAGAACACAAATCTACTGAAAAGGTAGTAGGAGAAGTACTGATCCCTGTGGGGTGGCAGTGGAGGAATACAGACCAGAGAAAACTACAATCTGTAGCCATACCTCTGCAAGTTGATATATCCCAGGTCAGGTTACTGGCTGAGCCCAAGTCTCAGCCAGTGGCATGCTGATTACAAAATCCAAACTGACTGCGCTTTGGAGCCTTTGGCATGTGACCATTCCTCTTCAACAGCCTTACACAAATGTTTTGAAATTCAGCTGCTCCTCAACAGAGCCTTTGGCAGTCAGTACCTTGAAGAATGCCAGAGGGTTTCCTCCTCTTCTGAAGGGCAAAGGGACAAGACATGAATAGCTGGTCAGCTGTGTCCTCAGTGATGGAAATCATCCCCTTTGACCTCTAATAGAGCCACATCAGTTTAGCAGGGATGAAAATCTGCTGCTCTGCCTAGCTGATATATATGTTAAATCCAAGCATTTATCACAAAGTATTGCACTGAAAATTGAAACAGACTTTGCGCTCAAGGTGTGGCCTCTGAAACTGCGCTCTGTCAGCTCTAGCAACTTTTTATTCTAATTTGGTGTACTCTGAACCAGAAGAAATAGACTAAACGGATGTTAGGTTTATTTCCAGCTGAGTTTTGAGTAAGGCAAATTTGCATTTTGTGCTGAATACACAAGGCCATCTAAACAGAGGAGAGAAGACAGCCTATTGACATTATGTAAAGGCAGCATATCAGTTTAAAGGTGTCTGTTTGCCTAGAAGAGTGTGAAGGAGACTATTTAATTACCTGTCTAGGGTTGACAAAGATAAACACCCTGTTATTATTCTATGTATTTGCTTGTAACTCAATTAAGGATGTGTACTTAATTGTATCACCAATATAAAGAAATAAGTGTTAAGGTGTTTGAAAGCTAGAGGAAATGAGATGTCCCTCAAGAAACATGAAAGGTCAGAGAGTAGAGAAAGCAAGGAAGCATAAAATTATGGCATTGGTATTCAACTAAGATCAGAAGTGAAGGGCTGTGTTATCTGAATTCCCAATTGTAAGGTTGAATTGAGGAGTTAACAGAAAAAGCAGAGCAACACGGCACAGCAGGATGAACTAAATCAAACATGTCTAGCTATTCTGACAGTGGTAAAGGAGAGCTTATGTTCTCAAGTTATTTCAGTAACATTGAATCATCCCTGACTTATCTACAATATTTGCTGTCTTCTGTGTACAACACTCTTGAATGATAACATTTAATGAATGGCACTAAGTGATCAGCTAGTTTCATTTTTCTGTTTCCCCATATTAATTTTCCCATTAAAAATACAGAAAGAACCTAGGTGATGATTTTAAGATTAAGACACAGGGCTGTCTGATCATTTTCCTACCTGTCCTTTCTAGTGTGCTTACTCTAGCATTGGAGTATGATTGCATACATCACATAAGCAAAACTGGTTTAGCCCCACCTTCACCTGATGCACATGAGCCTTCCCATTTTGCACAGCAACCACAGAGGGACAGGATGTATTTCCCCACAGAGGTGCAGTCTGTGGAAAGCTGCCCCTCAGAAACTGGCTGTTCCTGCCAGGATCAGCACAGTGGCATGGTCCCAGCCCACCATCACCAGGGTGGTGAGAGGAGGGGTGATACAACACCACAGCATAGCACAGCCATGGGTTGCCCCTATATGGCCCTGTGGCCCCACAGCAGGAGAGGCAGTGCCAGACCATGATCCATAATTGCATCCCAAATTGTTGTTTTAGGAGCAGGCTCAAAAGAGTAAGTCATTAGGTAACTTCCTAACTGTTTCTGACTCTTTCTGTGGAATCAAGTGTTCTCATTGGTGAAAGCCTGAGGAGCACAGAAAGCAGGCAGGGGACATCACTTGGCCATGTTGGGTGGGAGATAGCTCTTCTGGGATGCTCTGACAGCAGAGAACTGAGGGAAACAATTTTCCCTTCTTCTCCCCTGTCAGTATGTCTCCATCTAATCTTCCTTTTGACACACCTGACAGTATAAACATGTTCTTTGCAACCCCAGGAGGCATTCCCAGCTGCAATTTATCATTGAAATTGTTTGATTAAATTAATTTTGCTTTTTATAATTTTTTTTCTTAAATTACCTCAGCACTTTCAGAGGAAAATGTGGGGTTTTTTAATCAATCTGACAGCTGATTGTTTTGAGTTTTTTTTACAGCATCTGACACAGCTGACACCACTGTTTTTATCATAAATATCTGCCACATTAGTTTAAAACTGTGATTAAAGCTGCTCCACATGCTGCTGGCAAGGCAGCTGGACCTGCACGAATTACAATAATAACCACAGAAGCTCCTTCCTGGGAAGAGTGCTGTTTCTGTAGTCGTGTCAGACAAGTGCTGCCTTTTAAGAATGATTGCTCTGCTCTAAATGACATTTTTGGCTTTCTCTTAGAAAAGTAAGTTATTTATTTTCCTGTGATTTTAACTAAAGAACACTATCATCCCTAGAGAACAATTTTGTTTTTCAGCACTGGAGCAATTACTTTCAGCTGTATCAAGTGCCTGAAGTATAAAAGTCTGTGGTTTCACGGGTTTGAAAAATTCCTGCTCTTAAGGACTCCTAAGCTACATTCTCCATGGCCCTTACCAGGCCCACAATTTCAGAAGAAGATAGCTGTTTCTCACGTGGCCAGTGTTTCCTTCCCATTTGCCATTTGTGAGAAAGTACATACATAACTAGGGGATGGTTATAGTCAGAGCTGAAACAGGAGATGGATGTACACGCTTAAGATGCCATCGTTAAGACAGCAGAATTCTGACTGGAAAAACTGTTCTCATACAAGACAATAACCACAGAGTCATAGAATTGCCCAGGTTTGCAGGGACCTCGAAAGACCATCTGGTCCAACCTTTTGTGGGAGAAAGAGCCTAGATGACATTATCTGGCATCCTAACCAAGTGCATCTTGAAAACCTCTGGCAACAGGGACTTTACCACATCTTTGGAGAGGTTATTCCACTGAATTCCACTTACAGGTTATCCCACTGTAAAAAATTTCTTTCTTGTGTTGAGGGAAAACCTCTCCTGGTGCAACTTGCATCTGTTACCTCTTGTCTACTACAGGAGCTGCCTTGTGAAGAAGAGGAGGGGACCTCCATCCTCTTTGTAGCCACCTTTCAAGTACTGGAATACTTGATGCGGTCTGCACTGAGCCTTCTCTTCCCTGTGGATTAAAAACATAACTCCTTCAGTCATTCCTCAAAGGGTCATCTTCATAGCCCTCCTTGGGACCCTCTTTCTGTGTCTTTCTTGAATTATTGGGACAGAGGTGAGCATGATACTCCAGGCAAGGCCTGACAAGAGCCAAGGACATTCACAGACATGACTCTATAGCTAGAGAGCTTCTGCATTGTACAGGGACAAGACACCACTGACTGCCAGAAGCCTGATGTTCTGAGAGACACCACCTTCCAGGTCCCCCCTCTGCCAAGTTCCTACCCTCCAGCTTTCCTTGCACTTGGGTAGGCTCCACCTCCCACAATGCTGGCAGGACTATGACATGTCTTGGAGTGTCCTTGCATCTTCTGAGCAGAGAATGATGGCACCAGCTCCCCTCCCAGAAGCTGAGACAGAGCACGAGCTGCAGTGCTGCCCTTCCCAGAGCAAGGAGGTAAGCAACTTTGGTGACCAAGTTGTGTGTGGCCATGGCCACTGCCTAGGTAGCACACACATATATTTTTGAATGAGGCAAGTCCCTGATGCTGGAGCAAGGAGAACAGGACCACAGAGCTGAAGGCTAGATGCAATGGCATCTTGTCTATGGCAGAGTGTACACCTGCGTTGATAGTTGATTACTGACGTGAATCAGGATCATATTGATGAACAATCCACTGAGGGAAAGTCTTAAAAGAGCACCTCATAAGAGCAAAACATAAATAAATACAGATCAATCTATAATTCAGGATTACCAGAGGCATTTTGACACTCAATTCTTGCCACACTGAATAATTAATATATTCTTTGTGCTAGAAGTAAATAACGTACACGCAACATAGCATCCACAAAATGGTATTAAATGCATAAGACCATGCTATTGCCATCTACTCAAGCCAACATCCACGGGAAAAAAAAGCAACAACTCCCCAAACTAGAATGGTAAACAATGACAAAACAAAAAAATAATGATACTTGTAGTAATTTGGGCCATTCTTCAGTTCTTACAGGTTTTAGACAAAACACACAATGACCAGCAAGAGTCAACATTTATGGCTTGTATTCTGCTAAAAATCCTTTTTTTGCCAAGTCATTCCATCCTTTAATGGTATCACACTCCATTATGAGCCTCCCAGTATCACAGAGCCCCCTCAGACCCACATGAAAGCAATAGCACTGGGGGTTCACAGCTCATTCAAGAGCAGCTTCTTTGTACGCAGATAAAATCTCAGTCATCATTGTCCTGGTTTGTTTAGGTCACCTGGATTAGAAAGTATTGGAGATAAAAATAACAGTAAATATTTTTGGCAAATAAATCAAATTAGATTGGCGTACATAAGGTGGTTGACTGTGCTGCCAGGGATCCATTGCACTGGGAAAAGTCCCATGGCTGTGGAGCAGGATGATGGTTTATGGTCTAGTGGGGCTGGCCATGAAGGGGTGGTGACCTGGGCTGGGGAGCAAGAGAAGTTGTACCTGGACACACACACAGCAGGAGACAGAAGACAGGTCCTGAATGCAAGCTGCCACACTTGGCCTGGTGCATTTATCACTAGTTTCTGCTCAGAGAACCTAAAGGAGCAGACTTGAGCATTGCAAGAGGCTGCTTGGTTGTTAAATCCTCTGACTTTCATCTACAATCCAGTTTTCAGGTCTCACAATCCAGTTTTCGTGTCTCATGGACAAGGTCTGCATCAAAAGTCTCAGGTCAAGCCGCACATGTGCATTATGCAGTGCCTTTGCAATGGCCTTTAGACAGGCTGTCAGCAGAATTGCTGTCACCACCTCTCCTGAGATGTCTGTGAAACCTACTGGAACTATTGTGGCCGCTGGCTCTTTTCCCTGCATGCCCAGGCTGATGACTAGTACTGGTTAGTGCGTGGTCTCTGAGGGAATTTGTGAACGTGCCCTGCAAGTACACCAAGACACTAATTTGTTAGCATAGCCTCTAGTATGAGGCTGAAATTAGACCTTGAGTTCCTTCTCATCCCATTAACCTGAGGCTGAGGGGTAAAAAGGACACTGAGCCAGCCCATGGTGCTGTTTCCAGCTCTGGACACTGCAATGGCCAGCTACTGTGACCGGTGGTAGTGCACACACACTCCCCAAACTCGTGCTGATGACTCCTGTGGCAGTAAGTCACAGCCCACTGTCACTGACTCAGTCTGAGTGACAACTGTGACTGCTTCTCCTCCATCAGCCCTTTCCACATAAACCCTCTCTGTCCTCAGCTCCTCACCTCCTCCAAACTCTCTGACACAAACTCACTGCTTCCTGGGGATACATGCAGGCAAGACAAGCCAATCATCTGCGACAGCTTCTGTCCTGGAGGGATCCCCTATCTGTGTGGGTGGCTTGTTTGTGTGTCTTGGAAGGTGAATGCATAGGAATTTTGGCCAAATGGGGAAAAAGGTGCAATGTGGTCTGTAATGGCTGAACATTTCATGATATTGCATAGTGGGGCAAGGTTTCTGATTCATGCATGTGGGTTGAGGTATGAAGCTCCTGTGTGACTCTGATGTATCTGGGGATGCTGCCAAGGAGAATTTCTGCCTCCCTGGGCTCTTCTGTGGTGAGCATTCATGAGGAGTGGGAAGGTGAGTAAGGGAAACTATTTCCTTCATAACCGCCAAATATCCTCCATATTTTTCTCCTTCTCTTGTCCCCAACTTATTCCAGGAGAGTTAAAGTTCACAGTATGCATATGTTCCCATCAAAAAATATGAGAAGCCTGAAAACATGGATAAAGGACAGGATCCCAGTAATCCAGGCTGGGGTGTGCACTGGGGACTGCTCATCTCTGCAGAGACTTGTGCTGGAGCAGCACTTGTGGCTGGGGGAGGCAGCTTATCAGGCAGCCCCATCCTTTAATCAGGATTTGCAAGAGATGGATAACGGTGGCACGGCTCTCAGGTGTGTGGCCAGCCCCTGTCCCGTCCAGGCTGGGCACTTTCACTGCCTGCTGGGCACTTGTGGCACGAGGGAGCAGGACTGTGCATCCATCTGGGAAAGGCAGGGGATGAGAGTGCTGGGTGATGGATGGCACATCTTGCAGTCACCTCTCGGGCATGAGGGTGTGAGCTAGCAAATGAGCCTAAATGGGGCTGAGCGGCTTGAAATGAGTGTCTGGACATCTGAGGTGTTATTAGCAATCCAGGGGAATTAGATCTGCTGTCTGGGGCAATTGCATCATTACTCAGTGTAAGTTCATACCCAGAGGGGGAAGTTCACTCTCTGAGAGCCCTAACTAGGGCAGATGAAACTCAGTCGCTGGGCCTATAGATAATTAATAATGCTCTCAATATATTTAGGCCATTTTTCTCTTTGTCTTTTATTCCAGGAGAGACAACCTTTATTATTTTATTAATTTGCTTGTATTACTTAAAAAGTAATTCATGTACAGAGTAGATTGCTTGTGATATTTCTTCACTGCCTGTATGACTTGAAAAAATGGCTATGAAAGCTTGCCCATAGCTCAGAGAGCAAGAGTCTGAACGATGGTTCTGCCAGCCCCAGCCATACTGTAGGAAGATGCCAGCACTCACCTGGCACATACCTAGCTTGGGGACAAAGTCTGCCCTTCAGAGGAAGACAGCAGAATTATATTCTCTCAAAAATATTACAATTATTATGAGCTTTCATTGTTTCTGTGAGTTTGTATAAATTGGGCAAATAATTCTATTTCCTATATATTCTACTGTGTCTTGAGGGGACTGAGCCATTTGAAGGTAAAAGGGTCAGGACTTCACTCCTTGTTTTTGCGTACATTATGTTATTTTAGCTCGTCAATTTCCATGACTTTGTTTCTGTTTTTAAAAAACATTTCACGTGGAAGTTTTGACCTCACAAACCAGCAGTCAGTATTACTCCCTGAAGTGTCTTGGGAGGGGTAGAGGGCTGCTGTTTTCTGTGATTTTTATGGGAGTTTATTACTTGACTACAGTTCATGTCTGGCTAATACATTTTTTCTCCATAGCCATCACTTTCAAAGCATCTTTTTCATCTGTTCCCCTTGCTTAAAATCTGTGCTCAGAGGTTTCTATTTATACTTTCCATCCCCCACTGACTGTATAGGATAGTTCCCAAAATAAAGACAAACTCCTCACTGAACATAAAGAGCACTGGTTCATACTGGTCATACACTGGTCAGACCGGTCAGGTGTCCAGCTGTGGGCTGTTTTGTGCAAGAGCCATAATTTAAATTAACCAAGAAAACATGAATGTGCATCATCATCCTTTTTTTAAAATTTCTAAATACTTTCAGGTGGCAGGAACAAAGCAATTATATAATAACACACTATTATAATAACAAAGCAACAAATATTTATAATTAATTAAAAGTACCAAAGGAAGGATTAGAATCTAAAACAAGAGCTGAGATGCTGTTTGCAACAGCTGGATGTGGTGCACTGCTTCTCTCCCAGCATGAGACCCTCAGAGCATGCTGGGGTGTGGATTGTGAGTGCCCCTCTGTGCTACACTCCAGGAGGGGAAAATTAAATATGTTTTCAGACACAATTAAAAATAACAAATGTTTATCCTTCTTAATTAGGCTGTAGGACACTTACCGCCAGCCTCCTCCAAAGCTTACTGTTGAAAGCAAATTATTTTGAGAGCATTTTTAATGTAACAATTTTACAACTTGCTGAAATCTTTATCTCTGCTTTAGTAAGGTTGGTGGCTTGAGATGACCAATAGACCTCAGCCATGGAAGAAGGCTTGCAGAAAGCTTAAACCAGACAACTAGCAAAAGCATTTCAAAGAGAACAACGGCCTTGAGCTGGTTTCAATCTGTACATTCCTTCTTGGCAACTGGGAACATCCCCCCATTGTGACAGTGAGCCCATTATAGAGACTGGTAATGGGAAACCACACCCGTACTTCCATTGAACTGTGGTGGTTGCTATATTTTGGTAAATGTAATTAATATTTGTGTTATGTTTTCAGTATATTTTATACCACTCTGCTAAATCAGAAATCCTATATAATATCTTCAAATGGGTAACTTTGACATTAAACCTTACAGCCTTCACCCATGACATATCCAAAAGAAGCTGCTCAGGGACTATTGAACTCCAACATGTCTGTTTAATTATAAGACCGTTCTGGCATTATGTTGTTCATAAATTTACATGGTTTTGAGTTTTGTCAGATAGTTTCTCATCAGAAAAACTTACTTAAGTAAATGCTAGCAGCAACAACAACTGGCAAGTCTAATTACACTTGACAGAGTACAAGACAATCTTTTTTCTTCCTACCAGATGCTTCCACTGCTGTGTGCTCCCTCATCTACTAATTCCTGCCCCCGGTAGAACTTATTAAGACACGCACCTGTCATTTGGTATATCACAAATATCTGCCAAGACATGTAAAGTGTAGCAATGTGCAGCAGAAGTGCCAGTGTAAACAGCCTCCCTCTGTCACAGGAGACTAACTCCAGAAGTGAGGAATGACGTGGGATAGATGCTTGTCACCAAGGCGAGGGGATGGATCTGCAGCAGAGGCAGCCACAGGTTTGCATCCAAAAGGTACTGGGGTACACGCCTGCCCACACACTGTAGGGCTGATGTGCTCCTGTGACCCCCACACAGTCGTGTCTGTGCCCTCACCGCTCCAGTGCTCTCCCAGACTCATGCTTGATTAAGTAGTGGAGGCAGACAGGATGATCTGATGGCTGCTGTGGTATGATACCACGAGGTAAACTGGCTTGATATTTCTGTTCCAGATAAATCACAGCATAACAACCTGTCAGCATGCAGAGATATATTCTCACATTTTTCTTCATCCTTGTATGAATTTTTTGTTTAATGTCACATTAGTTTGCCTTCAATGTATAGAATAAACTGACCTAATTTTTGCTGCCAGCACAAGGAAGGCAGAGCAATAAAGGTGCTCTGTGGGGGAAAGAAACATATCACATTTCAAAGATCCTGGAACAATATTCCTGATGTGGAGCAAGACGATAAGAACAAGAAATGGCTGTACACTGATAAGGAGGTTGGTAGTGAAACCCTGCCAAGTTGAAATGTCACATCATTGGGAAAATGCCCAAGCAATGCCTCACCATCTGACTGTGACATATTTTCCACTTGTCTCAGCTGCTATCTACTGCAAATGCCTACTAATAAATTCTGGGAAGCATTGAGACATGCAGATCTATAGATCAAAGTTGCCCAAATTTGTTTGAGTTTGTGTGAATACAAATCCACTGTGATCTAAGAGACACATGCTAGTGCTGATGGAGAGGAAAAATTCCCTTACCTTTATTCCATCTTCCTAATAACCCTACTCCAAACCATTCAATTTGCATTCAAAATGCAAAAATTTAGATTAGAGTTTAGAGCATTATGGGCTGCTGTTTATTCTGCTTTATACAGAATGAGAATTTAGGAAGTCTAGTTGAGCTATTTTGTGCCTTCTGGGGAAGGAACATCAGTACATCTTTTTATTTACATGCTGCAGGCAAAAATCAGGAGGTTCCTGATTGTTGTGGGAATAAACCCAGTCCACGAGCTTGTTAGAGAGAAACAACCGACCAACAAGAAAACAAAATTAAAACAACCTACTTATAAAGTTTAGGAGAAATCTTATAGTCTAGAAGTTATATTTTTCGTTCCTTCCCATCTCAAGAGCCACGAGCTTTTATGATTACTAGTCCAGATATTTTGAGCCAAGAATTAGCTGTAACATTTCAAAAATAGGTTTTATATGCTAGAAAATAATTCATACTTTAAGGGTCAGATATTTTGAAGTCTTCTAGAACTGGGAGACTGGGAATTTTCTCTTTCAATTGGCATAAAGGTTTCTATTTCTAGCCATATCCAATATAACATATATGGGACATTAAAGCTCTGACATTTCTTGGCAAAGAAAATTTGTCACTGTTGTAGCACTGATTCCTACCTTTCTAATAGCTCACACAGGTGTCATTTTAGGAGAAACTCGGTGTCTGAAATGAAAAAGAGGAAATATTAGCTATATGGAGTTGTTCCTATTTGGGGACTGTTGAAGTAAAAGCTAGGTGATCAGGTTTGAGAAACAGATAAAGTGGCTGAAGATGTATGACAAATTCAAATATAAGGTATCCCTGTAAGTCAACTCCCCATCTCAAAATGTGCCACTATATATCACCTGTGAAATCTGTGTGTGAGCTCTGTTGATTGAGCATCGAGGGACTGGGAGAGGCAGCAGATACAAAGCTCAGCAGAGGCCAATTGGTCTGGTGCAGTTGAGTAGTAGGTCCAGCTTCGATGTGACCTTGTCCCTCCCCCAGGAAAGGAGCCCGTGTCCCCAGGCCTCACTCCATGATACTGAACTCGTGGGGTTCAGAACCACACTGGGCCAGTGCTTTGCCAGTCCTGTCAGCTTACCAGGCTCTGGGAGCTCAGCAAAAAGCCAGGCTGGACTTCCACAAGACCCACGTTCTTCTTTCAGCCCCTTTGCTAATCTTTACTAATAGCTTCATCAGTCAGGAAGGGTTTGAGTAACCACTCACAGCTGTGCCAAAAGGGTCTCCCTGAGTCAGGACTGTGTGAGGCTGGATGACACAGTCTCTGGCCCAAATCACACCCAAGAGAGCTCTGTTGCTGTATTGATTATTTATTTACCCTGCTACTACGTGCTTCCACTGGGGAGGGGGAGGAAGAACACACATATGGGCTTTCTTACCATTGCCTGATGCAGATTCCCAGTGATAGACAGGGTGAAATGGGAGAAATTATTTTTTCATGCTAGCTTTTGAGTGGTGTATGCATACAGAGTGCACCTATGTTTTTAACTTTGGATAATTAGATTACTAAATTGCTATGACATCAGGAAAGCAAACATGTAGAAAATGAATACATAATATTTAAACAGTCATTTCCCTAGATTTTTGCACATATAAATGCAGCCTGGCCCCAATAGCCTTTACTTTATCTACATGAACATACTGCTTTTGATGATAATGCACTCCCTAATTTGTTCTTCCACTGGTTTTCATTTCCTATAGCTAGTTTTTCAAACACGTAACGGCACTATAGTGCTTAGGCAATTATTTCCAAAGTCTGGGCATATTTATCAAGTGGAATCAAGTATTGATCATCTGTAGAGAAGGTCTCAGCATTCCTTCATATTTTCCAGCTGACCAGCTGGAGGGGAAGTTCGTTTTTATCAGTGAATTGAAAGCTGGGCTTGTGTTCCTGTTTTTAGACAAAATTCATCAGGCTCTGTGGTTGCAGGTTTGTAACAAAACTCAGTCATACTGCCTGCTTTTCACAACTGCTGCCATTGATTTATTTGGCTGCTCTGTTTCAAATTTGGCACATCATGTTTTTATCATGCTTAGATCAAAAGAGTTAGTGTGAAAGGAGATAACCGCTTTGTATGACAAAGATTATTTTAAGATTCTAAGACTAAGTGCTTAATACATTTTCTGTTCATTTCTTTTTTAGCTGCATGTCAGCTAATTCAGTCAGAACAAATTTCTGTCACCTAAACATCTCTTGCCAGGAGAATCCTGCTACTTTCAGGGCTGAAGATTTCCTTCCCAGCATGATTCACAGGCCCAGCACCACATCAGTACTAATGACCAGAGCTGCCTATCCCCTACAGCCTTTGCCACTGAGGTCCTCATTGCCAAAGGCTTTTAAAGAATTGTGAATTCTAAAGAATTGTGACTTGTGTCACTCTAATACAGCAAATGTGGTCTAGTACCTCTGCTCTATAGATGAAAGACACAAAACTGGAGGGAAATTGGATATTTACCCACTACCTTACTGGATAACCTGTGGGGAAGCTGCAAGTCTGCCTCCTGGTGTCCTTACTCTGTGTCTTAACCATAGATCCATCACTACCATGTATTTCAAGGACATATTAGTACCATTACTGCTGCTGCTAATACCACTGTTTTCAGCAGATGCCCTGTTTAACTGATAGAGGAAAGCATTCTATCTCTAGTTTTTCTCCTTCTGTCTTCTATGTTGCAATGTGAAGGACTTTTTGGGTGAGAAAACTAAGAAGACGTGTAACAAACTCATTGGGCCTTTCACAAGGACAAATTTGCATTTCTGCAATGTGCATTCCATGTGATAATTCATCACATATTTTCACTGAGAAACCTCCTGTGCAGCAGACTGTTTGCAGGGATGGAGCACAGAATGCATTAACACAGAGAATTCATGGAAAACTGACATTTTTATAGTGATTTCCTCACATTTGTTGTTTGTTTTGTGCATATATAATGCCATGTTAAGAGCTGGGGGAGTTCCTAAGAAGCCTCAACAGGGCAGCTCACAGCTGGGAAGTGTCTCTCAGCCACAGAGTGGGTGGTGAACCAGGTCCTCAGCGCCTCTTGGGCACTGCCCCTCGTGGCAGTGTAAGGGCTGTGCTGCCACCACTCAGCCTTGGCCAAGGTGCACAGAGTCCCCGTGCAGACAACTTAACATATCCACTCAATTACCTAATATTTAAGCAACAGAGTCATCCTTTCTGACCAGTAAATATCTGTCTGTGCCTGGAGGGACAAGGTGTTGCACGGAGCAGTGGTGAGTGCTGCTCCAGAAGCACAGCAGCAGCAAGGAGGGCAGCCAGATTGGTCACAGCCAGAGGGACTGCCTAAAACAAAAGCCAGAAATACACTGTGAGCCACTTCTCTATTCTCCATCCATTACCTCCTCACATGATGTGTCCAGCTTGCTTTTAAATCATTTCAGAGATGTGACTTCTAACACTTTTTCTAGGGAAGCTATTTCACAGTTGATTACACGTCCTTGTTAAAATTTTGGCTGGATAGTCAACTCAAATCTCCGTTTCCTCACTTTCTTACCTTTATTTGCAATTATACCCCTGAGAAGTGCTCTAAACAATTTACTAATGCCTCCTTGTTTGTATCTTTCAAGCACATGTAAACACTTATAACAGTTTTGGACACCATGTAAAACATCTTAAAATCTTTAGCTCGTAGGCGCTTTCTCCACGGATCATCCCCTCTAGTCCTTGTTAGGCATTTTATCCTTCTCAAAGTTCTTTATAATCAGTCATCATCTTCCTAGGAAGGCTGGTGCCCAGGCCTGCATGCAAGCTGTAATTTGTACAACAAAGATTTCATATTCATAATGCTTCTAGGCTGCACATAGTTTTAAATTATGCTCAGTGTCCTACTTTCACCAGTAATTGTATCTCTTTCTTCCTAACGTTATACAGAAAGAGAAGTGAGCAGCTTTTCAGTTTAATTAGTTTGGTTTCTGACAGCATAAATGTGCAATGCTGTAAAGAACTGCAAGGTTAAAAGATTTTCCTGGGGTGTATAGAACTGCAAAGAAAAATACATAGATTTTGCTTATAAAATAGAAGCGATGCTGTAAGGGCTAAAAATATTTTTCTCCTTTTGTTTTCTTAAAGCACACAACTGCTTTAGGAACACGTGTTTGTCATCCTCATTCCTAAAATAAACTACTCATAAACATATTCCTAGTACCATCTAGATATTTTTCATGACTACCTGACTGTCAGATGTCACAGACAAGATGTTTTTTGTTGAGTTTCAGAACATTTGGTGTCACTGCATGGTAGGAGTTCTCTATGCATCACAAAATGAGTAAGGCCTCTATAGAAACTACTTTAATGTTTTGGTAGAAAAATTCTTTCTTGGAATCAATAAATGACACTTTATATTGGAAAAAAAAATATGTGCATGATTTTATACCAAAACCTGATTTCAGTTTCTTAATAGGCCTATGTGAGTACCTGAATGAAAATCTTGGACATTGCGTTAAAAATGAGCACACCAATACCCTATGGACTTCAGTATGGTTTAGAGCAGTCAGGATGAAAATAACCTGGGATGATTCTGGGTAATTATTAATTAGAACAACTATAAGGAATATTTATAATCTTACTAATGATGATGATGATGATGATGATGATGATGATGATGATGATGATGATAATGATGATGATAACAATAATAATAATAACAATAATAATAATAATAATAATTTGGACTAAATTATGCAAAACTTCAAGTTAGGACCTAAATTCTAAAAAACACAAGATCATTTTCATTTTTCATTTACCTATCACAGGATTGCCTGAGCTCTCAAATTTTTCTCAAAAAAGAAGGTGAGCTGTTTTTTCCCTTCAGGTGAACAGCCTTTTTGAAGTGCTCTAAGCACAGCTGGTATCATATTCACTTTCTACCCTCGTTCAGTACAGTGAGATAAAAAATATGAACAAGCATGCGAGGAAAGAATATATGAAAACAAAAGATGATATCTATTTATGAATAGCATGGTGGAATACAACTTTTGAAAGACATCGCTTTATTACCTTTTCCTACTGTACTTTCACTTGAGGATATTTCCACCTCTGACCTTTTCAGCAAAATTTTACTCTCCTCAATATTTATTTCCTGGCATCTAGTTTTCATCTAGCTGCTGATTGACACTCCAAAATCTAAATCACTGCCTGCAAACTCCAGCTCACTTAGAGCTACTGATCTGTGTTAGTAGTCTTCCCTCTTTCACCCACTCCATTGGAATGCACAGGGTCAGGGCACCCAGGAGGGCTGAAGTTTGCTTCAGCAGCCCCTTAGATCAACCATGTGCTGCACAATGGGAGGTGGAGGCAGGTCATATTGTGGTCTGATCTGAAACAGTGAATGGGGACTGCAAGGAGATGGTCTGATTAAAGCACATAAGCCTTTCATCTATGTTTGAATCCTTGTTTTTAGATTACAGTGCACTAGGCTGCTCTGGAAAGCATCTGATCAACAGAGACCCAAGCACCTTTAAGGCAGAATATAAAGATGAGTTGAAAGAAGAAAAGAAGAATTTAATTTTTTTTATTCTCAAATGGATAAAAATAGCCTTTAATTTCTATTTTATTTTACTTTAATTATTTTTTTGAAAGGAGAGGGAAAAACATTGACATGGGATCATAACTCATATGACAAAGAAGGGATACACAGAGGCCATGTCTTCAAGATTTGTTGCTAAACAAACCCAGCTACAACTCTCCCCTTTGCATGACTGTCCCACATGGGTCATACCTGCTTACAAACTGCCAGAACCTGAACATAAGAAGACAAACACCTGAATGAGCCTCTTCTGAATGGGGTTTACCTGGAAGCCTTTTTCTGGGTGTTTGAGTACTTTTGAATGCCGAAAGAAACTATTAATGAGAATCATCCTCAATATATAGCAACCATAGACAAAAACTTCAGACAACTTCTGATGTGGTACTGGCAGCAACAGCAGTGCAATGTCACCACTTTTCCTAAGTGATGCAGTGTAAGGCTGGCTTCTGGTGGTCCCTGGCAAGGTGTTCCTCGATACTTGGGCTGGCTAATTTGAATGAGATAAAAATTCAACCATTTCTCCAGATCAAAGATACTGAAGTGTTTTTTCTTCATGTCATATTTGAATGAATCTACTTTGATGGAATTCCCTCTTCCTTGTGCTTTCTGTAAACTTTCCAGTTGTTAAATCTGATGCAAGTGTTCACAGACAGTGCATTTCAATACTAGTTTTGTTCTTTATCAGGTTTTATATCTTACTCCACAGCATCAAACTCAAAAACCTTCTCAGAGTGCAGGAAGCAACCTGATGACTATCTATCTATCCATCACATTCACTGTGTCCATCTTTCTCCAGAGGAAGATGGGTGTATGGTGGCTGGCAGTGGCAACTGCTGGGCAGGGCCCAGGGAATGGAGGTCCCTTCCCCACCCATTGGGAGGAAGACACCTTCTGTCAGCACCTGAACTCTTCATTTACACTGAATCTTAGGTATTAGCTACCAGCTGACAGCAAAATTTTAATAAACAGACTTACACACTGGATGGATCAGAAAGACTATTGTGGTCATCAGTGAAAAAATACTTCAAGACAGTGCACCAGTTGCAACTCAAAACTGCCTAAAATGAACATTGAAAATGTTAAAATACTTAAAATCGAAGGAAATCTTCTCTGAAAAGTCTGTGAGTGTTTGACTGCTTTCATTTTGTGCAAGGTTGGAATTAAACCAACACGTATATTGTCTTAAACTGGGGAAAAGGTGAACCTATAGGTGAGAACTAAGATGAAACTGCTCTATTGTCTAATATGAAATTTGTATTCTTTCCATCACTGCTTTCTTCCTAATCTTTACTGCAGAAACATTAGCTTTGGAGAAAAGCCTCATAATCCATTGAGAGGGACACTCAGAAAATCATAACCATTAATTCAGAAAATGAATAAGCCTGTAATTCATCATAACTTCTCAATTCTAGATTAAGTTAAGATTAGATTAATAGGACTCTATACTCTCAGTCTCTCCCCCTTTCCCCCTTTCTTTTTTTCTCTTCTTAGTTTTCATTAAAGTCACTTCTATTTCCCTTTAAAAACTTCAGGTTGTGTTTAGCAAAGTGGATGCTGTGTTTATAGGATTCCTCATGTAACCTGGAACCACCAGGAGCTCTCCTGTAATTAGCTCTGGTAGTGGGACTGTGCATTTTAATTTGAATACTTGACTGACCTTCCTCCACTTCTGATATGGCCTTCATACATACTTACTGCAGACATGGAGGGAAAAAAAAAATAGAAATTAAAAATATTTCCTAACAGTGTTTTTTTTTACCTCCGTTTATTTTTTTTTTTTTTGATTCAAACTGGCTACCAGGCTTCTAAGAGTCCCTGAAATATTCTGTGTTTCCAGTGCTTGGCACTGCCATGAGGCCAAGGAATGAATACACCAGGGAGCAAGGGAACTGTCTTTGTGCCAGTTTTCCCAGTATAGATCAGTATTCTGTATTCCATGAAGGGACCATGCTTGTGACAGGCATTAACACACATGCACAGGAACACTGATGTTGTGGCTGTTTGGCAGGTGTGCAGTTCCCCATCAGTGAGCACAGCACTGCTGATTCTGAGACTGGTGTGCTTCCCACAGCAGCCCGTGGGAGTCTGGAGCTGCCAGCAAGGAGCAAGGGCCAGATCTCACCAGATGCACCATATATTTCAAACATACACAGCATTCAAAATTACTGAGAGAAATCAACATCGAGGGTGTGCAATACCATACATTTTAATGTAAATTTACTCTTTCAATGAGTTTGTGGCAAACAAACTCAAAGTTGGGGTAGAACTAGATTGCGAGTAACCTTTCTCCTCCCAGCACCTAACATGAAGCTATCAGACATTTAAACAGCTCCTCCTTCTGGAACTGCAGTTTGCTTGGGGAGATAGGTGCAAAAATGCTCAAGAGATAATGCTGTCCACACTGGTGAGCAGGGCTGCTCTGAGCAAGGAGCAAAGTGCAGGACTTGATAGTCCCTGTGCAGTCATCAGCTGGAATAAAGCCTGCATAGTCCAAGCTGTGCTTTACTGGTAGCTGAACATCTTCAAAAAGTAACCTCCTTGTGCTGCAGAAAGGCAGCTGCTGTAGGTTAAAGCACTGTCAGACCCTGCAGGAGGGGTGGTGGCATCCCCCAGGCAGTGAGAGCCAGACTGGGCAGACCCCAAGTACCTGGAGTGTGGAGCAGTCCACATCATGGACACCCAGCACGGCCAGTGGTGTGGCACAGCACAGGAAAATACTTCACAAGGCTTTGCCAACCTTCCTCCTCTGAATCCACCAGCCTGTGTGGAACCCGTGTTTGGTCTTAAGAATGTGACAGCCATTTGGTGTCAGAGGAAGGGCAAGGAAGCTGCTGTGGGTTTGGCCATCCTCTGAGAAACCAGAGCTCTGTGAAGCGCAAAACCTTCCTTACTTGGCCAGCTGCTGACTTGCTTACAGAGCATCACAGGAGTGCAGACCAGGTGTAGGGTAGCTGATGGTGCCTAGTCCAGTACCCTTTAGACTCTCATTGAGTAGAGAGTCCCTTCCCACTGTAGAGCTCTTGTCCTCATGCCTATCACCTCTGCTAAACCCTGATATGCCCTGTGTCCCCATGTGCTTGGCAGCAGCCTGCTGTGACATAGGCTGTACTCTGCCCTGCAGGGGAACTACTGTGATTTAGAAAGCTGTGATTCCTGTGCTGGGTCTGACATGTGGCAAAGTACTTTATTAGTACTTCTCATTATTGACATCCATGGTCTCACAGGTTCAGCCCACCAACTAACATACATCTTTAAGTGCATGCAGACACAAACATCAGGAAAATAGCTTTCGGCTCAGCCTAGATCCTCTCCCCAAGAATATGATAATCCTGATTAGCTGATATTGTGGATAGACTTCACTTACTTGTCAAACTCTGCCGCTTAATGAAATGAACAAATCCACTTCCAACCTCAAAAGGTTGCTGTTTCTTTAAAGTAAGCCTGCACAGCCTCAAAATGCTACTGAAGTGTCAGCAGGTATATTCCGAAAATTACATCTGTAGAAATGACTGCGTTACCCTCCTATTCTGTGTTCATCCAGGTAGAATCTAATTCTGAAAAATAAACTTATCTCCTAGTAGTGGTAATCTAATCTCTATTCTGAGATCTGAAAATCTGCAGGGCTGGCTCTAACAGCCTGGGTGAAGTGATTACCACTCAGTGATGTACCAAAACATGAGGCATATCCACACTTTGCCCAGATATTTTCCTCCAGACTATTCATCAAAAGTAAAGTTTTGTGCTGTGGTACTGTTCAGTTGCAGAGCAAAAATCCTAGATATTTTTTCATAGCTTTGTGAAAATTAGTTGCATAATTCATTGCATATCTCAAACCTGTCTTTATTTGAAGGCTCATGTCCACTCTCCAATTGCTCTTATGTTCACAACACCTTAGTAATAATTACAGCAAATATCAGCCTTGGTCCCACACAGCCACTCACTCACTGCCCTTCCAGCAGAAAGGGGAGAAAATAGGAAGAGTAAAAGTGAGAAAACTTGTGGATTGGGATAAAGACAGTTTAATGGGACAGAAAAAGGAAAAAAAATATAAAAGAATTCAAATATACAAAACAGGTCATGTTCAAGGCAATTTTCATCATTTGTTGACTGATGCTCAGTCAGTTCCTCAGCAGTGGCCCCCAGCCAACTTCCCCCAGCTTTATATGCTGAGTGTAATGCCACATGGTATGGAACACCCCTTGGGTCTGTTGGGGTCAACTGTCCCAGCTGTGTCACTGCTCAACTCCTTGTGCCCCTCCATTCTTCCCACTCTCAGGGCATGAGAAGTTGAAAACTTCTTGACTTGTATAAACACTGTTTAGCAACAACTAAACCATCAGTGTGTTATCAATATTAATTTCATACTAAAACCAAAACACAGCCCTGTACCAGCTACTAGCAAGAAAATGCCAGCCAAAAGCAAGACAGCACCTTTCAGCGAGACCATTCAGCCTTGGAATGTGTTTCACCCCAACTAAATGTCACTCCACCTGGTTACCGAGGAGACTGAACTCCCTCAGCACTGCTCTGCCCCTCTCTTCTCAGGGGGGCTTGCCATGTTGCTTTCCACCAGATTATATTAGAAATATCTCAACAGAAACAAAAATTCCTCATGAGGTTTGTTAAACAAGGAAAAGGGGTGATGAGCACACAGATGTGGGAAGGTGTGGTGCATCTTTGTGACCTCCCAGCCCAGGATGTGCCTGGCTCTCCTGGCCATCCAAGCTGCTGTGTCGGCACTCAGAGCCTTCTGCTGGCAGGGTCCCCTGTGTGCCAGGACCATGGTTACCTCCCGGAGAGGCTGGAGTGGCAAAACCCCCTCCTGGGCACAACATGGAACTGCCTGTGCTGCACAGGCTCCACTGCTGGAACAGGGATGAGCAACTCATTTTTTAAGAGATCAAATTTCCTTTGTAGTTTTGGGGTTTTCTCTTTTCCATCAAATAAAAATTACATCTCCACTCCAAATAATATGAAAACCCAGTGAATATCTTTTTCTTGAATAAGTACAAATCTAGGTGTGATTTTGTGTGTTTAGAGATTTCTGTACTGAAGTGTTTTCTAGCTGTATGCACATTTTGGGTTATAAATTTACTTAGTTTCTATTAAATTCTGCAATTATATTTAGCATGACAATCCGAAAACTTTTGGGAATGATGTCTATTTATATGTTTCTACTATTCATAAACTAATGATATCTGACAGACTGTACAAAGAGAAGATAATTTCAATAACTAAATTTTCTGAAGAAGGCTATCCTACATTAATCCTGCATGTCACCTTAGAACAGTTTTTAAGAGGGAAATGCATGATGATTTGAAAAGACTAAGATGTTGTATTGTAGGAAAGGTAAATTGATCTCTCTTTCAATTTGCTTAATGCTATGAAACTCTATATCTCTCTCCATTCCTGCTTTTTAAAATATCAGGCAGCAAGAAAAGTGAGAAATAAATGGCTGCTGTTTAAGAAGTGATGACTTTGCCAAGGCACCGATTCTCCCTGGGGGCTGCTCAATGTGTAAAGCTGAAGTCAGTGGCTCAAGGATGGTGTTGGCACCTGGAGCATCATCCCACCAGCAACTGACAGTGCTCCACACCCACACTGGCACCACCTGAGCTCAAAGGCAGGAGGCAGAGCTGCACCAGGAGCAGGAAAAACCAAGAGGGAATTCTGGAGCAAAACCTGCTGCTGGTGAGCTGCAGTGCAGACTGCAGGATCAGCTGAGGCTGAGAACACAGTAAGTCTGCAAGTAGGTTGTCTGCCTGGTCACCCATCATCTCACAAAATACAGCAGATCCAGAGTGGAGATAGGAGGTCCTTTGGATACACAGTGTAAACCCCATCAGTACTGCAGCTGTAATCAGCAGAAGAAATTTACTGACAACATTTTATAGTGAAGCGCAGAAAGTAAAAAACTGTTTTTCCCCCAAAGATGGATATATTGCAATCTTCCTTTAGTAGATATGGAAGGAAGCTTGGATAAAATTTATCAGAGGGCTGAACTGCTTGGTGAAATTGAATATGCATAGTTTAAAGAAAAGTATGTTCAGGCTTTTATAGGGATGATAGCTATCTGTGTATGAAAATAATAGTGCAGTAGTAAAATACAGTAATCTGAATGGATCCCACTTTCCTACAGGTAGTGAGAATGTATCTAAGATTACTTGAAAACTCCATTAAAATTGCTTGAGTGTTCTGCTTTCATTAAATGCAGAACTTTTTCTTTATTGATTTGTGTTCATCATAGCCTAGATAAAAAAGATAATGTTGGTTTTGCTGATTTGTGTAATTCAAAATTTTAAATTCAAAGCACACATACAAAGCCATCTTTTCAAATAGAAGTTTTAACCAAAATCAGGCAACAAAGGAATCTGTGACTGAATATATTAAAGTTGTATCCATAGAAGCCCATGTAGGACTACCATTATTATCCTCTCAGAGATTAAGTACTATGTTGTGCTCATCCTTCTGTCACAGAATCACAGAGTGGTTGAGGTTGGAAGGGACCTTCTGATCAAGCTCAAGCAGAGTCAGCCTAGAGTTGGTTGTCCAGGCCCATGGCCAGAAGGCTTTTGAATACATCTCAGAATGGAGACTCCACTGATGCCATGATGATTTTTTGCCTTTTCTTTTATATACCTTTTTATAGCTTTTTTATTCTTAGAGTATTTAAACCTACAATCTTGGACTTATTTGTCAAGCTAGGAAACTAAACATCTTAGAAGCTTGAGTTAGGGATCAGAATGCCCCAGACACCAAGGTCCTCTCCAGAACACATTTTGTAAACTAGGATACAACCATCCAGGGGAAAGTTCCTCAGGGAGGGGGCTCACTCAAGCCTCTCATTGGGGAAACTTTGATAGATATGCTAATTATCAAGACCTATAATGTTATGCCCAATCTATGGTGTGTGTGCATTGCAGGGTGCATTTCAGCACATTCCACCTGGATGTGGTACATCTAAGGATCCTTAAAATAAACACAGAGATAAAATCCCTTTTTTCCCTTGTCTGAAATCAAATCAAACCAGGTTTTGATTCTTGATTTTAAGACCAGGAAAAGGCATCACCACGACCTCCCTGGGCAGCCCTTGCCAGTGTTTGGTCACTTGCACAGTGAGAAGGTGTTTCCTGATGTTCAGAGGGAACCTCCTGAGTTTCAGTTTGTACCCATTGCCTCTGGTTCTGTCACTGGGCACCACTGAGAAGAGCCTGGCTCTGTCTTCTCTGCACACTCAGATATTTATATACATGGATGAGATCCCTCTGAGCCTTCTTTTCTCTATGCTGAACAATCACAACTCTCATCCTTTCCTCACAGCTGAGGTGCTCCGGCCCTGTCATCATCTTCATGGACTCTCCTGTGTGTCCATGTCTCTCTTGTACTGGGGGTACCAGAACTAGACATAGGACTCCAGATGTGGCTTCATTGGTGCTGAATAAAGAAGAAGGATTCCTTTCTTCAATCTGCTGGCAATACATTGCCAAATGCAGCCAGGATACCACTAGTCTTCTTTGCAGCGAGGGCATGTTGCTGATTCAGGTTGAGCTTAGTGTTCACCAAGACCCACAGGTCCTTTTCTGCCAAGCTGCTTTCTAGATAGATGCTCCCAGCGTGTACTGGTGCCTCAGGTTTTTCCTCCTCAGGTCCAGGACTTTTAGCCTTCTGGCTGAGCTTCATGTGCTTTATGCCAGCCCACTTCTCCAGCCTGTTGAGGTCTCTCTGGGTGGCAGTACATCCCTCTGCCCTATCAGCCACCACTCGCAAGTTTTGTGTCACCAGCAAACTTGCTGAGGGTACACTTTGTCCTATCCTCCCAATCATTAATGACATTGTGAACAGGGGAGGATGCACTACTGCTGCTGGGGTACACCACAAATGGCTGACATCCAGCTGCACTTTGTGCCACTGACCACTACTCCCTGGGGATTTCCATGCAGCTGGTTTTCTACCCACCTCACTGTCTGCTCATCCAGCCCACACCTCATCAGGTATCCTTCTTTAGGACAATCTTGCAGCAGTGTTCAATGACTCACTGAATCCCAGGCAGACAGAGTAACTGTTCTCCCATCATCTACCAGGACAGAAATTTCATGACAGAAGTTTATCAAATTGGTCAAGCATGATTTCCCCTTGAAGAATCCATGCTGACTGCTCCCACTGTCATTGGAGATGTTTGTCTCATATTTTCTGCCGTGGGACTATGAATCTGGCAATTTCATCTTTGCATAGATTCTCATCTGCAACAGTACATACCACTGACATGAAATTTTTTACAAGTCTTGTGCTACTGATGATAATGTGTATTTCTTCTCATTTTCTTTATGTAGTCTTCATTTGTGGTGGCCTTTGCAGTTCCTAATCATCATTTCTTCTACCTGTTTTATGTACCCAGCTCCTTCAGAAAGAATACTATTTATATTCAGCATATTTAAGGCACTGCAGCAATGTATGTTGCAATAAAGGCTAATCCAATTAATGAAATGGATCCTAGGTTGAATGACAACTGCCCAAGTATTAATGGATTTGTTATACTGGTACACCACAGAATGGGTACAGGTGTCCTCTCAAACTACCTGCTTATGGGGCTGGTATTTACAGCCAATGATAACTGCAGTTTATAAAGCCATAACCAACACCCTGAGTCTTAAATTTAACTGCTGCTTTTCATGTAACCTGTGCATTTCTGTATTTCGCTTTCATTGTTCCCTACCTGCTCTTTTTTCCAGACTGAACCTCATTTTATTACCTACTTATACCTCTAAATTCTGCAGATCTCTTTTTATTATTTTGCCATCTATCCTGAGTTTTGCAACACCTTATGATTTAGTATGATCTGTAAATTTAATTACTGTCATGTTTGCCAAAGACCATAAAGAGCCAACTCAATTATATGGCCAAAAAAGAAAAAAGGAAGTCTTTATTATGCTATAAATGCTCTGTTAAAAATCCCACTCAAGAAAAAGCATTACAGGTTTCTTGGACTTCATAGATGTAATTGCAAAGGGATCTAGATGATTTGCCTACATCATTTGTGCCATTAAAAAAAACCCAACAAAATGTATTATTAGCAAAAGTAAATACTAAAGAGATTAAAAATGGGACTTAATTCCTTTCTATGCAGCTAAAATATGCAAGACAAGGTAAGACAAGCATTCATAGTCCACACTTGGCTATGACATATAAATTAAACCTACCTAAGTGTTACTGGAGCAGAATTGCCTCAAATTGGTTCACACATTAAGGGCAAATGCAGGACACCAATTAATAATTGATTTTAAATTGATTTTAATTAAAGTCTCTTTTCTTATCTTTTTCTTTTTTTTTAACACTTCCAGTATTTGTTATGTGTATAGTACAATTGTGTAATGCTTTGGTCCAATCTGACAAAATTTGAGCAAGGTCTATAATTCTCTGTCGTTATTATGTTTGAGCTATTATGAAACTGGTAGAAATTAGAGCAGGCTAGCCTTCATCATTCAACCAGAAACAACAGCAATTACAATTTGGTCTCTGACTGGGGTTAGAATAGATAAATTGAGCTAGATAATGATTACAATCTTTCAAATTCATCCTTAGCTCTAACTGCCTTTCTAATGCCGAATACCAGGTGATGGGGCCTGACCATGATAGCTGCTCCTGACTTACGCCACACCAGCATTACTAGGCTCACTCCTCTTTAATCAGACCTCTTGTTCTTAAAAAGCACAACCTGAGATACACTAATAGGTATTAATTTTATGAAGTAATTCAAAACTTTGAAAACCTGTTTTCAGTGTTCAGCCTGAGTACCTGATTTTCAGGCAGGGTTGTTCTCCCTTGGCAGAGAAAACAAAATCCCCGTTTCAAGTAAAATATATGCAGAAAGTCCTTCTGTTCATGAAAGTATGTAAACTAAGATGAGAAATTTAGCAAGTTATGAATGTGCCTGAGTCCCACTAACCTCCATGTCTTGCCCATAAATTCAGAGTTCATGCAAATTTCTCCATGGAAAAGTTGATTTTGTATTCTTGGTTTAACTATAATTAGGATTTATTTCCTCAGCTGATTTTGCCTGTAACTCTATTACCAGTGTCTTATTGACAAAGAGGTGCAAAGTTACAAATGAGAGAGAAAACCAGCCAAGTGTTATGGGCTGAGTGAGGACAGGGCACTGGCCAGCAGTCTTGGAAGCCTGAGCCCCTGTAGCTGCCCTTGTCGATGTCTGTCTGTCTTGCAAGGACTCTTGGACCAGATGTAAGGAAAACTGCTCCCCTATTGCCTAGTTATTAAATTATTAACTATGAGACTCTAATACCTTGATTCTGTTGCCCAAACACGGCTAATCAGTGCCATGTAAAAAACCCAGGGGTTTGGGGGTCATTCATACACAGCCCATGGGGATGACAGAGGGTCCCCTTTCCCTCACAGATTTATGCTGGTCTGTGGAGGCAGATAGATGGTCTAATGCCCAGAGGCACCACAGAGGAGGTCTGATGGCTGTGTGTAGAGCTTTCACAGTACTCAAGACATCACAATGGCAATGCAAAGGTTCAGAGCACTCAGGCACATTAATTTTACACATTTGGTAAATGTTTTTAACCTGTTTTTTTGAAAGACATAGAATTAGCAAATTGTCCTAATCGATACAAGCGCCTACTATAAGCTTAAAAACAGCTAGATGTTAATTATGAGACACCACAAACACATCACTCAGGCAGCTCCTCAGCAGAAGCTCATGTGCTCCACTCAGCTCCCAGCCCACGCTCTCTCCCTCTGTCAAAGTTACTTCTCAGTCAGTAACAATTGCTTTTGCAAGACATTCATCATTTCTGTTTCAAGTGTCTCACTTGAAGCTCTGCCCTTCAAACTCTCAAATGAAATGGTGGCTAAATTCTGCTGTCATCCACCTGGGTACTGTGTAAATGGTGCTTCTCACTCCAAAAGTATTTGGAGAGATTTCTGCTGGACTTTGACTTGTGCATGTTTATTAACCTCCCATGGAAGGCTGTACAGATGCTGAGGGCTGGGTAATGAGAAATTACCTGGGATGTGTGAGAGGAAAACTATAGAAAACTACTGCACAGTGGCCTCCAGGAAAGGAGATATTTTGCAGGAAATATAAAGTCAATGTTAGAGATGAAAGAGAGGGGGAGACACAATGAAACCCATGAAAGACATCATCATACACTGTCTTTCTGGAAAGCATTCAAACGATGGTGATAGGCATGATGATTAAGGTAGGTCACAGAAAGCTGTAAACTAAACCCAGGTGTTTGCTGGTGCAATCTACTCTGGAGAGTGCTGTAGGGCTCTGGTGCATTCAGAGGCTTGAAGAGAACCCAGGGACAGGCGATGGCCAGAGGCTGGGTGAGACTTGGCACTTGTTTCTATCCTTCATAGACAGGCACAAGGCATAACTGAAACAATAGGATATTTGGTGTGTTACAGAGTGGTCTGTTGAAATTGTGGCAGATGTCACTCAAATGTCTCCTCTCTGCTCAGAGACCTGCCTGCTGTGGTCAGTGGTTGTGCTGAGCCACTGCCACATGTGAAGGGGTTGCAGGCAAGCATAAGATGAGTTCAGTGTATTTTCAGAAATGAGCATCTTAGGTGTAGCATCAGCAGAACCACAGAAATGTTCTGTGGCTTGCTCAGGTCTTCAGCTCTGACATGTAGAAGTTAGACTAGATTCTGAAGGCCTCAGCCCTCTCTGCCACCCACTGAGAAAAAAAAAAAAAAAACAAGATTGTAAATTATTTACACATTGAGAGAGCTGACTTGTTTGGTTTTCTAGATAACAATATTTTAGCTATTCCAATTCAAAGTAGTATTTAGGCAGCTGGATCAGATCAGTGTTGGAGTACAAACACCTGTTTATGTGTTTCCAGCTGTTCTCTGCTGGAATTATTAACAAATATGTTGCATAAACATCTTTACAGGCATTTCAAGATCATCACCATTTTCTTTCTCACTTCTGAAGAAAATTCTGTACTCTAGAGCTTCCTAGAGAAATAAAGTGGATGCCAATGCAATGATAGCACTTAAGAATTCCCACCCTTTTATTCTTTTGTGAATTCACTTTTCATGCCTGAAGGAAACATAACATGAAAAGGAGACAGAGGCAGCAGATAATGAAACAACAGCTTTATTCAGATGGGTGAAGGCAGTTTATTCATTTCTAAAAGAGAGAGGATGCCAAAAGTCTGCTGTAAATCTGAATGTCAAAATTGCTCAGAGCTCAGTCTACCTCCACAGCAACAGCAAGCTTTATATACAGCTTTCTGACACTTACAATGCCATTCACAAATATTTCTAAGCAAAGGTTGCAGTCAGCTATTATTCTGTTTATTCCAGAAGTGCTCAAGGGCTGGCTGAAAGCAGAGCCCTGTTGTGCCAGGCTTTGTACAAACAAAGCCACGGAGACAGCCACTGCTACACTGGCTTTGCTTGACTATTGTTTTGCTGAAATGCAATTTAAAATGTGATGCAATTCTCCTGCCTATTAACAAGAGGAGAAAATACTGTGTCTTGATTTGTGTCAGTTTGTTAGATGGGTAGGGCAAGCAAATAAAAAAAAAGCTACATATTTTTACATATTGAGAATAAATGTTTATTTACAACTGGTGTGAGACTCTCAGTTCATTTGAGGCTGGAAGCATTTATTTGGAGAGCTCCAGCTGGGGAACTGATGGGGGTGTTGGGGAGGTGCCATGGTTTAAAAGGCAGCTGAAAACTACACCCCATGCAGCCACTCCCCTCTGTCCACTGCCTCCTATGACAGAGAGACAGGTAGAGATTCTGAGTTGAGATAACAAAAATTTACTGGAAACAGCAATGAGATAAGAAAATGAATATAACAGCAAAAATACTAGTAACAAAGAGTGTTAAAAAGAGGGTGATTGCTTGTAAAATGCCCATGGGGCCTGATCTGGCCCACTGTCACAAGGCCAACAGGACACAAAACAGAATGGCCCCTGGTGCCTCCTAGTGAAGGTTCTTCTTTGAGGCCCCACACATCTCCTATGAGGAAAGGCTGAGAAAATCAGGTTTGTCCAGCCTGGAAAAAAGAAGGAATGAGGGTGACCTAATTGTGGCCTTCCAGGATCTGAAGAGAGCCAACAAGCAAGATGGAAACAGACTTTTTACAAGAGCATGTAGTGACAGGAGAAGGGGGAATGGCTTCAAACTGAAAGCAGGTAATTTTAGATTAGATATTAGGAAAATACAGTGATGGTGTTGAGGTAGGGGAACAGGCTGCCCTGAGAAACTCTGGCTGCCCCGTCCCTGGAAGTGTACAGGTCCAGGCTAGATAGAGCTCTGAGAAATCTGGTCTAGTGGAAGGTGTCTCTGCCCATGGTGAGGGGGTTGGAATGAGATGATCTTCAAGGTCCTCTCCTACCTAAACAATTCTATGATTCTGTGATCTACCTCACACTATTTTTTAGACCAAATTATTTTGCATCAGGTGCAAACGAGACAGGATAAAGGCACATGGGCAGATCAACCTTTTCAAGAGTCACAGTATTGGCTTTTTATCACTGACAGTCTCTCAGCAGTGAGAGACCTGAGCTCAGAGCAGATCCTCCTGTGCCATTAACAAGATGCTTTCTCAAAGGAAGCCAGGATCCCACTGCTGATAAACTCTGCTGGCAGCATGGGGCTGGCAGAGGCCATAAGGAGCTTAGCTGAATGCTGTCCTGACCTCAGAGACAAGTTTTGAGAAGGAGGAATCCAAGTTTTGCTGTTTTATTGAGGTAGACCTAGTAGGGACAGAGATGCTGTGAGGGATGGTATTTTCCACATTGTTTTTTATTCCACTGTTTATATGAAAATATTTTTTCTGCTCTCTGATTACATAGCATTTAAAATAAGAACACATTTCATAATTGAGTGTAAAGCTTGGGCTGAGGAAGGCATCCAAAGGGTCGTTTTGTTACACAGTTTCAGGCATAAGTGGGCGAGTGAGGTTCCTATGTCTCACTACCTGAACGTTGCATTCCTTTAATTTGCTGGAGAAAGGAACCAAACCTCCCCTCTCCAAATATCTTTTCCATTTTTAAAGTATTTTTCTTACTTGTTTTCTTTAACTCACCATACCCCATCATTTTTCACATTTGCCTTTCTGTTGATACTGGGGGATGCCTGGCCCTAACCCTCCACATAACCCTGACCCTATCCCAGCAGGCACAGAGAAGCTGCAGCTGCAAGCCTCAGCCCCAAGGACATGGATGTGACAATCCCACCAGATGTGAAATCTGGTTACTGGCTGTGAACTTTTCTCTTGGGAAAGGTGCTAAGCACCCCTCCCTGAGCAATGTGGTGTGTCAAGGTTTCATGACAGGTCACCTCAGAGTCTGGGACTTTGCCTTCCTTTTAGCAAAACAGTTAGGACAGACTGGCAGTGCTAAATCATATGTGTGGAAAACAGACCTTAAAACTACCTGATAGTTAATAGGCATCTAAACATATTTGACAGAAACACTCAAATATCTGTCAAACTATAGGAAGAGAAACTGAAATAGTCTAATCATCCGGGGACACAGGTATTTACAGGGCTGTGAGACAGTGAATGGCCATAATTTCTAAATAGCTAGAGCCACATCCCAGTGGGATCCTCTGGCTAAACCAATGCAAGGCACTAATTCTGGTGCAATGCTCTGACAATGTGCAACCAAGACATGGAGAGGATGTTTCTCTTAGTCTGAAGGGTAGACTACCAGAGTGAATGATGTGTCTGTGCTGGCTCAGGCATAGCTGTTTCAAGCCATGGAGAAGTCACTACTCTACTCTGTGCCATAAGCAAGAATGAGGCTTGAGATGACTGGATATTGGCCTGGATGCTCCAGAAGAGGCAATTTTTAGGATGATAAAACTCATAGCAAATTTTCACTTTTCATTACTTCTTAAAATATCTGCCCACGACACGACATTGTGATACAGCTTCTTAAAACCTCCATCACCCAATTTCTGGCACAATGGTGACTCTGGCAAGTTTCTCAGACAGGAGGATTTTGTTCAATATCTCTCTGCTGTGTATCTGTTTGTCAAGAAACGTTGAGCATGTGTTGTTTAATGTCAGGCAGAAGCACAGCTTGGCTACTGCTTATACTCCTTCACCATTTCCCTTCTCATCAGAGCCTGCTCATTTCCTGAGCAAGTGTTCATTTCATTTGTGTGCTTGCAGTAAGCACCAAGCAAAATCTACCCATTCTAACAGAACCTCTCGGGAAGAACCAACAAAATTATAATTTTATGACTGATGAATTTAAAAATACCCCAGGAGTTGTTACTGGCAACATCAAAAGCAAAACTGTGATGAATTATGACTTTCTGTTTACCTGCCTTTGCAAAGTGAGTTGGGATACATCCTCTGGCAGAAGTATCATCTCCTCTGGGATTATGGAGGAGATGTGCTAAACACTCACAGCAGATTTAACAGAGATGGAAGATTTTCCCAAGTAGTGGATCATATATATATATATATATATATGTATATATATACATACATATAAAGTACTTGTCTGTAGCCACCAGGAGCAATGACTTCTGTACTTGTGATTTCTGTATGGTTTAATTTTTTCAGAATAAGGGAAAGTGAAAATGTTTTGACTTTGCAAGATCCAGGAATACAGGCATCTGTGACACTGGTGAAAGATGAAATCTAAATATAACCCTCTCAGAACTAAGAGGGATAATCAGGACAACCAAAGATTTTTGTTTTCTAATAACAAATGGCAGCTGGATTAAGACATTGGGTCACCCATGCCCAGAGCACTTACTCAAATCTTTCATCTTCTAAAGTTCAGCTGGCAGCCAGGTCCTCAGTTTGAATTATTCTGATGTCTTTGGTATTAATACTTGTGGCACGCAGTAAATATTCTTTTTGAAAATGCAGTTCAAATTATTCATCCACCAAAAAATATTCAAGCCACAGTTCTGAGAGTCTGCAAATATTTAAAGTGACGTGGAGTCATTTGACAAATTATCTTCCAAAAACATCTGTGCTTAAATTCCCTGCTAAGGAAACAAGCATTGCTTCCTATCAACAACTTCTGCAAGTTGCTTTATTGCACTAAGAAACCAAACCCACAGAAATGCCTATTATTCTAAATCCAAAAGACATAATGAAAACACATTCTGCAAAATGACAACTAGGTAGTAGAGCTTTATTTATAATTGTGAAATAAATATCAGTTAATCAATACCAGGAGCACCGATTTCCATCCTCCATTTAGGTGCAATTTCAGATGCCTAACTCATTATCAGCTTGCAGCAATGCCTGCTAATCGGTTGCAGTCACATTAGACAAAATACCATTCATCTGATATGGCAGTAATTAAATCATACTTTGGGATAAAGATAACAGTGAATTATAAGATATCTTGAGAAATTATAATTATTACTCCATAGAGGTTCCATTTTACTAGGGCTTAAATACTTCTTAGACGTTGTAGAAAGTACTTATTTTGAAAAAAGCTGCTAAAGATAAAAGTAAACAAAAACTAAATGTTGTTAATCTTATCCATCACTCCCATTTCTGGCACTATTGCAGCTCTTCCGCTTTATCTTTATTCCCAAAGTGCTTTAGTTTGTCTCTGGAAACTGCTAGATTATTCACCAAAATTGAAGCAAAAATATGCCTGTAACTGATTGTGCCTTGATAGCTCTTGAGTAGATGAGAAGGCTGGCCAAGGCCAACAACACTGAGCCAAAGGCAGAAGCTCCACCTGTGGAGTGGAGTGAGGAGCCCAATATCCAGAAATGGCATCTAAAGTACAGAGAGCAAAAAAGAGCTAGGAAAATCCAGAGTTTGGAGAAGGAAGCAGAGGCCAAATCTAACATTTCCTAATAAAATTGAAGTCACTGTAATCTGTAAATAAAAATGAGACTTGAATCCCAGCTCAGTTGAACAGCACTGGATCTCTACATTCTGTACCTGCATTCAGGATGCCAGTAGGAGTGATGGGTCTCCTCCTGCTCGATTAGTGTTGGTTATTTGGGGGTTTCATTTACTCTTGGTTTCTTTCAAAGCAACACTTAATACTTAAAGAAATTGGAAAATTAGGTAAGACATTCCTAGCCACTAAATTTTTGCAATGTTCTAATACAAAGCAACTTTGCTGGATTCATACTAGTATTTGGTATTTTATGTAATGTGTAAAATGAATGTGAAAGAAAAAATAGATATGTCATCTGTCAGTGCTTATTGGAATGAATTTGAGAAGCTTGGATCTTACTATGCCTAATTTGGTCTTTTCCTTAGAATCTTTTTCTGGTAAAGAAATCAGACTTTACTGTTTCTAAGACCTAGAACCCTGAACATATTTCCCACCTTTTCTTTCTCTGGTACAATGGACAATTTATGACAACTACTACATAACTCTTGGACAAGCACTTTGTGACCCTGGTGATTCACTACTACTAACTCTGTCAGTTTAGTTTAAAATCACTTCAATTACCATTTCAGTGTGAGATGATTCCTCTTCATGGTAAAGTCTGATGCAAATATCTATTTTGCTCTTCTGCTGTGCAGAATGCTCTTCTGCTTACCCTGAATGAATGTCCTTTTACACTTCAATTATCCATTAGACCCTCTAATTCTATGGCTGTTCAAAGTTAAAAAAAAAGGTCAAAGTAGGTTAGCACAGATAGTCCAAAAACGTGCAAGAAGTATTTATCCGATTGCTTTCTTTCTAGCTTTACAAAGTAATGTGTTTCTGTGGGACTCTTCTCACATAATTTAAGTGCATTTTCAACCTATAAAGAGTTGTTAGAACTCAAAACTATACCATCTCCTTATGAGGAACTGAACTTTCCTAACCCTCTTTTATGACAAATACAAATAGAAAGAAATTTAAAATGAAAGAAAATATTGTTGAGTTCAAACAGTTGAAATATTGGATATCTAATTAATAAAATTCCATGCCATGACTCTTTTTGAAGAATATGAAAGAAATGCAGCATACTTTCTTCCTCAGGAGCTGAATGCTTTGCAAATCACATTCCCCTGACAACAGAGCAGCATTTCACATTGCCGGCAGCTAGGCTGGATCTGGCTCATTAATATGGCATGATAATAGGTAAGTTCTAAAATGAGCACACCATTGCATAGGTGTAACTGTGCAGTTTATCAGCACCTATAGTGTCCGTGAGGTAGCACCGACTATGCCACAGCACTGCATTGTTAGCCAAGTAATGGAGAGCCAACAGCTCCAGGTAGGTAAGAAACAGACATGGGGCAAAACAGGGGCAGCACCTGTCCCAGCTGATGTGTCAGCTGTGCTCCTTCCACTGTCAGCCTTTGGATGCCTACTGTGGATCCATGTGCACTAGCAGTGCCAGCACTGGGCTTCTTAATTCTACAGCTACACCAGGCAGTCTTCTGATAACTCCGAGGAGAGACACTCCTCCATCACTGCCAGGAATACGAACCATGTGTACACTCATGCTGGGTGCTGAGGGCTCTCCAGGCATGTACTTCTCTTGAAGGGTCCCCCACTGCCATCTAAAAAAAAAGATTTTTTTTTTTACATTAATGGTGGTGTTCTCTAGGCTGATGCATGATTCCAAACAGCTATAACTGTGCAAGATGGCAGGCCATGGGAACACATTTGCACCCAAAGAGATGGTCATTTGGTTTTGGCCCACACAGACAATAATGAAGTATTTTAAATACTGAGGAAGTGATGAACAAATTTTTTTCATGGCTTAAATCCACACATGACAAGAACCAGGAAAGAATAGGCATAGCAAACACTGTATGGCTCATACACAGGTATGCACAGATGCTGAGGTTTTTTTCCTCACATTTCTTGGGCCTCCTCATTTAATGACTGTTTAGAAGCACAAGTATCAAAATGCAGCGAGAAATCATTTGCTTGGTTTTTTTTTTTTTTTTAACTCAGGAAACTTCAAAAGAAAACCTGATCAAAGCAGCACAGATAAATGCCTGTAATATTATGCTGACTGATCTCCTTCTGAATTGCTAACATACACACTAGGTGCTGAACACAACCTTCTACCTTGAGGAGATCTAATATATATTGGTACACACTTTCAGATTGTCAAACCTGATTTCTCCCTACCCTTTTTCATTAAATGCAAAATTTCCCCCAACGGTTAATGAGTCACATTCACTGTTCCAGGAAGATCCCCAGATAAGCAGGGCTAGTGACTGAAAGAAGTGCTGGCTGCATTCCTCAGAGCATGCCACATGTGCCCTGGTGCCCAGCTGCACACTCTACAGGAATGTGTTCACATTTCAACCACTTAATAACCTTCTAACTTGACTTGCTACTCTGGATCTTTATATTTTTAGGGAGTTGTGGATGACACATGCAATAATGGATTTATCGTTTTTTGGATATGGGGCATCAGGTAGCAATGCTGACATGAGGTGGATGTGCATTTTCACTTGCAAAAGAAGTCTGACATTTATTCCCAGTGACTTAATACTTCTGAGTCACGTTTTTCCTATTTTCAAAACTTCTTTTAATTTTTAAATGGCAGTCCAGCTCAGTTCTCAGTACCAGTTCTGTACATCTGACTTGCCTATAAGCAGCTGACAATTATTCAGTCCTAGCAGCCAGTTCTCTATTTTACACTTCTTCCTTTTTCTCATTTCCTATTAACTCTGGTAGCAGCCACGGTTTGAAGCTGCGGTGGCCATCCAGCACGGGCAAATGCTGAAGTGACAGGCTCCAGTTCTGGCCCACAGCTCAGTGGGGAGTACAAGATGCTTCACTCCTTCATCCCTCTGCCATGCTCTAATAAATAAACTTGGGCAACTTTTGTGTGATACCGAGGGGCAGAAGAAAACCAAGCCTGGGCATATCCATGAATCACCTCTGCTTTCACCCCAGCAAGGGCAGCAGGCTGCAGACTGCCAGGGTGTACTCAGCAGATTTAGCACTCAAGGGGAGCTCTGGTTTGTCCTTCATTAACAGGGTCACTCTTGGCTTCCCATTCCCTTCTTCAGAGTGCATGGAAGTCGCATCTGTTCTCCCTCCTCCCCACAGCCAGGTGACAAAATCTTTCTCTTTGAATCCTGGTGTCCCCTGTCACCAGCCAAGCTGTGCAAGCAAGTATTGCTATCAGGGCTGCTTTGTGCCTGGGCAGACTCCCAGGCAGGGCTTCCCCAACGTGCCTGGGGCTTTGGTGGGGGCCTTGAATCACAGCTCCCTTTGAAAAGAGTCAGAAATTTCATTTGAGCATTTGTTCTGCCTGAGACCCAAGCTTCATCCTCCACATTTCTGCCCACACCCATGTCCCTTTATCAAAAAGCAATGCCAGCATCACAGAAAATTATTCTGTGTTCAGGGGGCTGTACTAGTTGGTTTTGGGATGCATGGATTGTCAAAAGCTGATGAGGCTTGTTGGTGAAAACATCTGAGCTAAATTTTATGTTCCATGTTTTATGTTTATGCAGCCCAGCCTGAAACAGCACGGAGTTCTGCCCTTGCCTGTTCAGCCTGTGAGATCGGGGACTGCACCTTTCTGCCAGGTTAGGGGCAGGCAAGGCTCTGCCCCCTGCCATCCCCATCTCCAGAGGGGAGCTCTGCCTATTGGGGAGTTCATAGATTTCAAGTCCAGTCCTCAGCTGACCTCAGGGGTGTGCTGGACTATCCTTGCCAGCAGCAGCCTTGCTTTAATTAGAAGTTGAACATTAGACAAAAAGAAAACCTGAACACCCTATTTTCAAAGTCTCATGTTTACCTTAGGCTTAAATTTTGAGGTTTAATCGACTCTTGGTGAGAAACTGAAATGTTAATGGTTAATGAATCAAAACAATTACCCATTTGTGGAAGGGCAGAGTGCTTTGCTATGGCAGAGTTTGTACCCCCAAAGGGGAGAAGATGAGATTTAGGTGTGCTGTAGCAAAATCTCTGACCCACATAAGGCAGAGCACAAGGCAGAGGGAGAGAACACCCACCACGGAGATTACAAGATGTGCTTTCAGCCAAAAAAGAAGTAGACCCTGAGAGATGGGATTGTGCTTTTCATCATGCCAATTGTCTTCCCCTACATCCCCCCTCCCAGGGAAGGTCATACTCACATGTCACATTCACATTCACATGTAGGATACATTGACACAAGAGATAGCTGTAACGTCTTAGAAGGTGTCATAAACCATCCAAGACCCCAAAGCACCCCCAGACTAGTTTCTGAGGCCTTCCACTAGAGGACTAGGAAAGCTCCCCACTCCAGGAAGGTACCTGGGCATTCCCACCTAGACTGAATCACCCATGGAATCTATGTTTCACGGGCTCTCCCCATACACGACAGATCAAGACTGCAACTGTCACTTCAACAAGACTGTGAACACCACTTTGCAACAATCAAGTCTTGTCACAGGATCTATGGCTGGTGATATCTTTCTACTTTTATCCATCTTTCCTTTCTTTCTTTCTTTCTTTCTTTCTTTCTTTCTTTCTTTCTTTCTTTTCTTTCTTTCTTTCTTTCTTTCTTTCTTTCTTTCTTTCTTTTCTTTCTTTCTTTCTTTTCTTTCTTTCTTTCTTTCTTTCTTTCTTTCTTTCTTTCTTTCTTTCTTTCTTTCTTTCTTTCTTTCTTTCTTTCTTTCTTTCTTTCTTTCTTTCTTTCTTTCTTTCTTTCTTTCTTTCTTTTTCTTCTCTTTACCCTCACACATTTTCTTGAGTGATATTTTTGTATTTTTATGCTTTTATATTACATTCCTATAGATAGTAATAACCAAAAGAGCTACATACCTGCTTTCCATTGCAACCAAATTGTTCCAAAATAAACCTGCACATATATTACAAACACAGATCACTCAGTGTTGTCTCACTCTAATCCGCCTCAAGGGATCTATTACCAAGAACCTGGGCTGCCCTTGCCTTGAGGGGTGGGTGGTAACATTCCCACACAGGAGAGTTTCTGAAAAGCAGAAGCATTAGCTTTATTTCTGCTGCAAAGTTGCTGGGACATTTTCAGGAGTTTGGAAATTGTGACAGTCAGGGCTTGCCCCTGTGCATGGGCTAGCTGGGCAGGCAGCAGTTTGCTGTGGGAGCTGAGTGAAAAGAGGAGCACAGTCCCACAGCTGAGGCCAGGGTGAACCTGTAACCAAACCTCCTCAGCCTGTGGCCTGCATGTGATCGTGGGGATCTTTATTTTGGTGTTCTGTGATGGAGATTTCCCAGCCATAAAATGAGGATAAATGACATTTTTGCAGAAGTCCAGATACACATGCATAAACAGCAGTCAGCCTGCTCAGCCCTCCCCTGCACTCAATTAACACGTATTTTAATGGCTGCATTAACCCTTGTTCACTGCCTCACTCCCACTCCCCAAAGCTTTTATGGGCCATCCTCAGAAAAACATTTCTCAAAATCACCTTTCCTCAAGAAAATTCCCTGCTTTGGGGAGGTGTAGACAGTCTTGTGGTTTGCTGCAGTCACTCCCATCCCCACATCCCCTGTTCTCCATCCTGCCAATAGCTGGTTCATATGGGGCCATATTGAGTGGGTTTGTTCAAATCTGTGCTCCCAACAAGGGCTATTTATCAAGCCTACAAGATTCAAAACTGCAAGACCCTGAATTTCATAGTCATTTGCAGTGTCAGAAGCTGCTAATGGCCCATAAAATTTAGCAACTTCTCCATAAGCTGCTGGTTAATGAAAAATCGGTTAAATTGTTCACAGATGAGCTGGCACGGTGCCCTCTGATTCACAGGATGCTTTCTTTGGCAAAGGTTTGATTAACTGTGCTGGGGAAGCAGGGAAAGAAGTTGGGGCATTTAGCTGGAGGCTGTGACTTCTCTTTGGTGGGATGAGGGCACAGAATCCCCACACCATCCATGACAGGATCCTCTCAGACATGCCAAGAACACTCTCAGGCACTGCCCCAGTATGGGTGCCAAAGCTGCCACTGTCAGGATTGAAGTCAGGCTTTGTGATAGGAGAAGAGCTCAATTCAGTGAGGCAGTTTTGTTGCAGTGCTAGGTTTGATTTAGCAAGCTGCAGCTTTCCCTGGAGCTCAGCGGAGCTGCTCAGGGCAGGGCGTCCATTTCGCCCTCCCGCAGCCCATTCCGGACGGCTCCGCGGTTTTGCTCCGGCAGCTCTCAGCTCTGCAGCACAGTGATGGTGAAGGAGGCGAGAAGGGTCCCTCCATGAGGCTTTCTGAGGACCTTTAATAGCTACATCTTGTCCCAGCCATCCCTAGAGAGACCTTGTGAACCTGGCGCAGGGTGGTTTTGTCAGGGGTTCGGGGCGGTACACGGTCAGAGTTGGGGTACAGGCACCAATAGGGAGAACCCGAGGGAGCAGCCAGGGATAGGGGCAGGGGAAAGCGAGGGGGAGCAATGTGAAAGGCATTTAATAAGTGAATCGATGGGAAGTAGAACGCCACACAGTTTTGTAGTGATGGGTGCACATTCAGTGAGTCCCTATTCTGATCTTGACCTGAAACCACAAAGCTGACTGTCCCCTTTCTGGGGCAGCTGCAGGCTGAGTAATGGGGAGTCCCTGCCTGCACATTCCTGCAGCTCTTTGGGTTATGGAGGCTGAGTGAAAGGCATCACAGCACTCAGCGGCCTCAGCCAGAACCTGTTTTCCTTGTGTTGTCTCTGCTGCTGCTGCCTCTCACAGCCACTGCTGCTGTACCTTGGGCCAGTTTCATGACACACACACACTGTCCTGCGTTTGGGTGCAGGACCCTGGCTGCAGCACAGAGCAAGGATTTGGCATCCAAACTGAGGGAGCAGTCTGATGTCAGAACAAATTAATGCTGCTCACCATACTGACATTGCAAGGCCTCAGCTGTCAGTGCTGGCATTTATGATGCTGTGTATTTTAACTAATTAGGCACTCACAGCCCAGCCGGTGCAACCCATCCATCTTGCAAATGCTGGATGTTTTTGCACTGGCATATGCTACAATAATGAGAATCAATGTTGCTAATGACTTTGCACAGCCCATTTTTCAGTCACCTTTGCAAATCCACATTATGCTGGGAATGCACGGAGGAGAAAATGCTGGCCTTAAAATGCGAAAGGTGTGTTTGTGCAGGACAAACCCCAGAAGTTTGTTGCCCTGGCATGGCTGAAGCACTGTGGCAGAGGAGTTGCTCCCACGAAAGCAATCATGAAACTCTGAGAAAGCAATTCCTATTGCAGGCACTAGAACAGATGAGATTTCCAAGGTTAGAGGCCTTAAACGGGTTTCATTGAATTTTCACACAGTCATTCTTTCTTTTCCTTGGGCAAAATGTCAAGTTTTCTGCCTCTTTTTCTCACTCCAATCTGCAAGTTAAATTTTTCCCTTTTCCCTTGTGGGTGAGCAGACATGGGGCCTGCCCATCAGGTAGTGAGGATGCTGGCTACCTTTCAGCATTAGGGGCTTGGAAAAGCAGCAGCTGCCTGCAGCAGTCAAGAGAAGAGAACTCCTTCCATCACCTTCAAAAGTGCCATATCCTCCTCAAGAGATTTACCAGATGTTCTGATTAAGGCAGTTCAATTGCAGTGTTTAAAAGCCTTTTCCACCTGCTCCCCGCAAGCTCCTCTCTGTGGGTAAGGGTAGCTCTAATTAAATATTCCCTCCTGCTGCGAGGACTCCTCCCTCACCTTTCCAGAAACCAGCATTGTACAGACACTCTACGGGACTGCTCTGCAGAGACTAACTCATCTCCCCTTTGTTTTTTTCTACCTTGCAGTGGAAATCCAAATTCAGGGGACGTGAAACCTGTACAATCAGAACAGGAGAGCTCCTACCCAAAACCCTCCCTCCAGCACGGAGCACCATTTAGAAGCCCCCTGCCTGGCCTTGGGTAGCACCTGTTCTAGGTCTTTTCAGCAGTTACCACCCCCCAGAAACACTCTCAGTATGTAGGGAGAAGTCTGGAGCCCCACATCCCCATCCACAGTGTAGTCTGCCTCACCAGAGTGGAGACATGGCAATTAGCCAGCTCACAGCAAAGCCCCGTGCTCAGGTTGGGAGGGTCTTCAGAGACCAGAGTCTCACTCTAGGTGTCTCCTCAGGGGCTGATTCTGAGGGGAGGGACTGGGCTATGTGGAAGGCACCAAAATATAGCACAGGAACAAGGCAGGCAGACAACCCAGGTGCAAAATTTGCTGGTACAAAACTTGGACGAATCTTTCACTTGCAGGGGCTTCCTTGCTCTGGCATTGTTAAGAAGAAAAGCTCTAGCACTTCCCTCCTGGGAAGCCCCACAGCTCTGATGAACAAATAATCAGATAGAGAAGATCCTATCCTTCTTGCTGAAATAAATGGGTATTTACTCCAAGTCAGAGCATGCAGGATGACCACCCCATAAAGCCCTCCATGGCCATCAGTCCCTTTTCTCTCACATTCCAACAGAAATCAGGCAGGGGTTTGCTTTAGTGTGTCCTAAAGATTCTGGTTAACTTTGCCTCTGAGGGTCCCTGTAGCACAGAGGGCTATCTGGTAGGATCAGTAAAATGTCATACCTGGCCTTGAGCCCCATCACTGCCCCAAGCCACAGCCAGGCAGCCCCTCACCTCCTCACACATCTGCTTGTGCCTTCTCACTGTCTGAGCCTCCATTCTTATTTCTCTTGACGGGCAGACTTCCCCAAGCTGCCTACCAGCTGCAGGAGCATCTTCACCCCTCCTTGGAAAGGCCAAGATAGAAAATCTTCTTAAGCAAATCCTCTGCTGATAAGTGCTATTCAGATGATGGGATTAATATTTTCCCTATTTTGGAGGCACTCAAGCGTGCAGGTGAATATATGCCCATTTAGCATGTTTTTGAGCGGTAAATATGCTTTCCACCTCCAAAGGGCTCCCTGCCTTTTAACCCTCCCTGGATGACTAGATGCAAGTCTGGGATTTTACTGTCACAGCACTCAGCAGAGCCAATCCCCATAGTAACGGGGCATCCACGCATGAATCCAGAGCTGCAGCAGGTCCGAGTGCTGCAGCGTGCAGTCTAGGCACAGATTCAGCATCAGGGTACACATGTGCATATCAAACCAAGTGTATATCAAACTAACCTGTGCTTTCTCAGCCAATGTGCACAAGACAGGAGAAATGCTGGTAAGAATGTGACCTCCTTGATGTGCAGAGCTTGCACACGTGATGTATCCAGAAACTAAAAATGGCTAAAGAATTGGACTCTGCTCCATCAAACATGCCTATCACAGCCTTAAAATTATCAGAGAATGATTTCCCAAGTTGTGTTGTTCAAACATTTTATATTTGCATATTTTCCTCAAAAACATACTCCTCTAAAATGGGTCCTGTTGTAGCCTTACCATTAATTTTCCTGGAAGGGCTACAAAACTGTGCGGCTAGCACCACTTACTGGCAAAGCTACAGACACAGGCATTGAACAATTTAACTTCGCAAGCTTCTCACACAGAAATGCTGAGCACAAATCCTGGTGATAGTGTTTGAATAAAATAAACAAATGTAGGACATGATTTCTCATTTTCCGGGCTAAAAAAAAGAATAAGGATGAAACTGAAATTCCTCTTTAAAACAACTTCCAAATAGCTTTCACTAACCACAGTCCTTGCAATACAGAGATATAAACTTTGACTCAGTACATTATATCTCTGCATGCTGATGGCACATCTATTTAAGTCCTACCTCTACAGCAATGGACAAAAATCAATGGCCAGTTTGGGAGCAAGGGAGTTGGGTCAGCATCTTTTCTTCTGATACTTCAAAGGAGTGGTACGTGTCACACAGATGCATATATATATTTTCTATATTTGTGTAGGTGTTTGTGTTTATCTGCCAAAGAGATGGATGGGCAACTGTGTCCATCATTTTTAAAAACCCAAGAACTAAGAATCATATTTTTAAAACCCCAAGGAAACCAACCCCATTTTGAGACATTCTCCCCACTGACTCTTCCTCATGACTGATAAGATGATGAGTGGCTTCACAGTCCCACTTGTGGGGCTGCTGCCTTCAAAACTATTCATGATTCTTTAATCATGGTGAACAGTTTCTCCTTCTTAACAGAGAACCTTTTACAGCTGTGCTCCAAGCTGTCTACTCCTTCAGTACCCATGATTTATTTGGGAAACAAAGCACCAGTTCAGAGGCACTGCAGTGACTTCAACACAAAGGTCCCTCTACAGCACTTTGCTGCATGTCTGGTTTTGTTTTAAAAACCCTTTTCTCCCACCCCATGCTGTCTGAAAAACCTGGTAATAGAAAGGAAAAAAGTTCAATGTTCTGGAAAGCTTTTGCTTAGGACAGAACTTACCTGCATTCTGTAATCTTTTAGGAAGCAGCTGTAAATTTTGTGTTAGACCAACATCTGTAAAGGTGGTCCACAGCCACCTGCTCTGTCTGGACCCCTGCACCCTGATTGTGGCTACCCCACAGGGCATTAGTCATGGTGCAGTGTCATTATTTTTGTTCCCTAACTGGAATGTGCTTTTTGGTGCCTGATCTCAATTGAGTATGAAAAAGTCACATTTTAGAGCGTTGTCATTTAGAAGGATCATCTTGAAAAAGAAGATTCAGTAATTAGTTACACTAGCAGTCTCTTTAATTAGGCATTGCTGAGTACCTTCAGTCTTTGTGATCTTTAGCATTCCTAGCTTGTTATCCTTTATTTACATATTTTTTGGATACATACGTAATTCCTAATTAACACTGTAGACCCTACTCCAGTTATTTCAAGATGTCACGTACTGTAGATCTTCAGACATACTTTCTGGGTATCTGCTGAATATTAATTACTGCTCTAATCAGACCAGAAAACCTGCATCCTGCATCCTTTTATTCAGGTACAAGAACACCCACCAGAGAGATCCAGGGGAAGGTAATCCAGTTTCCAGGAGGTTTCAATATGGGAGCAAATGAAAGGCACTTACAAAATGAAACCTTTCAAAAGACATTTCTGTCAGGAATTTTAAAAAGAGAATTTGCCTGCAGGGAAATCCTCTGACAGCAGGCTGTCAAAGGCACATCCCACCAGGGTGGTCTGCGGGAGAGAGCCGAACAGCACAGATCGTGTTGGGATTTCAGGAGACTCAGGCAAGCACGGTGTTTCTTAAAGCAAGTGGAAGACAGAAGAGTGGGCATTTGTATATCAGACGTAAGCCACAGCCCTCAAACAATAAATCTTAGCAAGGTAGTATGTGAGGAAATACAGGGTGCTTCTCTACTTTTGTGGCATACCCTGTGTTGGACTTAGCAGCAATTTAAAGAAAGAATCTTCTTTTCTTCAAGCTGTGACCTTCTTTTGCACCAGTTTGGCCAAACGCATTTTTTTTAATGCCTCCACCCTGATATCCAACTTCTATCTACTCAATTTCTATTTTTAGAGGCAGCAGAGAGGATATTTTGCAGTGAGCAATACTGTAGAGGACAGAGAACTTGTAGAGGTGACAAGAATATTATGTCTCCTCTCTGTCTAGCTTATCTGATCCTACCAAAACTCTGTTTTATCCTTGCTAGATTACTCTGATCTTTTAGCCCCAGTGTTATCCACCAGTGTAGTACTCACTGGTCTTTACACTTATTGGTAATGGTGATCGATATACAGAAATTACAGTATCTTTCTAAAAATTCTGTGCTCTCTGTTTCTCAAGACTTGCTCCTACTGCTTTCTACAGATTTAACCTCTTATTTAATAGGTGTTTATCTGCCCCTGAGATAAGGCTTGATCACACACCTTAGAGTGGCTGGCTACTGCCTTTACACTAATAGATAATCATATAAATGAAACAAATGGTGCATATGTCTGTGCCACCTCCACAGCTTACACCACCTCAGTTCATAAGTGCACTATAAAGCCTGATGAACAGTCCCAGCAAAAACACTTCCTCTTATCCTCAGAACTAGTATAAGGAAAGAGAATGTGATTTAGGTGTGCAGTTGATAAATCCTGCCCAGACATTCCTGCAGAACAGAGCTGGAGGGTCTGGATTTGGTCATTTCATCGCTGAAAGAAATGAGGTCCTGATTAGAAGGGGGAGGTAAAGAGAGAGTGTGACGCCTCCCTCAGGTTACTGGGACCAGTCAGCACCATGGGGGCTGCAGTACTCCACAATTAATTATGCTGAGGCTGTTCTCTCTCTGTCGTTTTAGCCACAAAATACAGCTCTTTACTGCAGCAAATCTTTTAAATTGTGTAAAAAAAAAAAAAAAAATAAGCTCAGGCTTCTCACATATGCACAGAGATGCACCTGGCAGTTGTTTGGCAGAGGAGAAAACAGTGGCTTAGCATACGAGAGCTGTAGGAAAGGGGCCATTCTTTTATCTTTGTCTTTCTGCAACGTCCTGCATTGGGAAGCCTGGTCTGTGAGGGCAATGATAACACAAATATGTAAATAATCATGACAGCAGCAATAAGGATATTTTTTTCTCTGGTGCATTGAGACATGGTGTTTTGGCAGCTGACACTGCTGCCTGCAGTGGAAACTGCTCCTCCAGCTTGGTTTGGCACTGTGAATCCAAAGTCAGGTCTTGTTTGAATCAGATACACGTCTTCTCAGAAACTGCAAAATCTGGGCTGACAAAAACTCAGTGTTAGAGTTGAGCGCTTGTGCTTGGCAATCATCTGCCTCTAGGAGGAGATAGGTGCTGGTCTTGACCTAAATTTCTTCACTGAGGGGAAAAGTTTTCACATCCTTAAAGCCTTTGCTTCAACAGGGTGCATATTTGTCCCTCTGCATGTCCTTCCCGACAGAGAAGGGAGTGCCACAACTTCTGTACTGTCTGGAGGCATACATGATGTCCTGTAAGAGACTTCATGTGATGAAAGACAAAGGCAGGGCAGGAAGAAGGGCAGGTCAGTGATTACTGACCTGATTGCCCCTGGGCTGCAGTGTGTAGCTCTGCAGTACAGGAGAACAGACGGTGTTGATTTTAGCAGAGCTTTCAAGAGTCTCACCTTAGATGGTAACTTTGTAGCCAAGTAGGAAGGATATGAACTAGACAAATGGACAAGAAAGGGCATAAAAATTGGCCACACTATTGAACTTAAAGGACTGTGACTTGTGTTTCACTGTCTAGCCAGGAGCCGGTTCCAGGCGGTGTTCCTTGGGGATCGATACTGGGGCTGGTATTTCATGATGCCTTCATCAGTGACCTGACTGCTGGGAGGGGATGTCCTCTCAGCAAGGTAACACTGAATTAAGGGGCAGGTGGATATGCAAAAGGACAGGGAGGACATTCAGAGCAGCCCCAACAAGCTGGAGGAGTATAAGTGCAGACTAACTGGAAGAAGTGCAGCTCAGGGCTGCTGACTGGGTTAAGGGTCAGGAGCACACAATGTGTGAGAGCAGTCTGAGAAACAGGCTTGGTTTGGCCTTGAGAAAAGTGGCCCAAGGGGGACTGCACTGCTGTTCTACCCTGTTTGAAGTTCTGACATCCAGTACCACAGAGAAGACAAATCCAGGCTCTTTACAGTGATATACAGTCAACTAGAAAAGGTTGCAGCATGGGGAATCACAGACTGTCGCAATGAAAGAAATATTTATGGTGAGAATGGGTTGCACACCAGAAAAGGATGTCCAAATTGGTTTGGAGTCTCCATTCATGGAGATGTTCAAAGCTCAGCAAGGCTCTGAGCAACTTGCTCTCCTTTGATACTTGCCCCATTTGGAAACATCCAGAGGTCCCTTCCAACCTAAATCATTATGTGATTCCATGTTTTTTTATTAATTGATTTGCCCTTCCATTAGAAATAATTATTTAATCAAATGATAAGACCATTCTGTTGCATCTCAATATCGGATGTACTTCACAGGGAAAAACCAGACTAAAGAAATACAGTAGTTGTGCAGCCAATCTTTCACACAACTTCATCTCACGGTAAAGAGTACCACTATATCTTAGTCAGCTGTAAGTGCCTCTGAACATAAACCTGCATAAAAATAATATATGGCAGTGAATCTCAGAAGACAGCTTTTCCCAGTAAAATCTGCACGTGACACATTGTCACAAGAATTATATATGAAGATAATAGTAAACCTTTTTTCGGACTGATAAACTACACCAAGTTGAAGTATTTTTCAGTTGGTTATCAGCATCCTACAATCATGGGAAAACTCAGCTGATACTAAATATGTCATACTGCAATATATAAAGCTCAGCTCCCTATCTTGTCTTTATGTTATAGTGCTTGTAATTGTCAGTGAAGGAGAGGACCATTGGAAAAATTAACTGGCTGTATCAAGATGAGACCCCTTATTTTAAGAGAGTTGCATATTTTAGAACACACTGTCTCACAGAGAATTGCTCAGTAAAAAGGCCTCTCTGATCTCAGGAACGCAGGCTTTCACAGGCAGTGTGGCTGCCCAGGTCTGCACCAGTGACACTGGTCAGTGACTCAACAATGCCTATTGGTTTCCCTTAAGGAAAATTAAGTCAGTGACATGGGGTCAAATTCCTTCAAGTGAATGTGTGGTTGAACTACAACTGTCTGCAGGAATACTGTTTTGCTGACATTTATTTTCTTAGAAGGGTTTCCCTTGATTACCTGTTCATCTGTAGTGAAAGAAGAGATTTCCCCAGAGAAATGCAGGTTCTTTAGTGGGAGTAGGTTTTCTCCCCTCAAATCCTGGTAGGGAGCAAGTTCTTCATAATTCTGTAGACAGCCGTTTAAGGGTATTGCTCTGGAGAAAGAGACCCAGTCTATCTTCCTCAAAGTGCAAGAGTCACTTTCCCTGAGATTTGTTTAAGCTACCTGTAAAATACACGTGACTTTAAACTGTCAGCACCATAGGTACTAAATCAAGAAAGAGAACAGCCGTTGCTAGGAAAAGAGATTTTACAGTCTATGAAAATATTGCCTGTAGCAGGAAACAAAATGGGTTGCTTAATTGCAGTGCTCTCAGCTCCCTGGTTGCCCCACTGCCAGCTGCCTGCTGCACCCAGCACAGTGTCCTGTCCCTGCCATGACCAATGTGCCCCTCCATCGTGGCCTGAAACATCACCACACTTTCAAAATAGGATGCAGGATGACAGTGCAGTTGGTCTTGTTCAAATCTTCTGGGATATGTGTTGTCTGTGGTAGGAGAGAGGGTGAACACAAGTGCAGTTGTTGCCACAGGGGCACAGTGATGAATTCCTGTACTGCTATAAACATCTCAGGCACCAGGAGCAATTGGGAGAGGTGGGTCCAAGGGGAGGAATGCATTTACTGTCTGAAATGCAGTATGAAGCAATATGGTCAGAGAAGCTAGTAGCCTAATCACATTAGTGTGTGCTAGAGCTGCTGGGGACTTATTTAAAATGACTTGAGATTGCAGCTGAGAAAAGCAGCTCTGGCAGAGTAGCCTGAGGAAGAAACTGTGTGTCATGGCTGTCAACCTTCTCCTCTTATACCAGGTGAAAAATAGAAAAAAGCACCCCAAAATAAACAGCTACCAGGAGCATGTCTCTGCAGGACAAATGTGACGTAGGTGCCACCACTGGTGTGGTGACCGGCCACCTTCACCCTCCACTGTGCTGTCGGGACTGCAGGGCTGTGAGAAGCAGAGATTGGCAGGAGCTGCTGATGGCTGGAAACCCCCCAGCCTCTAGACCCTGGTGCCTGAACAATATGGATACAGAAGGGAAAAGTCCCTAGGGAACACTCTACCACATCATGGAAAAGGACCAGGTTTTCTAGGTCCCAATCTAATATGCTTGTGACCCAGAGCAGACTGACAGAGGTTCCTCTGGGCCCTGGTTGCTCTGTTTCTGAAGTAGAGGTGAAAGTATTTTTGACATATGATGCTAAACTTCTATGTGAGAGTAACAGCTTGGAGATATTCAGATGGGAGGAGCAAGAAATATGTTATTTTTACTAGACTTCAATTCTATTGTAAAGACCTTAACAAACAGGCACCAGGAAAGTAAAACCAAGAATATATTTGCTTTCTAGACCTTACCTTGCAGAGCAATTTTGCTTCCTACCAGTACAGGCACCTGTGAATGTGTACTAGCCAAGGATGGCCAGCTGGGAATGCCCTAAACTTACCAGGAAATTTGGATTGCTCCTGCTTATTCCCTTGAGCATCTGAAGGCACATGTAACCCTGTATTTTTATTGAGATGTGACAGAATTGGTAAATCATGTGCATATTATTTATCTATTATTGTTTACTAATAAAATTTCAGATTTCCACTTACATACACAAAAGGAGGTTGTTCTCTAGTGCTTGAATAACATGTAACTTAACAGAAGACTAAAGCATCCCTTATAATCCATCATTAAAAAATACTTGACAATACTGTACCAAACCATGCCATACCATACCATACCATACCATACCATACCATACCATACCATACCAAACCAAACAATGTATATTGGCTTTCATGCTGCTATGGTCTGCAAGGGCATCGTGCTGTGGCCCACCTGAGGGAGCAGGGGGCCCTGGGCTATGCCAGTATAATGTGGTATTTCTGGTGGTGCATGTTTGTCTATTTTACAACACCCAGTGTATAACTTCTTTCAGGCTCTGTAAACCCCTTATGGTTGTGAAAACAGAGGAGAGACTAGAATTATTTATACACAGAGATATTATTAGGAGCAAAATTAATGAGAACACTATGGGTAGGAAAGATGAGACTGAAGGAGTACTTTGTGCCACAGGGACCTGACTTAACTGCTCCTCTTCCAGAGTGACTCCCCAGTGTGTGCACTGGCAATTTCAACCCTCAAGACAATGAAAACTAAACCAGACAGTGAGAAATCCTGGACATTATATTTTTACACAATGTTTCCCTCTTGCTGGGAAATGACCTCTTAGCCTCCTGGGCACAAATGCCCCCATGGCCTAGAGCAGTGGCAGGGATGGCAAGTGGCACCCATATGTCATCTCTGTGACTGCTTGCAGCCTACTGGGAGACAGGCTGTGATGGAAGAGGAGTCAGCATTCAAAGATAACCCCTGCCAGTCAGTGCAGGCTGAGATATCAAGTTGCCATGGATGCATTTTTCAGACTGAAAACTGCCCCTTGGTTACTTCCCAAGAAAACTGTATTCCTCATAGGACCTGCAGTAGTCACAGGACACTTCTCAGGTTGAAGGAGGTTATTTCAATTCAGTGTGATATTTGGGGCTACTAGAAAGGAGGATGAAATAGAGCATGAAATACATTTTTTCCTAGTAACTCAGTAGTAATGATGAACTAGTTTAAGGTCTGGAGAGTTCCAAAGAAAAGGCAACATATGGGAAGCCTGACCATTGCTTTTCATGGAAGTTCATACCAGGCTCCTGTGTCAGGCACTGCTCCTTGCTGGGCAGGGATGTGGTGTCTTGCAGGGGACAGGCATCTCACCTTGGCACGCTCTGCCAGGGCCAGCTTGACATGACATGCAGAGCCTTTCATTTCTGAGTAGCACCATGTGCACAGCACCATTTACACTTTTAAGAAGATGCCATCAAATAATGGGAAGCACTTCTGCAGCTGGGTAATTGAATTCAGAGCAATCCATTCCTGAATGGAAAATTAGTAACTTGGCAGCTTCAGACTTTACTTTTATTAACTCTTTCCCTAACACTCAAGAAACAATCCTCTTAAATCTTATGAAGTAAAGAAACATCTTAAGACTTACAAGAACTATGATACTTGTGCATCTTCCCAGTTCATATGCATACCACACATTTATATTTCATATCCAGCATGTTTGTCCCAGAAATGTCCTAAAACACCTGCCTTTAAGACAAACAATACCACTCACAGTGAGCAGTTTGCAGAAAGCACAGACACCATCCAGCCTGGATAATTTCAACATAGGCTGACCATACAGAAGTTCACACACACACAAAAAAAACTTGTGAATCATGTTGCATTTATGGGTGAAATGAGTTCCTATGCCTGGGTTGGCATTAACAGAGTAACTCTGTTGCCATTGCTCTCATTAATGCAGCAGTAGGGAAAATGCTCTCCATCACAACATCTCTTCAACATCTCAAATGAGTCATGTGTATGTAAAAAAAAAAAGCCAAAACTCTCATAGCTCTTACCTCAGAAGAAATTTCATTAAAATTTTAGGAGTTTTCTATTGGAAAAATTGTTAAAAGCTCTTATCTCAGCATTCAGATAGGTCATACAGTCTTGCTGAGCATCATTTTTTGGTCTACTCTGTACAACTAGAGCTGGGAAGTAAAGGTACATGGCAAATAAGTAGAAATATGTATAAGGGCAGTAAAAAAACAAATTGCTTGATTCGCTCTCTTGGAATTTATTCCCAACATTTACAGCAAACTGAATAATCAAGTGAGTAAAGCTGTACTTCAGACTTCGTATAAATTCAGCACTAATCTGATTACAGAAATAATTCTTTTTCAGGGGAAAGTAATATGTTGACTGAGATATAAAGCCTGAATATGCTGGGAAACAGAAACCTAGCACAAGAAAGCATATATCTGTCCTACAGATTAATTACAGGGAAGCACTAAACACAGAAAAAACCACTTTCCCTTTCTGAAAAAAAACCCCAAACATGCAAACTGAGCACGAAATGGAGTAATCCTGTTTGCTGAGAAATATCACAGCAGAACTCCAGAGAAAGAGGTTGACATGGCTGTCTTCACCAAGTGATCAGGGAGCCAGGGATGCCTTGCAGCACCCTGTGCATGTCACCCTGCTGTAGCAAGATTGCCCCTTATGGCTTCAGCAATGATGAAGGAGAACTGTTCAGCAGTTTTTGTTTATAGGATTTCATCTCCTTTAGAGTCGGGATTTTTGATGGAATTTTTTTTACTGCTGTTTTAAGAAACCTCAGGCATCATGCAAAATGCCTTCAGGAACATGGATTTGGGGTGAAAACTCCAGAGGGCAGCAGTTGGGTGAGGGGAGAGGTGCCACTTCTCTCAACTGGGAAGCTTCCTTCCTGGTGTGAATGGTACCTTTTGGCTTCAGGCACAGACTCTGCTGGTGGCCCTCAACTGAGGGCATGAAGCCAGACCCTGCTGGATGCCTTTTCTGCAGATCCCACTCTGCCTTGTGGGCAAACAGGTCCACATTCCCTGGAAGACACCATGCCTTGAACTGTACACACATCCGTCCAAATCTTCTGACTTGAGTTTTTTGTTCATGGCCTTCCACTTGGTCTCTGAACAGTTTTGGGCAGCAGCAGCACCCTCACAGTTTGAACCTGACATTGGCACAGGCTGGGCAGGGAAAGAAAGAAACAGGAACAGCTTTGAAAATGCCAGCATGGGTGGACCATACCTTCTGGTCTGGTGGGCAAAAGAACGAGCCTGCTTCCTGGGACTCTTTATTCAATGCTTTCTTCAATCTTATATTTACTGCATTTTCAATCAATTTCAGCATGTATATATAGATAAATATTCTTCTTACCCTTAATCACAGTTATTTTCAGTCCCTCAGATGTTGTGGATGTAAAAGCCCTGTTTTTAGGCCAGAAATTGCTACAATGGTGTGAGGATGTATAACAAAAGTCCAATCCAGGATACCTCAGCAAGGCCTATGTGGCTCCTACCCCTGACTCAAGCATTGGACAGAGCACAGATATGATATATGCTGGGAAACTGTCCTCACACACCTACTAAGAGTGCATCACAGACAAAAGACTGGGAAATGTGAAAATCAAATCAGAAAGAGGATAGCTCAGAATCCAGATCTGCCAGCTGACAGGAAGGCAGCCGAGCTGATGGCAACATACAAGGTAAAACCTCAAACCAGTTAGATGTTGATAGACATGGAGAAATCTCCAGAGAAACTGAAATGATTGGATAGATGTCAGCATCACTTTGAGAGTCCCAGTCTCACTACTGATTTTTTTTCCAGCACAGAAAAAGAGAAGAAAGTAATATAGAGATGTAGAGGAGACTGCAGTCATTAAAGCATTTCTATATCTGCTCTGCATTTTTCAGACCTCAAGGAAATCTCTGTCAGGAAAATTTGAGACTTTGGGGAGGTACATCTCATACAATGGTGGAAAAGAGCCTGTAATTTCACAGTAAGGCATGATCTGATAATCTTGTACTACATGTGATTTAACTTAAATTATCTCATTAAATGCTCTTCTTATTATTGCCCATTGTTGAGCAGCAATAGGTATCTGGAGCACTGCTGTATGGTTCCCCATGAAAAACTCAGTGATGTGGAAAATCTGTGTATATTTTTAGTGTAATATCTTTTAATGACACTGTGGTTCTTGAGTACAGGATCACAACACATAAACCAGGCTTGTTTACCTGCTTGCTTGCTTCCTTCCTTCCATCTCGTCCTGTTCCTGCCTGGCAGGGATCATGCCAGCCTGAGGAACTGACTCTGGTTGCCGACCTTCTTTAGAAACATGATTCACAGCTGTTGGGAATCTATATTACCAAAAATAAGCACCCCCAGCATGACTTTACAGAGCATCTAGACCTTTGCCTACTTGTCAAGGAAGGAGACTGTAGTTTATCCTAAATTCAAATGCTCTCTAAAACTTTGAGAAGCCTTGACATTAAATAAACACCCCTTGAGTTTCAATGACATCTAATAGACAGTCATCCATTAAACATGCTTGTAAAACACTTTCCTGTATATAACTGAATATCCCAAAGGCTATTTAAACTGTGCTTAATTAATTTCCAGTTTTGTTGATCTCCCCAATACAAAGGCAATGTCTGTTCATGACTAGGAACCATAATAGGGGCTTATTTCAAATTCTCAGGGTTTTCTTATGTCTTTTGTATTATTCAGAATCTCTCTGTTGAGAGTGGGATTAAACTATATACCTTTAAACTTTGCAAGAAAATACACTGCAATAAAAATAGTTAATGTTTCCCCGTAAAAAAAATTTAAAACCTGTTTGGAGCCAGGTAGCATCTGCCGAAGGCCCCCATTTATTCTGCCTGTTCACCCAAGCATAGACAAGAAGAGCAAACTGGGAAGCACTGAACAGCTGCAGCAGGGATGAGCCCCCCCCGGGTGGGCCACCACCCCTCCCTTCACAGGCTTCGATGCACACAGGACATGGTGAGTTTGCAGAGCACCTGCAGGAAGGATGAAAATTAAATTTATGGTTTATATCTGTTGCCTTTAGTCCTACTTGGAGCTGGGTCCCCAGGAAAATCCCTGTCCCAGGCCTTGCTCCTCATCCCACTGGAGTGCTGAGCAAGGTGATGGCAGCACGTGTAGCCCTGGTGTTTTGCAGCGCTCCCTGATGTGGTTTACAGGGTGAGCAGGAGAGGACACAGGGCTGTGAAATCCAGCCTGGCATTTGTCTGAGTCAGCTCCCAAGGAAAGGATGAAGGGTCTCTCTTCCACTATTCTCTTAAAGTGGCCACTAATTCAGAGTCAAACCGCAGAGACTTCACCTGTGAGAGACGTGGCTGTTTGGGCCTCAAAAATCACATGCTGGGCATGTTTGGGCAGGGGCCAAAGAGGGAAAGTGACCTGAGCCCTCTTGCATGTCAGAAAGGAGGCTTCAGTGTCTTGAAAGGACCTGTCCCCTAAACTGAAAGCTTGCTGCTCCTGGCCTACACAAGTGTTTCAAGTCCTGGTCAAAGTCTGGTGGGCAGCTCTTCTCCCAGGTAATTGTTCTCTCTCATCCATCAAACCACCTCCCAAGTTCTGGTGTGTACAAGAGACACAAGGATTCTCTTGATAGGATTATTTATATTTATATTTCTTTATAAGCAGGTCAGAAAACAAACAAAAAAACAACAGCTACCAAAATCCCATGACAATAAGGGAGCAAAGCAATTCATCACACTACATTTTTATATTTATACAGCTCTGCAATAATATCCCAAATAGGAAAGATAAAAAGCAGTCCATATAATTCACATGTTAATAGCCCACATATTCCAGAAAGGAAAAAAAGAGAGGAGATAACTGCCAGAGAATAGACAATGAAAGGTCAATGCAGATCAAGAGTCTGGCAATCTTCAAACACAAAAGAAACACCATAGAAACTTGTATTTAAAGAAGAATCAAACAACATTAAAGAATGTTAATGAAAACCAGGTAGGCATTTCATTTCCCTGAATGAAAAGTGCTTTTCAAGTGTGTTTATCCTCAGATAAAAAGAAGAGAGTCAGTGCAGAGAAGTGATGTCCTTGCAAAACCCCAGCAGAGCTCAGACTGCAGTGTTGGCTCCTGGGATGGCCTCTGAAGTTAAGCAGGAAAGGGGGCTGAATTCTGCCTCCTTTTTCATCTTTGCCTGCACCTTTTGCTCACATTCTTTTGTATGTGTAAGTCCCAGGAAGCATCGATGGAGAAAAGCAGAAGGATGTAAACTTGCTGCTAAGTCATGAGGACAACCTCTGCTCGTCTCATCTTTGGCAACCTGATTTTGCAGGGCTGTGTCCAAACCGTTGTCATTGCTATTCATCTCACAGCTGCACTTCAGAACTTTCACCTGCAAATGGGATTACAAATGCAATCATTAGTACAGATTCCCCAAGAAGCTTTCACAGTATTACAATTAGATTTCCCATTCTAGCAGCATCTAAATCAATATGATATGATTAGTTACTCTTGTGGATTACATGCTGCTGTACAAAACCTTCACACACAGAAATCTGAGTAATTTAATCAGGCACTAATGGATTCTGGGAATGCTCCCACTGTCTAGAAACTTAAAATCATTCTGTCTCTATAATAATTTGCCATTATGCACCTGAAGCTAAATTGCCTGACATACCTGACAGTGGACAGCAGTGATTAAAACAGGTCACATCTCATCAGCCAAAGTGGCAACTCCCTCTGAATTCACTTTGAAAACTGAATTTGAGGAGGAAAAAGAAAAAAAACAAAACATCTTTTCTTGTTTTTCCTGGCCTATAACTTAGGTTTTAAGCTGTCTTTTTAAATACATCTATGTGTGTATTTGTGTGTGTGTTAGAGAGAGAGAGAAAGACAGTGTAAGTGATATCCATTTCTCATTATTTGAGTCAAGGTGAGAGGAATATATGAACAAATGGTCCTGGGGAAATGCAGCAGAGCAAGGCAGAAATGAACACATTATTTTATTTCTCTGAAGGTGCTCAGCACTGCTGAGCAAGATATTGGGAAGGAGGAACCTTTCTGGAAGAGTCTTGAAAGAAAAGAATCCTTGGCTGCCACTGTCAGCAACTCACAGGAGAGAGCAATGCTGTGCAAAGGAACCTGAACTGCTGATAGCTGCTGTTCAGGAAAGGGTTTGCACCTCATGTTTCCCCATCTTGGATTAACAGCTCAGCCTTGCACCTCTGAGCTGCAGCTGCTTTCCTCTGCAGCCATCCTGGGACTGCAAACAGCCCTGAAAAACAAACCACCGAGCTCAGCGCTGCAAGGGCGGCTGATGGTGGTGGGGGGAAAACACACAAACTCATGCATGGAGAAACAGCTACAGCTTCATTTGAAAAATTGGGCCTGTATATTTCTAGGCAGAAAATACTTAGAAATGTGCTACTGCTCATCTCTTATCCTACCAATGTGCAACAGCTTATACCTAAGAAATACAAGCCATTATGTTACTGTTGGGGACATTACTTTTTTTTACGGCACAGTCCTGGCCCATAGTGCCTGGGGACTTCTACTTTTGAGGAGGATTTTTCCTGTGGTAAATTGATACTTCAAAAATCCAGTTGGCAAGAAAAGAAAGAAAAATACCTGTCCATGGAAACTTTTCTAAGCAATAATTGCCAGTGAACTCTGCCCTCATTATAAAACTCTACATAGCCTGACATAAAAAAGCCCCATGATGCACATACACTTTTCACCTCTGTATTCCCCACAATAGTCTCAGTTATGTTACTGTGTTCAGATATGCTGGCCAGTGGCAGTGTTATTCTACATCTTTTTAGGGGTAAGGTGTGGTCTGTGTGCTGAGCCAGGAGCGGAGTGTGCCCGGGCTTTGCTGTGCCCACAGCACCAGCAGCAGTGGCACCACCAAAACCCCACTGGCACTGCTGTGCTGTGCTGTTAGTCCCCTTGACAAGAGGCTGTTAGAAAAAACTCTTCTTTATTGGAAGTGCTGAAGGAAATCTGTGGAGGTCATTAACTAAAGCAATTTGTGCCGGTGGCATTTGGGCAAAGGGAGGAGGGTGCTGGCAAGCACCTGGTCATGGCCACTTGTCCACCCATCCTGTGCAGCCCACAGTCCACACCGAAAGGAAGGGCTGACATTTACTGCAGGCTGGAGATTGGACCACTGCATTACCATTAATAAACAATAAAGCTATTAAGGCATATTAAAGCTTGGCAATGAACTTGTCAAAATGGATGATCTATAAATCAATATAAACAGCGGTGACAGGCAGTAATTGAATTCCAGTGGTCCCTCATAACATGCTAAATATGAAGGGACATGACATGCTGAAAATAAAGTAAGAAAGCTGAAAAATTGATAGCATTAACGTTCTCCTGGTGAAACGTGGCATCACTTTAGCCCTTAATGGGGATCAAACTGTGAATACGTATTGACTTCTTCTTTTAAAACAAGAAAATGGCCACGTATATCTAAGACTTCCCAATTTAGAAATGGCTGCTCAAAAAGTTCACAGCCACGCTGGATGTCACTGCCACAGAGCAGCAGACAGAGCTCTCCTCCAATGGGTTCATTAGCAGGACTTCTTGCTTTACTTGGGTAGGAAGAAAGATGGGGTTTGTACAATCCAGAAAGCCTCTGAAGTTGATTCATCCATTTTCATCTTCCATAAAGGACCAGCAAAAGCCCATTGGGCAGGAGAAGTTAATGGTAGCATGCTGCCAGGCTCGGGTGGCTATGTATCTTTCAAATTCAAATATAACAAGCCAGGCCTCAAATATCAGCAGAGATCGAGACAATCAGAATGGAAAGAAATTGGTGAAGTCGCAGCAAGCCTTTTAATGTAGATTCGAGTGACAGCAAATAAATCATGACAGCTTCTGTGATGGAACCAGGGCCTCATTCTTTATTTTCTCTTGATGTGCTCCACTCAGTGAAGCCTTTCTTAGATGATTTTCTCAATTAAGCCCTATGCCACTGGAGTTCAGAAAATGCTGAAATGGACGGTTCAGGCATCTTACTGAGGGTTATTTTCTCTATGCCACCTCATTCATGGGCAGGGAGCACCTGTATTCAAAAATCATGGGGGATATTTGCATTTAAAGCTATAAAAGAGTTACATAAATGAGTGTCCATGTATGAGTGGTGGCCTGCTAATAAGGTCCTGAGTGGTTAAGAGCAGCAGAGATGGGACAGGGACTGGTCACCAGTGCAGAATCAGTGCATTAAACAAAGAGCAGTAGTTGTGCCTGACTTGGCTATCACCACTGGGCTAAAACTGCTGCATGGATAAAGTTCCAATTTAACAAGAGGTAGAACTTCTTTAGGGCCACTCTGCACCACTGTGTCTTGAAAACAGCCCATGTTTGGAAGAGAGACAGGTGGGGGAGGAGACATTTTTTGAGAGTTACTCTGTTTTGAAACAAAATCTAAAATTAACATGGAAAAAACCCTACAAAACAAATCAAGGAGGCAGCACTTTTTCATTTTAAATATAATTTACCCTTTGAGGTCAGCCAAGACTCCTCTCACCTATTTGATGTGCATTCCGTCTTCAGATTTGCTGAGCATGTACTGATATAACATGAAATGTTAAGGAAACCTGTGATAAGAAGTGTAAAACCTTTAGAGATGATCTGTAGAAATGTGGGACTTGCATCATCCATACTTTGTGTGGAGACTGGTGAAGCAGGTCTCAAACAAAACAATTTTGCCTGTGGGGATATTGAGGGTGCCAGTATAAAGCATCCCTGCCAACTCTTGTACACCATTTCCCCCCATGCCGTCCTAAACTCCTCAATCAGGAGCTGTGTGTTACCTTCCTGTGCCTTTAAACCTGCAGGAGCTGGGAAGCATGATGTGCACTAATAGTACTGCCTTTAACCAACAGGACAGCTCTGACACATTGTCTACTGAAATAGATGAACTTGCCTTGACTTTTCCCTGCATTTGCATCATCCTTATTTTTTTCTTACATGGATATTTTTTACTGTCATTTAAAATATGAGAATTTAGTCAACTGAATGCAGTACTGATTAGGTCAGTATTATAATTGTGCTTCATGAACACCTACTGCTTGTATATTACATCTCTCCAAATTCCCATTACACTATTAATCTAGGTTTTATGATACTTCAGAACTGAAGCATCAAAAAACTATGATGTAAGTGGAAGAACTCACAGTGGCAATCTACAAAAGAGCTCATATGTGTTATTATGAACCCAACAAAAAAACAAAACAAGTGAGCCTGTTCGCAAAATCCGGAGAGTCTGCTGACCTGTGAGAACAAGTAAAAACCAGGTATGACATGGCAATAGAGGGATTTTCAACACTGCCTGCAGCATGTCACCATACTGGGTTCAGGGCTATGTACTTGTTCTTCAGTGTAGATGGAAGAAATCCAGCCCTCTCCACTCAGATTTCCTTTCTCCAGCACCTGTGGGGGAAGAGAAGCAGCCTGTTGTGATTGTGTTAATACACTACTCACATTTCCATTTGTTGTTTTCTCAGTCACTATGCTCAGAGAAGGGTTTTGTACCATAAGAGAAACCTTTACTCCCCAAATACTTACACCCCAGGGAAATTACAACATAAGCATCTCAGTCACTGCTGTATTTGGTTCTTGTGTAGTGTAATTGTACTACAGCTGTTGTGCTCAAGCAAGGCAGGACACAAACCTGCTCTGCAGAGTCAGGGAGCAGAGAATTGCCCCACCTGCCTTGCACTGCCATGCACAAGCTCCCTGTCCGTGTGTCCTCCTCAGCAGTCCACACCTGGGGCCAGGAAAGAGGGATGGTAGAAAGAAAAATGGCTTAAAATAAAGTGACCAATGTTCAAATGAAGGCTTATAAGGAAGTGTGATAAATCTGTCTTGTGCTTCATCTGTACTTGGAACAAAACCAGAACAAGTTATTTTTTACGGGAATGCATCACCTCATTTTCTTATGAAATAATCATCTCCTTGCAGGGTACTAGAAAGGGATTTCCCTGGGGGATCTTGGTAGTGAGAAAGGCACTAGGAACCTTTCCAAAAGCTGTAGTTCCCTAGGCAGAGCAAGAGTTTTCCTCTTCTCAGCCCCAACCCAAGTTGTAACTCATTTGTGATCCTGGCTCTATATCTATTCCTAATCCTCACCCTTCTCTAGCTCTATTACTAGAGGAAAAGAAAGAAGACTGCTTTTTTTTTTTTTTTTTTTTCCCTAATGTGAGTCTGAGAGAACTTCCCAACCCATGTTTAGGGGTAGGGTTGAAAGAGAAATTGCAGTACACCCATGGCAGTGAGACTGAAATGGTGTTGCACAAGGGAATCAGAGACTTCAGAGAAGGTAGCTGTGAGAAGTATTTAGCACGGGTAAATACCAGAGGAAAACTGCCAATGGTTCAGCCACAGTTGGTTTAGGGTTAATAGTAAGTTTAGGGTTAAGAGAAGAATAAAGTTCAGAGTTTTATTTGCAGTGTGGCTGAAAAAGAGCAGCAAAAAGAGATCAAAGAATGAAGCAGTAAAATATTTCAGGTTCATCTGTCTCACTAATCCTCACCAACTAATAGTGAGGTGGAGAGGAATGAGTGACACATTGTTTAGATCCACCTCTGAACCCAATGATGCCTCCTGACAGGGCAAAACACCTCCCAGGGGCCAGGTACCCTTTCTCCTGCACTGGCCAACACAAAAAGGACTGAGATTAAGAAACAAATGTAGTTTTCTTTCAGTATTGGTTAAAGACTGATTATTCACAAACTGTACTCTCTCTAATTTTTGACCAATAGCCAGCACTAGATCTGGCTCCTGAGTCAAACACACCATGTTCTCGAAAATACAATACCAAAAAAGATGTTTTGCCTAAAGTGCCTAAAATTGGGCCTGGCAGAAGGAAAATAGATGCTACTCAGACACAAACTGTGCTGAAACACGTTTCTGGTTGTCCCTAGGCTCATTATTTTCCCCCTGTTTAAGAACAGCAGTGTTTGGTGTCACCAGTCTCTGGAAGCTGCCTAACCAGAGCCTGCTACTGTTCACCTGTCCAGGTGCAAACGAGTGGTACAAGGCTGCTTTCACTGTCTCCATGGCTGCTCCTGCATGTGTCAGAGACCTACTGACAAAAGCAAGATGTTTGATTCTTGCCAGCAGAAAGCACTTGTGATCTTATTGTTCCCTGGACATGAGGACAAATAGTTATTTACTGTGAACTGAAGACTCACTGCAAGAAGTTAAATGCCTTTGGTGGTTATGAATGTAAATACATGTGCCTTCTTGAGATGAGACTCACAGATTCCAGGCATTGCTTCCTGCTTCATATTTTGGGTGAGTAGTCAACCCTGAGCTTGAAGAACATAAAGTTTGAAGAGCATCCTCTTTCTTCCCTTCCTCTCCATGATTGCTAGGCGAGGGATAGGGAAAGCAGGCTGAGTCCAACTGTGGCAAAACTCTTGAGAGGATATGCAAAGCCATCTTTTTGATTATGCAATCCCTATGCAAGCCCTTTGCCTTTAAAATATGATTAAAAGCAGTGGCCAGGAGGAGTTCACCTTTAGAAAATGACACTTACAAGAAATCACTTCCCAAACAGATACTTGCCTGAGTCCCTGAGATGAAGAAGAGGTTTGATGGATAAGAAGGCAATACTAAAATGTCTCTTCACATAAGAAAACAGAAAGAGAACAATCATCAGAATTTATCAGCCTGAGAGGAGCAGAGTGTTTTCTTGGCACTGAAGGGACCCAATACACTTAATCGAAACCAGAGCACAGACTCACAAGAGACAGATGTCTTTGCCATATAAATACCACATAAATGAACTTTCTGGAACGGGGATCCTATTTAAGCACACACCACAGTGACATCTGAGAAAGACATAACCAAACAAAGCAGAGCATGAAGTTGGTATCAGCGCTGGAACTGCAGCAATTTTTGAAGGGTAATGGCCCATCTGCCGACCATGCTTGGGGGTTATGGCTTTGATATTTTGGATCTTCTTCTTTGCACAGACCAAATAACCTCCTCGTAACACCTGAATCAACACACATGCATTTACAAATCACTGATTTTTAATCCGTTCAGGCCAAAATGTTGTCCAGACTCATCAAAATCCTGCCTCCTGAAGGCAACAGGAGCTTCCTGGTGAAAACAGGAGTGAGCTGTGTTTCAGGGTGAGCTGTGTCCCAGGAAAACACTGCTATATCCATGACACATCCCAATGCACAGCAGCGATGTAACATTGCCACAGTTCCAGAAAATGCTCAGAAAATAAGCAGTGCACTGAGAATGCCAGGCAGGACACCTCTCTTTTGATAATGCGCCAAATATAAAAGCAGAACCATAAACTTTCTTTTATGATGATAAATTGAGTCTTAAATGGAATCAGACTTGAGCCCAAACATGACTTCTACATGGCTGCTGAATGTAAAATATAGAATATGACTTCAGTTTCCTAATAGAGACAAACAGACTGTGTAGGTCTTCCTTGCATGTAGAGGGGCAGAAAGGAATAATGCAAAGACCAAGGCTTTGCAACAGCAGCCTGCGTGAAATACACATGGGAAGAACAGCTTAGTAGCTCTTCATGTTAGAATAAGCTCTAAGAGCATGCAGGCATCACTGGAGGAGGGCAAATACAAACCTCTCCTTGGGAACGGGTGAGCTGACATCATAGCCCTCTACGTTAACCCCTGGCACTGATTAGCCTATTCCCCACTCCCTGGAAAAGCAGTCTACAAATAGTGTCAGGCCTGACCTACTTCTGCCTGCTTAGCTGCAAATTTCAGTGATTGCAGCTTTTCTGTGCTGGGTTTCTTCCAGCAAAATGTCAGACTTTTCTACCTTGCTCGTCAGAGGCATTGAGTAAGTCCAAGGTCCCAAAATATGTTCCTCTGAGCTGGAGAGGAGAGGGAGGGATAGATGTGGTGTGAGAGGGCATCCAGCATGCTGTGTGTTCATGGCATCAAGTAAATGGCACTGTCAGAAAGGAGTGATGTTTTCAAGGCATGGCTTGCACATCTGGATGAAGGCAGACTGCTTTTCACAGGCAGGCAATACCTTTGTAAAGAGACATGGAAGCCTGAGCAACATGCTTAACAGCACATTTATTCAGTGAGAAGTATTATACAAATGTCATGTGTGTTGAACCCAGTGCTCTGAAGGCTGAGAGGAGATGGAGTGAATAGGTAAGGTCATCAGCTAACTCCAGAAAAAATCTTATTGCTGCAGCTCAAAAGCACTGTGTTCTTTTTTACTGCTGAGCTCTGCCTTCTGAGCAACAATATTCAGGGAAATCTAGTGGAATACAAAAAGTTTTGTCCCTCGGCTCTTCCAAGGATACATGTCACCTCTTTGTCCCAGTCATTAGGAATTAGGCTGCAATTGATACAGTCATTTGGGGAGTTAGAGTAAGATAATGAATTAATTAGTTTTAGTTTTTTTATTTCACCGCTGTGACTTGACCATTAATCATTTCTTAACCGGATTTTTTTTAATCCCCCTACAGTCATACAAATTGAACACTAAATTTAAATGGAGCAGTAACATTGCATCCTAGTCAGAAGTAAGGAAAAACTTCCAACTTCATATCTCCATGAGACAGAAGTAGCTGTACCATGTTAGTATTAGGAATTTTCCTATTAATAAATAGCACAGAAAAAAAAATTAAAAGAACCCCAAACCCAAAAATAACAAAAAACCCCACCATCCTGCCATTAACTGAAGCATGCCTTAACTGAAAAATTCCTACAAGATCCATCTCCTCAGCTCTTTATTATCCTGTTTCCACAATGCAAGTGAGAATAGAAGCACAGGCCCTAACAATGTATATTTTTCTGCTGTGCTGTGCTCAGTGCTATATAAATGCTCCATCCTTGAAAGGGAGCATGAGCTCTCGTCGCAGAGCGGTGCTGGATGGTGAAGTGCCACGACCTTCCCAAAAGCGTCTCCTTGTGAAGTCCCTCGGTGAGGCCACCACACCGCACAGCCAAGGATGAACCGACCACAAAGAAGGCAGGAAGGGTCTCCATGTGGGGTTCCATGGGGGAGGTTTGTTCCAGCCACGTGCATGAAGAGGTCCAGGGACAGAGACAGGGAACAGGGGAGAGCCCAGGTTTATATAGGGGAGTGGAAAGAGCATCGGAGACCAAGGATCTGAGGGCCCAAAGGTGGTACGCAGGCGGGAGCAGGGAATGGAAGCCAATAGAGAGCTCTGAAGGAGTGGTGGTGGATCAAGGGCCAGTGGGGGAACAGGGAGTGGAGAACCTTCTAGGGCATGGGATATTTAAGGTAACAAAGGGTGGGGAGGCCAATGGGCCAGCTGGGGAAACAGAACTGGGGTACATTAACATAACAGAACAGAGCAGCCTGGGGGAAGCCTTTTCTGTCACCCTAACCTGGGGAGGATCTCTGGACTTAAGGATGGTCCCATCAATGGACTCTCTTTGTCCTTTTGTCCGTAGGCCCACCAGCCTCCACAGAGCTCCAGTTTAAACTTTTCCTCACAGCTATACTGGTGCCAGGAAAATCAAAGAAGACTGTAAATGTGTGAATTTGGGGTGTGCTTTCAATATATAGATCTTAGTATAAATATATACATATCTTAGTATTTATCCTAATTCTCTTCAGTTTTGTAACATAATATGTTTATTAAATCAATACATAGAAACTATTGTTAGGCAGATGGCAGAGTCTGGTCTTAATTTGAGGTAGTTGAAGAAGAATCATTCCTCTTTGAAAATAATAGGGAATTTCTTTAATGATTTTGGGATTTCTTGTTGCAGCAAAATGTTGCAGCAAAATTCACTACAGCCTATTTTTTATACAATTCCATTAAAGAAGATTAAGAGATGAAAAAATTGCTTATTCAGACAAGACACATAATGTGGATTTTTTTACTGCTGGGGAGTCTTTGGAAAGCTTCTGCAGTGACCACTTTTGCAAAAACAGCAAATTCATCCCGATTTGACAGGCAAACTACAACCGAGTAACGAAGTACATATTTATGCACTGTTTGCACACAAATCCTCAATTGCATGCTTGAAAATCAGTGGAGCACTTCAACTCCTATAGCTATGTATAAAAGGGCTGAATAATTTTATGGTCAGCAATAATAGCATTTTTACTTTTGCAAATAAAGGAAACTTGGGTCAAGCAGAAATACGATTGCCACAGGCATTAAAAAGCAACAAGCACATACGTGTATGTGTAGCACTGTGTACTCATCCAAGTTCATAATGCTTGGATGGGTATATCATCAAATCTTCTGCTAATACTCAGTTTCACATTTGTTTCCTTCAAGTGAGGTCTGCTCTGTTGAGTCCCAGAGGCACGTAAAGGCACTGAGCAGCCAGACCCCAGCACTGGGTGGGGAAGGTTGCAGGCTATTTAGGGCCATTTTAGAACAAATGGATTGAGACCCTCTCTGTCTCTCCTTGGCTTTTGTAGGGAACAAAGCAACTCCAGAGGGAACATGAAGGACACCTAACACTGCCCTTCTACCAAGGATGTGGGGAACCAATGTGAGGCTTGAGGGGCTTCCACCTACCCCTCCAGTGCTCTTCTTGGCAGGACACAGAGCTCAGGTGGTAGCCCTGTTTGGTGTACTAGCCTTGTTCCTAGGGAAGTGGGATGTTCTGGCTTCTTGACTCTGTAGAACTGACACAACTGAACCATTGGCCAGTAATATGTCCTAAATAGCAAATATAGGGATGTAGATTGTTCAAGCATATTAGACAGTCATTTAATGAGGCATTAGGACACACTAAAAAATCTTCTAAATATCAACCAGGAATGTCTCAGGTGGACCTGATTCTGCCTTGGCAAGGAAGAAGGGCTGGGTAATGTCTGAGGTGTCAGCCTGGACTCTACCCCTATTTCAAAGTGTGATATTCAGCTCACAGATCATGTCAAGTGAGTAACTGAGTCCTGACTTCGCAGCCTAGGCCTCAGTAGAGCTATCCAACCCTACATCACTCTTTCCTCATCCCCCTTGGTTTCTTGCCACTGATGGTCTCTACAGATGTATTTGAAGGAGCAGAAATGTATGGTGGATTTCTGCAAACTAACCTAGAAGACACTTCACTCTTCGCCTACTTTGAAGAGGGATTGATTTTTAGTGATGTTCACAGGGGCAACAGGGGCCCCTTGGGTCTCAGGGCAGCTGGAGGATCTTCCCCCCTAGCAGAATGCCCAGGAATATAGCAAATGACAGAAACACATGAGATGTTTCTCTCTGATGGTATTAACTCTGATAATAATGTCGCCAGCCCAAGAGAGACTATATTTCTCTTTCACAGACTGAAATAAAAAGTTAGCATTTTGAGAGCTTTGCATACATTACAGGAATTAGACATACTGCACCACAAGCACTGCTGTGCTGCATGGGGCCTCTGCAGTGCTTGGGATCTCTGTGTCCATAAATCAGACACTCCAGGAAGCATAAGAGGGTGATCTGTCCTGCAGCACCACATGGGAGGTGCAGTTCACTCCTGATGGCAGCTCAGAGCTACCTGTGGGAGCTGGAGCTCACACCTGCAGCACAGGGGCCTCAGGGACATGTTGCCCAGGCATTCAGCAGCAGCTTCTTCAGCAGCTTTTGCCATTTTGAACAATGTCCCTTCCCAAACAGGCTCTGCTCTCTTTTCCCAGCTGTTCCAACTGCAGCCAGCATGCTCCAGTGAAGCCAACAGAAAAATACACAGTTGTTTCCTCTGCACTGCTGTGCTTGGAGCTCTACCAGGATGAGGGAGCAGATCCACATGCTCCCTTCATGTGCCCAAGGAATGCTGGTCCAGAGACTGTAACTGAACCTTATCCAGGGTTATACAGGAGCTGAGATTTAAACTGAAGTTTCTTCCCTGTCTTGCTCCAACCGTCATGGAAAGGCACAGCAAAGTAGCTGGTGGCTCCCTTGGCATGGGACTAGGTCTCTACAGTGCAAATCATCGATTTCTTTTCCTAAGAGGACAGCAGGAGGCCACCAGTTTAAGTGACTTGACTTAGTTGCTCACATGCAGAAAGAATTAATTTGTAATGGCTGTAAAGCAGCAGGACAGCCAGGTGCAATCATGAATCTCGGCAGCTCTTCATATTTATATTAGGCCCTTTGCAGCTGCTCTAGAGGCGCCTCACTAACTCTGAACTTCCCCTGAATACCAAGTGACTATGGCTGCATGCAGTGCACTGTCCCTCCTTCCAAGAACACACAGACATAGCAGAGAAAGATAAAATAATCAGAGGAAGTGGTTGGAAAGTTTTTTCCATTTTGAGAAAAAAGGGATTATTTTCCTTCAAGAGCAGTGTGAGAGGACGGGATAGCCTAAATCAGAAGTCTTCTGCAATCAGGTTGGAGCTGTCACATATCCAGGAGCAGGACAGCACAGTTTGTAACCCTGGCCAAAAGCTGGAAAACTTGTTTTTAATCCAGTTTTAGAAGTAGAAATCTATTTATGTCTTTGTATATATACATTGTATGCAAGTGAGACACTCTGGCAGAAGAACATACATGAAGCTGGGCCTTCACTAAGCACGGGAGCGGTGATGGAACACCAGTGCTATGAATTTATAGAGTTTGGATCCAGCCTCTCCCCAGAACTTTGTCACTTGTTGGACTGCTAACACAAATAAGGATGCCTGAATTAGGTGATTCATGCCCCATTCCTGAAATGGTTGGTCAAATTTTGTGCCAAGACTTATGTGATTGGGGTTATGGACCACACTTGTGCACCTTCACCTGTGCTTGTGTTCCAGTGTCTTCTAGGTGTGTATGGGCTACATTTGGCTTTAATGCGTCTATTAATCTTTTGATTGTTTTTTTTTCTTCATCCTTGTGCCATGGTGTAGCACACATGGGTGTGATGGAGTCATTCAGGCACTTAGGCACTTGGCCCACACATAGCTGGGCAGATGAGCTGACATTTCTCTTGCTTGAAATCTATGTCCTGATTACAAGAGGTTAAAAAGTTTGCGCCATAAAGTTTTGACAAGATGTGTCATTTTCATTAAATGTTTCATAAGGAGATTTGGCAGAAAGGGGACATTTCTCAAAATTAAACATGGTTGGGGTTCTGATTTAGTTCATGAGACATGAGACATGAGCCTCTGCTTGGCAGAATCTGCAGTGTAAAGCTGTGTGTAGAGCAAGGTGATCAGCATGGACCTCCTCCAGGAGGAAGGACTCTCAGCATGTGCCAGCACTCTGCTACCATCACTAACATATGCTGCATTATGGTGTGCAACTGCACCCCAAAAAATTTAAAATGATGGTGAAATGAGACCAGTGGTCTCTGGTTAAATGTTTGCTGACAGCGTGCTCTCTGCCCATCCTCATGTGTCAGCATTGGCTCAGGAAGCTTCGTGGGGACCAAGCTCTAGGCCAGAGGAGGTCTGCAGCCATCTGCCCCATCCCAGAGCATGCAGGGGGTGCAGCAGCACTTTAAAATGTCTAAAGGAGGCTGGGGAAGAAACCACAGGCTGTAAGGTGTTAGCAGAGAGGAATGGATGCCTCGACACTGAACCAGGCAGTATAAGCCAGGTTGAAGTGGATCCATGTGTGTAAGTTTATCTAAGACTCAGAACAGCTAAAGAAAAGTTCAATGTCACAGAGTCAGGGTGAGCAGCAGCCAACATGATTGAAAAGCAAGGAAGCAATAAATAGAGTAGCTACCTATTCTGTGCCCTGGAGACACCAGCCAACCTGGCTGGCCTTGGCTGGCAGCCTGAGCGATGCCAGGTGTGAGCTGTATCACTCTCAGTCCTTGGCTCTCTGTATCCTCATTTTCAGTACTTAACTAGATGCTCTATATCAACATGCTGGTGCATTTCCTCACTCACATACACTTCTCAGGTGTGTACTTTATATCAGAAAGCTTATACTCCTTTGAAGGAATATTAAAAGTCATGCCACAGGTTTGTCCTTCCAACATCCAGTATGTCCATACGCCCCTGTTGCTATAATGGTATTCAAACATGATACAGAACTGAAGGACAACCTTTAATTTGAGTGAGAGACTGAAGTTTTTCATCCCATAGCCTCAAGGGACCTATGTCCTTCAAGGCTATCCCACCCACTAGCAGTGTACCCAGCCCTGCTCTTCTCCATTATTTTATTATTTTATTCAGTGTTTTAGGGCATTCAGTGTTTTAGGGTAAAATTTCTGAATGTATTCACTCAATAAAGGGTAAAATAAACCTAAACAGCCTGCAAAGATCTGGAATGTCACTAAATTTATACAAAGAGAAAAGAAAGCAAAGTATGTGTGTTTTGATTTTTGGCCTCAAATTGTTGCTGCAGCTCAAATCCCCTGCTTAACTTGTGTCATCTGTACTTTTCATCTCTACCTGTGCAATCATTTGCAGAAACATTATTAGCTGTTTGATTTTTTTTCCCCAGTTTGCTTCCATAGCAACATCCATCAGGGAGAGAACAGCAGGAGCATATGGGGAAGTTATAAAGCACATTTTCTACAAGAAAAGGAGGCCAAAGCATTTAACAGACAGCACTTAGGTTTCCCTTAGTAACTGAAATTCCAAAATACCCCTCTTGTTTCAGTATGTCCTGGTATTAATTAGGCTGCTTAATGAAGTACCAGCGCAGGCTGGAGGTAACACGTGGGTTGTCTTTAATTAATCAAGGTACTGGAACATTTCTTTGAGATTTAAGCTTATTGCCAAAACACATCCTTGTTACATTTTTGTGTGCATGTATTTTACAAGCAAGGCTTGGAGCTGTTAGACAGCCTTTGACATGCTAAATATCGTGGAAATTTTTTTGCATAAAGTTCCAAAGAGAAATGCTGGAGCTGAAAATTATCTGTTTGAATAGTTTGAAATCTGTCACCAAGGAATAGCTAGAAGCTGTCAGGTCAATTTTAGAATAAGTTTATAAAAAAAATAAAAGCATATCTCCTGCATTTGTCTCCTTACCAGTAGCAACCCATTTAAGCTGGCATTTTATTAATGAAAATTGTACTGGTGTTCCTCTTTGGTTTAAAATACAGACCCTGAAGCTCAATATGAAAACACTAAGAGTTGTTAAGCCTTTTTAGCAAATCAAATATTGCACTAATCTCTTGACTAGATCCATGTTTATGCCAATACATACTTGGAATGGAGATGTTGATGTTTTGGGGGTTTTGTATTCTGCATAAGCATAAAACTGACAAGGAGACTGATGAAACTTCAGTGTAGGATGTTGGTGGAAATTAAAATATTTGTATCCAGACAAACACACTGGAAGATGTTGCACCAAAAACTATTTGTCCCTGGTATGTCTGATTTGGAAGTGTGGCCAGTGCTGGATGCAGGAGGAGACAGACCACAGTCCTCCTGCAGCCCCTGAAAATCATTGTGAAATGCAGCTACAGTTTCATGTTCATTCTGTCTGTCTATCCCTATCAATTCCTTGCTTTTCTTCTTCTCATATCCAAATTGTTCCCTGTTTGGCACCTGCTGCTTCAGTGCCCCACCACCACCACCTTTTTGTCTTCCCATCTCCTGCTCTTTCCCCTGTGGCTTCTACTCTACCTGGTCCATTTGTTCACTGCCATCCTTAGAATCAGCCCTGCCCCACCCAATCTCCCTGACAGTGCAACAGCCCTTTCTGCAAACAGTTTAACAATTCTCTCATATACACACCAACTGAACACTTTTGCTCTTTCCCAGCTGTATATCTTCACCTCCTTCAACACCTCCTTATCCCTGCATGTTGGTTTCCATCTGAGTGTAGTATGTCTCCATCATCCCAGTGCCACCTTCTTGTCCCCTGCAGCCCTTCTGCCACCCAGCCACATCTCCCTCTGTCCCTTCACCCAGTAAGGGCAGAACTGGAGGAGACGAGATGTCTCCCAATACAGCAGAGGAGAGTAAAATCTGCTCACACATTCCCAACATATCTGGAAGCCTTCTGTGATCCATCACATGCTCAATGCCTCTTTGCCAAATCAGAGCCCAATGACCTGTCCTGCTGCCTCCATCACCTCTGCAACCAGAGGAGGCTGCTGCACCAGGACCCTTGAAATTCCACTAAAAATCAACATTTGCCAGGAAACTCAAGCTGGCCATAGACGACTATAGAGGGATATCAGTGGCCTGAGGCCTCTGGCCAAACTGAATGAACAAACTCAGGGTTACTTGGGTATATGGAGCTCTGAAGAGCTAGACATGCTGGAGGTTGCTCTTTACTTGTGAAGAGTTTTGTTTTTTAAAACAGACAAACAAGACTTTCTCCTCTTTTTACTCTCATGTCCCTGGCTGCAAGGGTTTACTCTATAGCAACAAACTGCCATTTTGTCGATGCCCACACAAAATAACCCCCTTCCCAATCCACACTCACACAGAAAACACTAAGGAACCTGAACAGGGCACTGCACTGGCTGTAACTCAGTCAGATACAAATTTTTGGAATTTTTGGTGTGTGCCAGTGTTTCCTGAAAAAGCAAATAATCTCACTCCCCACCCCCAATTTGGAAGGAAGATCTCATTCCCTGCCATTTGGTCATTTGCTTGGGTCTAAAGTAGGACCTTTGAGAGACCATGTATGCAAAGTCTAGTCCTGCCTGATGGGAGAAGGGTTAAGGTTGCCTGGAGGATGAGCCCTACTCTAACAACCGGTTCTCTCATATTACAGCAGATCTCTCAAATCCAGTTTCTATTAAGGACGGCATAGGCAGAATCTGTCATCCTAGAAGTTATCAAACATATATAAATAAACAGGAAGCAGTATTTCTCTCTCTTTATTTAAAAAGCACCTGCTGCATCAACTAGGTTGTAGCATAGATGCAACATGAAAAATTAGAGCTGGCAGAGGATAAATTGGAGAAACAACATTTCAGTTGGTCCTCCTACAGGAATGACTCGTCAGACTAACCATGAGGATGGATGAAGCCAGGTTCTCCACCCTCCCTCCCTGGCTTTCAGAGGCAGCTGTGCTAGCAAATCCCAGTCAGAGTGCTGTTGGCCCAGCCTTTGCAAAAACAAAGCCAGCACAGTGCTGAGCAGCCAAGAACGGGGAGGCTGAGACAGCCAAGGCTGGGTAACACGGCGTTAGGCAGGAGTCCTCTGTGTGTCTGAAGGCGCCAGGTGGAGGAGAGAAAACAAATTGACTTTGTTACAAAGAAGCCCCTGAACTTTCATTGCTCCAAGGGGGCTGTAGCCAGCATCTTCTCGTTTCTACCTCTTCTAGTGGGAATTTTTTATTTCTAAATGTGAGCAATATGTCATATATATATATATATATATACACTAAATGCCATTTAACTATATATAATATAATTATGGATAATTGTTGGAGACCAATGAACTTCATCTCCTTTTTTCTACAGAGCCATAGAAATAGAAGAATGAATAGGACTTTTTTTTTAGCAAATTAGAATAAGAAAAATTATGTTATTTCACTGATATTATTGCATTGCTGTCATTAATAGGTCTTTTAACTCCTGAAGTGTGCTAAATGCTCCTCAGAAAAAAAAAATTACAGGGCTACATTTAGACTGTCAGATCTAAGGACAGAATTCAGGTCCAGACTAAATCCAGGTGCCACCATTTAAGCTGCATGTTTAAGCTCGTATTACACTCCAGGGGAGCCTAGTCAATAGAGTCAGTGGAGCACAAGGGATGATTCAGCTCTCTAGCACAGTCACATCTACAGTGATTCATAGACACCAAGAACAATTTGAGATGCTGTAGGCACCTTGCTGGCATTCCAGCAGTCACCTCCCAGGCTTGCTGCCATGCTGACCAGCCTCAGCAAGTGTCCCAAGTAGGTTGGGACGTCTAAAATAATGCAAGTGGGTCTGTTTAGGCACCCTCAATAGCTGAGAGGACAGCTTGCCCTCAGAGCTCAGCTGACTGCATTCAGTTGCATAAACAGAAGCTTCTAGTGATATTTGAAATACTCAAGAATCTTCTTCGAATAGTGTCCACACCAGCAGCACATGGTCACTCTGTGCTGCATCTGCCAGCCTGGTGAAGTTGTTTCAGGTACATGCAGAACATTTCAAACTGTCCTCTGGTAACGCAGGCACTTAAATTGTACCTTCCACTGCCTGTGCTGGGGGTGGATAAGTGTCTCAGAGAGCGCCCTAAACGTCAAGTACTGGAGTCAGATGTTCCAGGATATCCATCCTCCAGCACCTGCAGAAGACCCTTTCCTCCTGGACCAGCTTACGTGAGAAAATTGACTCTGTCATGGTGCTGAAGACAAGTGTGTCAGCTGCTGAAGTGTCACACTAAAGCTAAAGTGTTCCTGATTAAGCAGACCGTCTAGATCCAGTTCCAAAGTCCACCTTAATATGAGGTTACTGTAAGGTTGTGATGGACAGGTCTGAGATTCATCAGCATGAACACAAGTAAATTAAACTGGAAGAGTAGAGATTTTCAGGGATGTTATGACCCACCCCTGAAGGCAGAGTAACTGAGGTTCTTCTTAATAGATCCCTTTGGGCAGATTAGACTGAAATGCCACTAAATGACCAGTGTTTATAAATATGCATATGGCAGGTTTATTTCAGAACAATTTGCTTGCAATGGAAAGTATGTATGTAGCTGTTTTGGTTATTATCTGTAGAAATACAGCAATATAAAAACATAAAAATAACACTTTAGAAAATGTATAAGGAAAAGAAAGAAAAAGAAAGGGTAAGAGTAAAAGGATATTACCACCCATGGATCCAATGTGAGATTCAATTGTGGCAATTTTGATGTCCATTGATCAAAGTGGTGGTCACAGTCTTGATCTATCAGGGATGGGGGAAGCCTGTGAAACACAACATTCAGCAGGTTCAGCTTCAGGTGGGAATCCCCAGATACTGCTCCTGGGACAGGGAATTTTACACTTTCTGATTTAATGCTGTGGATCACGGGCAGTCCTCTGGTGGAAGGTCTCAGAAATGAGTCTAGAGGTGCTTCATGGTCTTTGATGGTTTATGACACCTTCTAAGACATGACAGCTGCCTCTCAGGTCAGCGTGGTTGAGTCAGTTATGCCCCATTAGAAGGGAGGAACACCTTCAGGACCATGTGTGAATGTTCTGATACCTCTGCTGGGGTGAGGGGGCAGTTTTACACCTGAGCCAGTTGTGCAAGGGAGGACATTGTCATGATGAAAAGCATTATCCCACCTCTGCAGGGCCTACTTCTTATTGGTCTCTTTCCTTATCTGGGCCAAAACCCTCATGGAGACTCTGGTGGTGGGTGTGCACCCTCTCTGCATCAGGGCTGTGACCTTGCACAGCATCAGGAAAGCACCCGCTGCTTTAGCAAATGGACAATTGCTTGAGCCATTAACCATTAATTTTTCAGTTCCTCACAAGGAATCATTTGCAACTTGAGTGAAACTAGTCCCAGAAGACAAAGGAAGGACTGGGAGGAATAAAGGTGCAGTTAGAAGACAAGACTCAACTCCTCCCTTGATTCTAGAGAAAGGGATATAAAAAAAGTGGGGTCAAAAAGGATGTGAGACAAGTGTCACCTTTGTGAAGAAGGAAAATCCTATCACTGCTTACTCTCCAGGAGGAAAGAGGCAGGCGAGGTGGGAGATTAATGCTGACCGAGAACCCGTGACATGCATGAGTTCTCAGCAGTGGCAGAACCAGGGGCCAGGTAAGTGGGGCTGGAGATTTCTGCAGGGTAACACTGGGGACAGGGATCAGGTTCCAGGTTCACATTCTGGATTTAAAGGGCACAAATACTGGTAAGTTAAGTATGTGGTGTGCATGTTTTTGTCAATCAAAAAAAAAGGAGGAAGAATTGTGAAAAAGAAGTGCTTGCTTTATTCCTGCAAATAAGTACAAAAACCTCAAATGTTAACTTTGTAATTTAACTCACCCTCTGTAACAATTCCTAATCCCCTTTGAGGCTCACCACTATTTTAAATAACTCTGCAAGGATTAAATAAGGATTTAGTACTTTTATCCTCCTATGGATAACAACCTGAGGCTCTCTCACCTGTTCACTGCTGCATTCACTTCCTTTCCTCTCCATGTATGTGACAGCAATGCTTTCTATTCCTCTGCTCCCAAAACATTGACAAGCTTAACAGCTGTTGTTCCTCAGTTTGCAAAAAAATGTGCTATTATTCCATAATGCTGCATAATTTGTCAACTCTTACACCTCCACAGTCCTGGAATCTTTTTCTCTTCATCACAAGGTATTTGCATACCTCGGGTCATATCTAGCCTCCTTATGAAAACCAAATGCAAACTATCCTTTTATTTTGTGATGTATCAGCAGCCTGAGATTTCTGTTATCTGAGCAAGCTGCAAACAATGCTTTCAGTCACAGACCCTGTGGAAGTGCCTCGGATGACAATTCTGCCAGCAGCACCACCCTCCCCATCGCTGCTGGGTAGATTCTGTGAGAAATTTGGGGATTTGCCCTTGGGGGAAAGTGCCCAGCCAATGCCAGTGTTCAGATGTCAGAGCAGCACAGCCATGCAGGTGTGCAGCACCTGCCACCATGGTGTCACCATAGCTCCAGGTCCTTGACTCCAAGCTGAAGTCCATATGGCCCAGCATCATGACCAAAGACAATGCTCTCCACCACCTGCACCCACATCCCAGGGGGGTGGCTGCTGCTTTGTTCATGATGCTGATAGTGGGAGGACTAAGCTGGGTTGGAGGAGAGCAGCTGCTCCTAGTCTTTAGTTGAGGAGAGGAGCTGTGCATACATCCTGATCCATTTTTCATTTAGAGGTGTGGACCCCATTCCTTGCCACATCAAAGCTGCCTGCACCTTATGCTATGACAAAATCATGTGCTTAAGCTTCACAGGCTGCAAAATGTTACCAGAAGTCCTTGATTTGATCCTACCACGTCTTAGCAATGGATTTGGAGAAGGGTGCAGCTTCAGTGGGCTGCCCAGGGTGCACAAATGTGCATAAACAATCCATCAGGCCACATCCACAGCCAGGAGACCCAGGCAGAGGGTACAGAGGCATGGGATAGGAGAAAAGAACACTATTTGTGTGCCACAATGTAGTATCGGGCTTGTGCTGCAGCCCAAGGCAGCACTAGTGCCCTTTGCAGTCTTACAATCAGAGAAATTCAGGCAGGATGTCAGGTCTCAGAATTTCCTCTCCTGTAGTCACAAGGGAGTTCTTGCACATTGTCTTACTGACTTAGGTGGCTACATCTCTCAGGAAGTTTCTTACACCCTCTCAAGTCCACTTCAGCTCCTTCTGTAGAGGTGTCTGACTCCAGCCCTGTCCCTGGCTCATGGATGGAACCTGCTGCTGCCACCCTCCAGTTCTGCCTGTTGAGGGGCTGTGGGTCAGTGCCCAACAGTGCCAGCATGGCTCCCACCAGGGTCCCTCATAGCTCCACCCCTCACAGAGCATCTCTCACTTCCCAGAGTCTGGACCTGGTGGTGGTACCCAAAAACCCATCATCACCAGAACCCGACATACCTGAACACTTCACACACAGCAGCTACCAGACGAAACCTTTTAGCCCTCTTCTTTCAACAAAATCAGATGAAAATACTGTTTATTCCCCTCCAATTGTCACCTGCGGCCACCTCTGCCACCTCCCTGCCAGTAAGCAGCTGCTGGGTCTCGGCTCTTTCTTGGTTTTGGAGTTCTGCAGCACACAGAGAGGCAAGGAGAGGGATGTGGGGCTGCAAAGAACCACTCATCTCACACAGCAGTCATATCCCACCTCATCACCTCTGGGCTGGGGTGCTCTTTTGGCAGCAGAGCTGACAACTCCTGGCAGCTGAGCTGTCCCACACATAGGAGACATTGTGGATGTGACAAGGAGTAAAAGTAGTCTCACACAACTCAACCAACTTCATTTTTCAGTCTTTGTGAAGTGTCAGAATTGAATTTCCAGATACACCACTCCACTGTGGTGAGAGATGTAATGCTTTAGGAACATATTTTCTTTCTTGTTCAGATGCAGAAAAAACCTCATAAGAACAACTATTCTCATGGGATTTTGCCTAGAATTGGTAGAATTCTCAAGCAAACAATTCCTTTTTGTAATATCTCTGACTCTCCTGTTCAAAAATCTCTTGAGGATATTTTCCAGGACAGCTGAACTTAAAAACTGAGTTCAACCTAGGTTCGTTGTCACATCCAAGTGAGTCCACACAATTTTTTTTCCCCCTTCCTTCTTGATAATGACTTGGGCTACTAAAAAAGAGCATTGTTGCCTGCCCCTGTCAGTGCTTGGTGCTGTGCTATCAGAAGATTTAGGCTCAGGTGAGCTCAAACCAGCTGCAGGGTAAGCACAGCGTAGGGCTGCTTCTGCAGTGGCACGCAGTGGGATAAGGGAAGTTCAGAAGCTGGCTTTATTCAGTCCTGATTTTTCACAGCTCCACAGCCTCTCTGTGATTACATGCAATTGGTGAAAAGAACCACGCTGGCCTAGCATTGCTCTGCAGCAGCAGGAGAGCAGAGAGACCCTGCAATCTGTGACTGCTTTGACCAGGCTGCTGGACAGTCACGCTCCTCAGGCTTTCCTGTCTAGATCTCACTGCAGCTCCAGTGTTGCACTCTTCAAAAGCAAAACCAACAAAAGCATAGCCACCAGGTATTCTAGCATTTTAAGTTACCCCACCACTGAATTCACCGCCTCTCCATGGCAGGAGCAAGGCACTGGAATTTTCTTATATTCCCAGAGTTTGCAGAGTGGGAGTATCCTGCAGGACTGGATTGTCTCCTAACCCACCTGTGGCACACAGGGTGCTGGGTCACCATTACACATGGTAAAGGTGTGGGGGCAGGATCTGTAGCTGATATCAGCTCTAATGGGGAATGTTGTTTTGGGGAGAAAATAAGAAGAAAATAGGAGAGAGAGAGAAAAAAGGAAAAGGGAGAATGCATAAAGCAGTACAGTAACAAATGGCTTGGAGATTGATGGGTAAAACATCTTGGGAAAAAATAATTGGAAAGGGAAGATTAGGGAGTAGAAAAACACAAGGAAGGGAAGGGGACAGGCTGCGGGAGAAAATGAAAATGAACAGATCTGAAGCTGTTATCTTTGGCTGAGAATCCCAGCCAGTCCTGGCTCGGTGCCTATGAAAGTCCCTGCAATAAGGACTAATACATTCACAAGCAAGAGAAAGGGATGAGAGAAAAGAAAGGAAAGGCTGGATTTTGTAAATTTTGTCTTCCAAACCTGCTCTAAGGAGAACTTGATGAGACAGTGAGCAGAATCCCAGGGAGTAACACTGGCCTGCATCTCCTGGTGCTAAAACTTGCCTCCTGTAGTCCCAGTGAGCTTCACTGCAAAATAACCAGGCACAAAGGCAGCTTTTCCCAACCATGGCTATGAGGAAGAATTTCTGGGTTAGCACTCCAAAATCCGATGCCTTCAGACAGATTTTCTGTTTGCAGTGTTGCAAAATTCCCCATGGGTAGCTCTCCATACTACCCCTGTAGAGTAGGTCGACTGCAGATCAGGACCTGCTTCTCAGATGTGACACATACAGCAGGTACAAGGCCAAGGGCTCTGTTATTATTAGGATCCTCTGGGTAAACTGTAGTTACATTAAGAAAGAATAATGGCATCACACTTACAGACACCCTCAATCCAATTCTAACAAAACTAATGACTCTCAGTTGGTCAGAAGAGCAATATCAGATTGCTGTTGCTCATTGATACAGACTGGCAGGGCATTTCCCCCCTTTGGTGCTCACCAGAGCCCAAAGGTTACAAAGAAGTTTTAAAGATCTGCCTGCAGCTTCCACCTTCAATCAGCACTTTTATCTCAAAGACGTATCTTGTCTCTGTGCCATTTCCTAGAGCTGTCAGGTAATCACAGCTGTTTGTGTTCTCCCGACAGATTTCATGGCTACAAGGCTTCAGAATGTAACAGCCAGGCAATGAGGCATTTCTCTGGAGAAGGCAGGGTTTGACTAAACAGTTTGAGAGTTTTACTCACAGTAGAAGTAAAATGGGTTGTGTACCTGACCAGTCCAAAGCTGCCTCCAGTTCAGCAGAAATAAAAAACCATTACTCTATCCAAAAAGGACAGGAGACAGAAAGCTCATAGAGGGCATTAGAGATAAAAGGTCAGACCCATCAAAACTTTAGGGAAAAAATCAAAACTCATCAAAACTGCTGCAAATTTTCATAGAACACAGATTCCTACAGTGCAACCTGGACAAAAGATTTCCCCAGTTCTTCTGTCAGAGCCAGTGAAAAATAGAGGATAGCTTCAGTTAGGGTGTAGACCCCTCCAGCTCCTCATAGGATGGATCTGGCCCTGCCATCAGATGTGCCTAAAAGGCACAAAATGAGAAGAATGAGATGAGGTCAACTGGGACTAATTGTTTCTGTAATCTTCTCTTAGGTCTCTGAGTAGGCCTAGCTGCTTCCTTGGCCTCATCCCCTGACCCAGAGAGCTGGAGCTGAGGAAATGTCTTCCTTCCCTCTTCAAGCCAAAATGTTTTGGCCAGAGCTATCAGCCAGCGGCCAACAGCATTTGAGGAACTTTCCCCTATGGTGCTACAGTCTGGTTTTCAGCCTTGAGGTCTTTAAAAGGCAATTCCCTGCATGAAGGCAAATGGAAAGAGTGACAGCCTGGGAAAAGGGAAGATGGGAGGCTCATTCATTGCCATGGAAAAGACTAAAGGATAGAGGGCTGCATCCAAACTAGTCTCACCAAGTCTCCCTTCTTAACAACCAGGAAAAACAGATAGATATAGGGTGGAGTGGCATTTGGATCTTTCTAGATCTGTCTTACCTGCCTGTGTGGTCAAATGTCTGTGTGGTCAGATCATATGTGCCTGGCATGTATGATGGTTTAAGCAGTGATTTGATTTCCTGCTTTCTCCTGTGACTGTAAATCAGGGTTTTCTCCAGCAGTCTCCTGGGAGTCACTTGGCATGGTCAGAGAGGTTAATAAGACCCTGTAGCTGGGATCTGGCTATAGATCAAGGTGTAAGGAAATACAAAACCAAAGCTGTGCTCGTATTTATCTAGGCAAGATTTGTCTTGACAGGGAAAAAACGGTTTAAAATACAGTAGGAACAGATCAACTGAAAAACATTTAGGAAAAAACACGTGATACATTACTTGCATTTGATGTATTCTAGATGTCTGAGAGTAATGAACTGGCACCTGGCTCAAATGGAAACAAAAGAGGAAAAGGTCTCGCTCAGGGGGAGTGGAGAAGGAATAATTCTGATGCACATGGTGTTCTCTGAATGTAAACCTACTTCACACTCCTGTAGGTTAACACACCCTCCATGAAAAACATCATTATTCTGAAAGGGTTTTATTTATATTCATATAAAGGGAAACCTTCTGTTGCCCAGAAAAGATGAAAAATATTTAAACCAGATCTGACACAAACTGCTGTAAATAGCAAAATAGAGAATGCAAGGTGGTCTTGGTGATAATTTTACTTTATCATCACAAACCATTATCCCTCCCTTCCCTGAGATGCACATGCTGCATACATAGAATGGCTGTGTATAGCCATGGATTTGAGAGTAGGAACTTACAAGTTGGGAAGAAGCAACAGATAACCAATAAAGAAAAAACCCAAACACTTGTGCATGAAACCTTCAGCTCACTGCTAGGCAATTTTATCAGCAAAAAGAATACGCACAGCTCGTCCTTACAGTGCCTCTGTAACTCAAGAGCGAGGATTAGGAAAAAAAAAGGAGTAATCCACTAGATAAATGTTTACTTCCTTTTCTCTCCAGTAACCCCTCGGCCTCGGGCAGCAGGGAGCCCATTTGATAGGTGAAGTAAGTGGTGCTTCCCTCTCTCCTGCTGACAGCTCGGTGAGGCTCAGCACTATCTGCTCATGCAGGTACAGCCTGTTTGATATAACTTCTCCTCACTGCACAAAGTGGCCAGGTGCTGTGACAGCTCGTTGGAGCTCTCCAAGTCATTCCAGCAGGGTTTTTCTACCATTATCCTCCCACAGCCCTCAGGGATATGATTAATTCATGGAGCATCACTGAAGGCATCTTTCTATGGCATATGGAGTTAAAGTGTCCTCTTCACAGAGCTGCCTGGGGACAACTGTGGAATTTGTACAGACAATCCCACTAGGTAGTCAATCTTGTAAAAGCACTGATATTACAAAGTAAATACAAGTGATCTATTTGTTTAAGGTTATTACTGTGACCGACAGGGTATTAAAACAATCTTTCTACTGACAAAAGATATCAGGCCTGCACTTCCATTTGATGTTCCTAGGCATGCTTTTCTTCTTTCTTTCTCAGCCACTGAGCTTTGGGGTGCTCATCAAACTCAGCTGATATGGAGATCAGAGTGCACCGCAAAACCAGCCCATTGAAATTCAATTCAGATATGGGGTTAAATTTTAAAAAGAAACCTTAGCTAGTAATAACACTTTGATGTGCAGATGCATAAAAGTTTTAACTTCTACTTTCTTCTGAAACAAATCAGCTTCAAGTCATGCTATTTGATTCATATTTTAGCTTTTAATACATCCAAAGCACGAATACTAAACATTGCCCCCTGTGGTCAGGAAACTTACAGTGGGTGATGTGTGAAGGCTTACAATTTCACCCTTTTATCGAGGTTACATATAGACACTTCCCCACAAAAAAAATACCCTGCCCCATGTTCAGAGCAAAAAGGTCAGTCACTTTATGTCTGGCCCCTTTTCTGAAACATACCATTTCTCTTGGGACTGGAAATTTCAGCTAGGAAAGGACATCACTTTCTTAGATGCATTTCATATTCTGGCAGCAGAAAGACCTAAGGAAAAAGTCAAACCTAGACACAGAGCACCCAGACAGGCCCCCCTCCACTCCACGCTTTGCAGACCATGCCTCACTCCCCTGTTCACTTTCTTTTTTGAAGCACACAGTCCTATGCAACTCCCAGTTTTCTTGTCCATCTATATTTGCTTTTATTTACATTTATCTTGTAAAGTCCAGTAATGCCTGTGCCAGCCCACAGGAGCCTCAGAGTGGTGCCAGTACACAGCCCTCCCTCAAGCCCTAAATTCCTGGCCCTAAAGATGACCTCAGCTGTAAGCCTGACACACAACTTATGAGAAGATGCATCAGCCCTCACTTTGACCTGTCAAGGTCTCCAGATGCCAGCCCCAGCTCTTTGGTGCTGTGTACATAAACTCATCTAGCACGAGCCTCTCACCTGGGTTTGTAATAGGAGCCAAGAAAACAAATTATGTAGCTCTTTATCTACTGCCACACAACTGGCAGTTTTCAAGGCCAGGCTGGATGGGACTTTGAGCAACCTGGTCTAGAGGAAGGTGTCCCTGCCCATGGCAGGGTGGTTAGAACTGGATGATCTTTAAGGTCCCTTCAAACCCAAACAGGTCTAGGATTCTGTCATACCTGGACACAATGCAAATGCAACCCTTGATGAGTTATGTCTGGTCCAAGCCTTTAGTAGAATCAACCCATATAATTTTCCCAGGCTGACATTTGGATCCTGTGGGCTCTTAAAGTCATTCAGTTGATTTCTATATGCACACGAGGAAAGAAATATGAGTCCTTTTTAACCTTTCATGTTATAACCCTTTCATTTACACTTTTGTGGAGTTTTCTGAAGTCCTCACCTGTATGCACCTGGCTCAATAGGGTCTTTTGGCTGGCTGTATTCAAGTTTTCCTGCTGAGCTCAGTCCCCCATCTTTGCCACTACTCACAAAGGGAAAGGCACTCATCACTCTCCTCTGCCCAGCCTTGTGTATGATGGCTCCCTGTCCCTTGTCACTGCATGTATCATGTTCCTCTGAGCCACACTGCTGCTCTCTGCTTCTAGTCCCTCACCCAAAATACAGGAGTGTATGCTGCTGCCTTTATCCTTGTGCCTATATTTTTTGAGAAGCTCAAGGTTTAATTTTTCCCCAAAGTAATCTCCTTTTCTCAGGAAGAAGAGTAATGAGAATCTCCATGTCTTTCTTAAAACAAATAACAATTATAGCATTAACATGGGATTTGAATAACTGTGTGAAAAACTTGGAAGTTAGAAATCAACTCTAATTTAATAATCAAATAAGATTGGAATGTCTTTGATTTAATTTGCTCTCTTGGTGCCACACCTTTTAATGAAGAAAGAGTTTCCCCTTCAGAGCAAAACCAGCTCCTACCTCTGCCAAAATTCAGCCTGGTGCAGAGCTAGGTCACTGTGTCCTTCTCAGCTCCAGAGGGATGGGGGCTTACACTGTGCCCTTGTCGAGGACCCAGGGATGTGGCACGTAGGAAAGCCCAGGAAGGATTCATGGATCCTGCACTCCATTGAAAAGCAGCAAGTGGGACAGGGGGGTCCTAAAGGCACCTTGGTCCCAGCAGGTCTTTCAGTCTCTGCAACATTCTCCCTCATTTATGCCTGAATGTACAACTCCAGGTTGTCCTGGTGGGTGGTCAGTGACCAGCACCTAACCCACCAGCCTCTCATTCCAAGCTGAAGCTGTGGCTCAGGTTAATTTTCCTGACAAGTCTTAACTATAATTTCTATTTCCTACCTATTTAAGCTGAGCAATCTGATACTTCAGATCTCTTGAGCATTAATAAAGCCGTTATGAGAAATTTCAGGATAAAAGGTTAAGCCCATAAAAATATGCAACTCATTTATAAAAATAACTCCAGCAGGTTTTCACAGACTCAGAAGACAAAGGTGGAAATTTCTGCATTTGAAATAACCTTGGGACTATCACTGGTAGAAGTCACTGGAGTAGCCATTCTTTATGGGTTGGCTGCCTTAAACTTTTCAAAATCTGTAACTACCCACAGGTTTTGCAGCACAGTGTCAGTGCAGCACTTTCTACTTGACAACCAATGAAGCATCTTGGGAGAACAAGAGACATCCTTGGCCACCTCTTGGAGCTCACCTCCTCCTATGATGTTCAGTATATGACCTTCTCCCAGCAGGGTTGTCTCAGCTGGGTGGGCCATGTTCAGCACCTGGAGAAGCTCTCTGCAGAGGTACAAAGACCTGACCACAGCAGTGCCACCTGTGGGAGGTTCTTCAGGGCACATAAGGCATCTGAACCACTCCTAATGTCTTCTGCCAGCTGAGATGACTCGGTTTATATCCTCTGTGACTGGGGAACTGCTGGGGCTGGCTCAGATACCTCCACTTGGCATTGCAGACAACCTCAGTAGGGTAGAAGGAAGCCATTCTTAACTCTCTCCCCTCTCGGAGGGGAGAACCAAGGGTGTAAGTGTTATAGGGTGAACCAGATAAAACATAGTTAAAATATTCTACAGAATTTAAGGGTAAATTTGTTATTAGTGGCTCCCTTTTGGGCTCAGATTGTGAAAAAGCTGATGTGTTAGCTGCCCAGCAGATATACAAACCAGTAGGGTCTGGAGAAAACTTTGAAGTTCTATTAAAACCCAGATCTTTTGGTTTTGCTGTAAAATACTATGAAAAATGTTTATATAATTCTTCAGGAGCTCAGAAATAATTTTAAAATAAATCAGCTTAAAATAAACCAAATAATTCCTTGTTATATGTGATACCATATTCATCCTCATATAAGCAGCTTTTCTCACTAAGCATTAGCTTGTATTTTCATATCAATTTTAGAAAGCCTGGCTTCTTTCCATCTATCAGCCTTTAAAGCCTTTTCTGCTGCAGTATGTGCTGGACAGTCAGGTAAATGCAAGGCAAGCATGCTTCTAGCTCATTACTGCTGATTACCCTGCTCTGGCTTGGCTTTCTTCTCTGCTGGTTCTGCAGGCTTGGCCTTTTCTGGGAACTGCCATCATTCTACACAGCAGCACAGCAAAAGGCAGTTGTTTAAAAATGTTTTCTTTGGTGGGGGAAATGATGCTGTACAGGTGTTGCTCACAGTATGTGATATTCCAGAAGAACATCTGGGGTTGGCCTCAAATGTGCAGAAAGAGTCTGCACTTAAAAGCACGCAAGTTTACATCAAAATCTGTATTGCTGTGAGCAGTGACAATCACTGCAACAAAACCCAGTATGGGGGGCTTCTTGCCTGTTTTTTCTAGGTCACATACTAAATTCCCTCTAAACTCCAAGAGGTTTGTTTTAGTTTTAATGTTACATAATTAATATTTATGGTTGGTCCAATGTCTTATCCAGTCTTAGTTATCACAAACCATGTTTTAATAGAAATCAATTCTGTTGTAAGTTGTTTTGGGTCACGATAGTGTGCCCCAGCCAAACCATCTGTGGTTATGCCTGTTGGAGCCCTCAGAGTGAGACCAGGCTGGGATTACCCTCACCAGATTCACCTGGCCTTCCACCTTCAGCTGTAGCAAGTCAGCTCCTGGAGGGTTCTTAAGCTCAGCCAGAAGGTTTGGTAGAGAGTGAAGAAGAGGAGAGAGAGAGATGGGGCAGGCTTATCTCTGCTTTATGTCTTTTGCTGTCTGGTTGGTTGGATTTCCTGGACTAACTTGGCTGCTGAGCACTGGATGGGTTTTGTTGCTGCCATCATCTTGACTCTGCTTGCCTGGATCTGGAGCATCAAGGACTGAAAGGTAAACTGTGCTAAATTGAAAAAATAATTAGGAAAGAAGAAGCTGAAAAACTAAGTATCAAGACAGCAAGGAATAGATAAAAGAGGACTGTGCTGCATGGGACTAAAACCAATCTTATTTTCTGAAATGTGTATGTGTAGCTCTTAAACAAAGTAGAGGGACTAATCAAGCAAGGTGTAATCTCATGCACTGCAGTTGCAAAATGTGTATGTGCAAAATACATATTATGGGTAAGTTGATAAAATATGTAAGTACTCTCTTAGCTAGAAGTAAGCATGAGTGTAAGTAAAATGTGTGTGTACTGTGTTAGGTAAAAACAGAGTAAGATGTATAAGTAGTGAGTTATATATAAGTAAGTGAACTGTATAGGTTATGCATAAGTATGCAAAAGTAGGTAAAATGTGTCAGTATAGGGAGGCAAAATACACAAAAGAGGTTATAAGTAGGTATTAAGTCAAAGTTAGAAGAGGTGTGAGTTCCCCCATGATGCCCAAAGACATGATGCATATTTTAGAGATTTTTAAAGCTTCTGTGTAGTCCTAATAATCCATTGTACAGAAGTGCTGAGTTCCTGGACACTTCTCAAACAAATAGCTTAATGGAAGAGAAAAGTTTTCTCTCCGCTGTAGCCTGTCCAGGGAGAAGGTGCCCATCACCCATGGCCCCACAGTGACTGCAAGTGAGGAGTTGTCAGATGGGGACAAATTGTGGCTGATGCCAGAGTAGGTCATAAGAAAACAGTGTCTCTTTCCAACCACCATAATTTCACCTAAGATAGTTCACCATAGGCTGGCAATCCTCTTAGCTGTGCTTTGTTTTGGTTTTTATTGTTCCTATTTGTGTTAAAAACAAGAGCAGAAGCAGTAGCATGCTCCAAGCATAAGCATATACTGTGGGGATAGAAGTGGCAGTAATAGTACTTAGCTTTTATGTATTGGCTCTTAATCTGCAGATTTCAAAGCACTTCCACAAAAGGACATTACTGTCATTCTCCTGAAAGGAGAAGGGACATGACCAAGTTCACCAGCATGTCCCACCAGCCTCCCATGGCTGCCAGCTCTCATGATGTCCTCCCAACTGCTTGTCCTGATGTGTTTGACCTTCACTGGGCTCTTTCTCCTCACCTTCCTTCCCCAGGTGCCCACCAGAGAGGGACCAGCCCTAAATGGATGGGAGCAACCCTTGTGTGGGAGTCACTGCCAGGGATCCTATGCTGGATGGTGCAGGAAAAGAACTCTCTCCAGGCAAAGGCATCATCCCAGCTTCTCAAGGTGGGCTGCCTGAAAAGCTGTTTCTCTCTCTCCTGCTGGTAAAAAAGGAAATGGTCAATTAATGTGGTGTTAATAAAACACACCTGCAGGTTTGCTTGCCTTTTTTAATAAATGTATAATATGCATATATAAAAGAAAAAATAGAGGAAAGAGAGTAACTCAGTTACTGATTTCTATATGATAGAGCAAGGAATACTCTCAGAGCCCTCTTGCAACTACATAAACTTGTGGGGTGTTGAAGCAATGCCAGGAGAGGGGCAGTCGTATTGCAGTGAGTTTTGTACCACCTGCAGGTCTTCCACACAGATGGATTCCTTAAATGAGTTTCGAGGCAGTGAAGGGCTGGAGAGCTGATGCTTAAAAACATTTTAAGGTGAGCTGTGGTACTGAATAAGCAAAGAGCAGTGGGGAGCCCCTGGCAGCTGCAGCAGAATCTGGGCCTGTTCTTTATAGGACAAAAATGCATCTTCTGCGTTTTGTCCTCGTGATCTGTGAATGCTGAACAACACCAGCATTTCCATGGAGATGGAGGCATTTTGTATTGTTGAGGGAAGGATGTGAATTCAAAACAGAAATATGATAGATCTCCAAATGCTCCTCAGGAGGCAAGGCACTGTTATGCTAAAAAGTGTATTTTCCAGCCCAGTGCCATGGCCATGGAGGGCTGCCACTGTTAACTCCTTCAGTTCCAAACTCAGTAGGCACCAGGACAGTGAACAGTCTGACATAGCTTAAAATCTATTCAGAGATAGCAAGGCACTTGTCTGCCTGATCACTCAGCCCCACTTTTTCCATGATACATCATTTCCATGCCAATGTGGCAGAAAGTGCTCCCTGCAAGGTATTACAAAGCTTCAGTACCCTGAGGGAATGAGAGTGTAGGCTCAGCATTCTGGAGGCTAAAACTACCAGATTTTGGATTTGCAGAATTTAATGTGAGAAGTTAAGAAAAAAAATATATATTTTAAATATTTATATGTCAGCCTTCCATTATCTGCCAGAAAATGCAAGGGAAACATGTTATTCAAGCCAAACAAGCATTAGGGGGCCAACATTTTCTCTTTTTACATCTTCTTGCAACTTGACACTTAAACTGTGCTTGAAACCAGGAGAAAGCAGAAAAAGACCCAGGAAGGTGACTTGGCAGGTGGTTTTGCTTATTTCTAACTGAAGGACCTCTCTCCTCAGAGGAAGGTCTTTTGAGCTTTCTTAGGAATGGGCAACCTCAGAAACATGGAAAACATGGTGTATTATGCACCTGCAGAAAAAAAATCTTAGTGTGCCACTGTGGAGGTGCAGGCAGCCTTGCAAAAGCCCTCACCTGAACGGGAGTGGAGCAGACAGCCAGGGAAGCCTGTGGGAGGGATGCTTGGGAGAAACACACGGAGGCAGAGAAGGTGGTCATCTCTGCAGAAACAAGACAGAATGGTACCTGCACGAAGCCAGAAGGGAGCTGATGTGCTTGCTTAACCTCTCACAAGGGATTTAGTATGGTGGGAGGCAGGGAGGGGTCTCTGCTCCCTGCCCAGGAAAAGCAGGCTCTCTGCTTCCCAGAGGTCTGGCTGGGGAAAGGACCCTCTGCTGTCCCTGTCCTCGTGACCCACAGCTCCACCTGTCACACAGGACAGGGTCCTTGATCCCAGGGGTCCCCTGGATCAGGCACTGCCACGAGCAACAGCACCAGGAAAGACTACCAAGTCTTTTATTTATTTGCAAAGAGCTGAATGCCTTCTGAATGTCATTATGAAATTACTTTCTTTTATTTAAGGCTAGAGGTGGAGGGAGTGGAAGAGGGAGTTAGCAACAGAACCCCATGTGCTGCATTTCTGTCTATGATAAGTAAAGGAACTCTACCCCAGAAGTCCTCCGGGTTCAGCATCCTTTGGTCCTCTCTGAGAGGCATGCCTGAAGCACTGCCAGCCTTTCCTGACCCTCAGGTCACAGCAGCTTTCCCAAACCACAGCCTCCTGCTCCCCAGGATGCCCAGCTGCACAGGTCTGTCCCCATGTCCCCTGCCTGGTTGAAGATGGAAAATGTCGCGCCATTAATTGCATGGTGGCAGGTCAAATGCTTGTCTTTCACTGCTCTTCAGATTCTACAGAAAAGAAGCATTTTACATATTTTTGATTAGACAAATGGCCCACTGAAGGCAATATTCATTAAAATTCCATATACATAAGAATCATTAAAACACAGTGCTGGCTTGTCCACACACACAAATTTTGTAGTGTTAAATCATGGAATTTTAACACTTAATGATGTTAGGAAAAAAGCTAATATGGCAACAAACCATCAAAAAACTACTGCAGGCTTGAAATTTCCAGTAAAACTATAGCTTAGTTGCTGGGTTAGGGGGTTTTTTGTTGGTTTGGTTTGTTTTTTTGTTTTGTTTTTTTTTTTATCAGTTTGCCCACAATGTCTGGAAACTGCAGACTGAAAATTTCTTATAATTGTTGTAAATAAACACAATGTGTGGGAGGGAGAAAACAGAAAACATCAGGCTGCTGTTTGTCATGAGACTTTTGGGAGAACAGGGAAAACCAAGACAAGCAGTTCATGCTAGCAAGAGGCACAAGGCTGGGGGCCCTCCCTGGTCATGCAGTCAGCCTCAGCCATCTCAGCAGGCACAAAATATGACCTTCCTAAACTGACCTAGATCCACCTTAAAGTTACTAAGGTAAATACATTTCCTCCACTAGGATACTATAGTTATTCTTCTAATAGACTTCGATGTTGGAGTGAAAGCTCCTCTGGACCCAGGCCCAGAGGAAAGCCAAAGCACAGGGGTTGCATTAAAACCTTTGGATAAGCTGAGATGCATGAAGTCACACCAAAGTGAAATAGAAATATAGATTTTTAACTTTTAGTAGAAATACATGCCAAGTGCCTTAAACATTGAAGAGCTGAAGCAGAGACCTTAAGACACAGTTCTTACTGCAGCAGTGTTACCTTCTCACAGAATTTCTTTACTTTAGACAAAATATAGATAGAAGTGTACTGTTCACATGAACAGTAAGAACTGATAGGAACTGTATACACAAATCTATGTAATACTTGTGTAAAATTTACAACTGTTAGAATTAGACCAAGATAAGTTAAGAAAAAGAAAACAAGAACTACATGTTAATCTTATTGGTCAATTAACAAATAAAATCCACACTTCTGTAAGAAAAAAGTATAGAAGAAACTAGAATTAGAAGAAGTTCTTTTCTGCCTGCTGTTTGCCTGCTGCTGCTCCTTAGCTTTATCTTGTAACCCCCTTGAACTCTGCCTTCAAGAAAGCTGTAAGACTATGAAATAAAGAACTTAGCAGAACAGCAGCCTCCTCTGCTCTTTTACCCTAGTCTGAGAAAGAAGAGTATCCCATTAAAAGCTCAACACCTCTACCCTTTAGTAATTTCCAGCTTATGTTTATTCAAGACCAGTTTGTATCCCACATCAAAGCTGCCCTTCAGATCAAATATCCCTGAGGACCATTCCCTGAATATTGAATATATCCTCTCCCTTTACATGTTTTACCAGGCTAAACACAGACCTTCTGCTGCCTTTTGAATGGCATTTTTCCCTTCCCATAAGCAGCCCCAAGAGTGACTGGGGTTTGCAGGTATCTCTGCTGGACTCTGGTTATCAGACCTACATTTCCTGTCTGTAGGATGGGTATGGATTTGAAGGTGATCAATGTCAGCAATGCAAAGTAGCCTTATGGCTTGAGGGTCTTTAATGCTTGAGGAAGACAATTATTTACCATCACATTATTTTGGCAAAAATAGTTAATTTCCATGGTGGCATTCTCAAACACAGGCAAGGAACTGCTTAAAAAGCAGGTCCACCTTTGTGACTGTGAGGCAGGTGGGCTGAAAGCATAGCTCTCTACTGGCACTCATGGCCGTGGGCTCTGCCATTTCATGCCTCCCAGGCTGCTGGCTAGCTTGGCCTTCATGTGGGCACAGTGTAGGTGCATCCTTATACTCTATCTCAGTGAAATTTGCATGTGACAAAAGGATTCAACATAACACAAGTTTCAGAGCAAGTGACAGGAGTACAAAAATCCAAGCAGAGTATAAACATACAAGGTTAGCACAATCAAAATGAAATTACCTTCTCCTTATTGTTCTTTATAGACTGCATATTGACCATGAAAGTGAACTGTTTTCTGTAGCATGTTCAATTGACTTCTGGAAACTTCCTTAAATCAAATTGGAAATGTTTTGAGATTTCTCGGGAGAATAAATGAGAAATAAATAGCAAAGCAGCATTTCACTGAAGTGTCTAGTCACCAGTCATCATTAGATCTGACAGACAAAACAAGATGTTTGGAAAACTTATTGAATACAGTCTGGTACCTAGCTATGTATCAAGGCTTTTATCTGACATATCTACGGTATTCTTTATATAAAAAGAACTCTGTTGTATTTGCAACAAAAATATCTGATTATCCTAAGGACCTTGTTGTCTACAGTATGCTGTTTCTGAGCCCTATACAATTTATTTAATGGCAATGTAGTTCTCTGTTTTAATATTGCTGTGAAAAATTAGGAACATTGCTGTTTATCTGGTGAAGGGCAGACAAAAATCTGCTCTTATTTATGCTTGAATAAATCTAAAACAAGTGTTGACTTAAGCTGCTCATCTAGATACCCACTGCTGTACCAGAGGAGAGACTCATGCACTGAATGCTCGTTTTTTTCCATAATGGCTGTCCCTGCATGGCTGAGCCCAGGGTTCTGATGGATAATGTACATAGATTTTGAAAAAGTAATTTTCTTCCATCCTAGGTCTTCAGCCTTCCTCTGACCCTGACTCCAGCCTTTCTCTGCTGTGTTAGAGACTAAGAAACTTCAGAAACCTTTTCCCTGGGTAGGGGCTTACAGGCCATGACCAAGGCACTTAAGCTTCTTCTGGATAAATTATATTGAGCTCTTGGCATGCTTTAAGCTTTTCCAGATTTCAAATCATTCTTGCAGTATTTCAGTGTATCCTCTCCAATTTATCAGCATATTTTTTCAACTGGGGATCCAAGAAATGGTCAGTTTGTTCCAGTAAAGCTCTTGCTAATGCCTCAGAGAGTGATAGTTTCCCTTCCCACTTCTCATCAGTATTTCCTTCCCATGCAGCCATGGATTACTTTAGCACTTTAGCCACTTGGCTAGTCTGCGAGCCCATCAGCAGCCAGCTATCCACTGTGAAACCATTTCTTGGCCACTGCTTGCTGAAATACAGTCCTGAGTCCTGTCATTGGTACCTGTAAAAAACATCCCAGCAATGCAGTTCCATCTTGAGCAATTCAGCCCACCGTTAAAAGGCACATTACTCAACAGAGCCCAAGCTGCTGTGCCAGTGGATAGCTCTGAAGGGCTGCCCTTCATCACTTTGCCCCACAAAAACTTTTTGCAGTCACGTGCACTGGGGTGTATTTGCACCCTGGCTGTGGAGAATGTTGGTGAGAGCAGGAACATGAGCTGGCACTTTGTGAAATCCCAGTGAGCACACTCCACTGGGAGACTGGTTTCTTGGATATAACTACTGTCTGAGATCTGTGCATCAGCTGATTTCTTAGCCTTTTGATAGGGGTTTGTAATGGCTTGTGCACAGAAATGCTGGGTTTTTTTCAGCAGAATGTTATCCATTGTCAGATGAAATGCCTTACAGTGTCAAGCTTGGCAATGCTGTTGCTTTTATCAGTAAAACTGCATCTCAAAGAAAAAACAATATGAAGTTCAAGAGAAATACTGCTCTGTGCTCATTTGCCTATCCATACAAAAAAGCAATCAATCTGCAAAACCACGACAAATAAGAAAATATATTCAGTTATTTAAATTTTCAAAGAAAAATCTTTTGTTCATCTGCTTTGCAATGTACCTGAAAACAAAAAGGTTTTTTCTCCTTCCTGATATTCAGCAACTCCCATAAAGTCTGAGACAGCCAATTTCACTCTCAAGCCATTTAAAGCAGATGGATTGTAGCCATGCACAAAACTCTCTAATGAATAAGTAAAACTACAGTTACTTATTATATTATATAATAGTCATTTGTAAAGAACTGATCATTGAAGCAGTTGAAGTTTTCAGCTTCTCTCTGCCTTTCTTTATTTAATTGCCTTTGTCTGCCTGGGTTTTGTTGGGCATTTACTGCCATCCAGTGCTTCTCTGTGATATGACTCCACCATCCACTATTGAGAGCTAACACAGAGCAAGAATATTTGGCTTTTAACAGACTCGCTGACCTCATTTGGAGAAGTGCTAGAGGTATTTTACAGCAATAAGCCATGGCTCTGCTGCAGCAGTGTTTGAAGCGCTGCCGGTACCTGGCCGTGCTGGCAGCTCCATCCTGGTGGGACTGGGCTGTCAAACCCCGAGGGCAGGCTCTGCCTGCACGGCATTCGAGGGGGCTGATTTGAGCTGCTGTTCCCCAGGTGTCAAAGGGAAAGTGTTTCATTATAAGAAATTTAAATAATAGCTTGTTTGGGCTTTAAGATGTTCATCTTCTGGGATTTGTTTTTTTTTTTTTTTTTTTAATTCACCACATACAATTTGCTTTTACATTTTGTAGACTGCAAGTATTCAGTGTGCACTGCTTCTGCTTGACTGAAAGATAAAGCTCCGTACTTGAAAAGCATCCATCTTACTGGGATGATTTTTTATTTTGGGGTTTTGCTTTTTTTTTTCTTTGGACCAAATCCACACTTCATAAGATCTACTCATGTTTATGCAATGTATAAGAAAGTTAAAATAGTAAAGATTTTAATTAAGCAATACCCATTTTTTTTCATATTTTCATGAAATGTTGAGTGAGGTTCTTAATGAACAATCCATGTAACAAAAAACCCCAAGGTAGTCTAATGCTATACTCCTTTTAATAAGACAGAATTCTGCATTTTTAATTCTGAATTCTTAATTCTGCAAGGAATAAACTCTCAAGCTTTGGAAAGGCCAAAACTGTTACTTCAGATCTTATGGGGTGAGAGAGACAAGACAGACCAAGTAAAACAAGAAGTTTAGGGTAGTGAACAAGGGAGTCAGGCTCAGTCTTGAGCCTAGCCAAGTTACTCAGACCACGTTTTGAAAGCTCAGTACAGAATCCTTGTTTTGGACTCCTAAATAGCTTTATGTATCCAGCCAGCTTATTTGTCCCAGCTAGTGGCACTTTCCTTGTTGCAATAATACATTGTGGTAAAAACAGACTTAGGGAGAAATGTGTGTTTGGGTATATAAACTGATTTCTATTTTGCTTTGTTTGGTGATTTAAAGATGCCAGAACTTGTAGTATACAGAACTTAACCACTATTCTTATTGTGTGGGAGATCAAACACTGGAAAGGTTGCCCTGAGAGGTTGTAGGGTCTCCACCTTTGGCTGAGGTGTCCTGAGCACCCTGCTGTGACTGACCCTGTTCTGAGCAGGGTTCTGACTAGACAGTCTTCTGAGATGCTTCCAGCTTCAGCAGTTTGGTTTTGTGTGGTAAAATACATAGCTTTGTCCTGAAAAAAACTGTTAGGTAGACACAGGAAAAAACTGTACATCAACAATAACATTATACTCAACATTTTAATTATGGTCATGAGCTAACCACCTTTCACTTTCTGTTAAGATAATGAGCATCTAATGACACAGAAACCCATATTAGCATTCATAAATATCACATAATTTTATTTTCTATATATAAAAATATTTTAACACATGCTTAAGTATCCAAGTAAGCCTACTGTGATTGATACTCAGATTTAGACTAAGCATGTATTAGATGAACACATAAACTTTATCTCTTTTAACACATTCATTGCTCTGGTATCTGTGCTCCAGACCACAGAGCTGGGTAGTAAAGGGCAAAAGGAAAGTTATATATGCTAGAAGTTGGTGTGTATCCAGGTGAGGTAGAAGTGAACTGGGCAAATGAAAGCCCAAAAAAGGGAAAAGCTGACCCACAAAACACTTCCTGATACAACCATAAATTCCCCATATAAAACTTCTAGCACATGCAGTTGAGCTGATCCACATATCCCAGCTGAGTTTGGCCTCGGACTGGAAACACAGGGGAATTTTTTCTTCTACAGCTGTGTTTAACCAAGAAAATTGGCATATTTGGAGCCTGTCAGCCATCCTGACAGCTATCTTTCCTTGCCCAGCACAGCACCCCAGCGGTCACCCCATCCCCAGGAGTATGGGTCCCAGTAGGCACAGCTGTCCCTGAGCACTTTCATCTCCCCTTACCATAAAACCCCCCTACATGTACACCTCCCCCAGCTTTCCCTTTCTCCTTGAGTAGAATCAAAAATCCTCCACAAAGCTCAGCTTCATGATAGCAAAAGGGGTGGTGGTTTTAAGGTAAAGGAGGATAGATTTAAATTATGTGTAATGAAGAAATTTTTTATGATGAGAGTGGTGAAACACTGGTGCAGCTTTCCCAGCGGGGTGGTGGATGCCCCATCCCTGGAGACATTCTAGGTCATGTTGGATGGGGGGCTGAGCAACTTGATCTAGTTGAAGGTGTCATTGCAGGAGGGTTGGACTAGATGGCCTTTAAAGGTCCCTTCCAGCCCAAATTACTCCATGAATCAATGATTCTCTGATGTAAACACACATCTCCACACACACCTGAGCAGCGGTGCTGCCCCTGAATGCTCTTTCCTTAGCTGCTGTCCCACTGCAGAGGGGGCTACAAGGAACAGCTGAATGCAATGTCTCGGTATTAGACTTTGTGCTGCAGTGCTCTATTTCATTTTAGGGTAATGTCAACTAAAATTCTTTAATTATCTCCATGACTTAGAGAATTTCAATTGAACTTTATAAAAATTACTTTCCTTTTTATCATTGTTTTTAATTCTGCATTTCTTACATAGTTTTTATTCAAAGAGGTTTAAACTGATTCACTTGGCTTTATAATTTATTTCAAATCCAAATGATTTTACACCCTTCAGACAGTGATGTTTCCATGCATCAAACAGTGATGTATGGAAATGCAGATCCATTCTAATAAGAAAACTAAACTTGTCCCAAAGACTTCCACCCTCATCTAAAGCCAAACACCAAAATAATAAAAATTTCAGCCAGGATTTTGCTGAGAATCTGTACAGGACACCTGAACCCTGGGGAGCAAACTGGTTTTTTTTTAATCTTCACTGGAAAACAAAATAACTTATTGTTGAATTTTTAAAGATTACATCTTTATGACTTATAAAAAATCTCAGACACCAAGAAATTGCTTGAGATTTGTGATTCGCATGTGTAGGAGGGAGCTTGTTTGTCAGGCTCACTTTTTTTAAAGGTAGAGTCTGATCCTATGGCTGGATCCACCAGCAGTTCTCCCACCCACGTGGGCCCATGTATATCAAAGCAATGCTCTTAATTGCCCCAGCTTGTCCCAAATGGAAGCACCGAGATCCAAATGAGCTTTGATACTGCGCTACCCATGGCACTAAATGGAAAAGAGATAATTTTAAAGTTTATTTTAAAATCTTTATTTATTTTTAAATATTAATTTTAAAATCTGTAGCACATTGAATGCCGAATTCATAATGAACCACAAATAAAAGTTTGCTTTTGAAGTGTCATAGGAATGGGTTTTTTTTTATCCAACAAGTGTCTTAAAACTGGGAAAAGAGACTACTTTTCCCTTCTGGTCAGTGATAATTTTTCAAGATCCTGTCACCTGCCATTTCTTCAAAGTTTCATCAAAACCCTTTTCCTAGGTGCCTGCATTTTCAGGGTCTCAGCTCCCTATTTCACCATGCCTTAGTCTGTTATTCATACTCTGAGGTTTGTCACAGTGTAACCTACCTGTTTTTATGCTGTTTTTATGCTTTACCACCTCTGAAGAGCTCTTGACCTTATAAATCTGCTGACATATAAATATTTAAAGGCTACGAGGCCATCCCATCAACATCCCTTCCTGTACTGCATCAGACTCAGTTTCTTCAGGAACTCCTCATGTCATCCAGATTTTAAATTCTCTTTGGTTTATGCTTTACTCATGCTTTTAGAAACTCTGTGAATCATGTTAATGCCTCTACCCGTGTTTTTAATTTTGTTCCTGGATCTGAAATGAACATAAATATGTGATGGATGCTCCCTTGGAAGACCTGGGCACTAAAACAAATGAAGGAAAGGGAAAGAAAATTTGTTTTGAGTTTAGCCATAAAGAATATTTTCTTGCTTCGTGCGTGATTGCACCCAGAAATCTCTTTAGTCATTTCACAGCGCCTGGTTTGGTAGGAATCCTACCAAAACTAAGATATAAATTGGGCCCTGTCTAACGGGAGAGCAATCTGGGAGTCAACACAGTCCTGAAGGTAATATAGCACAGGTAAATTCACTATACAGAAATGCAGTGGGTTGTTTGAGTCTCATTTTTCAAGATGAGAATTTGGTGCCATTACCAAAAAAGTTTGCAATGCTCCATCATGAGCTTTCTGTTAAAATAATGTTTTGATTCAGCATTACTGTGGGTAATGGATGGGAGATGTAATTATACCAAAGAGAGAATCCTCAGACCCCCAGACCTTCCTGACTTCCCAGGAGGCTGACAAGAATCCATAAGAAGCTGGTTTGAGAGAAAGCAAAGCAGGTTGCTGTTTAATTGGCATTTCTTCCCCAGGATTTTTGTCTATAAGTCAGCAAAGCCTGAAGATTAATGCTACAGGGGGAAATGGACACAAAGGGAATCTAAACTCATAGCCACAGGGACTGCAGCTTCAGGAATGTATGTGTTACAGATTGCAGCTTGAAACAAAAGCATCTAGATGTTGTCAAATTAGATGGTGTTTTTTGAAAAATTTGTTCAAATTTTATGTGTGCCCACGTGAATACTCCAACTTGCATCAGGCCAAACAACAAATGTTGAAGAACTCATTTTCCCCCTGGGATATAAAACCTAATATCTACTTGGCTGTAGAAAACAATCAATCTGCAGAAGCTTAGAGGCTTAATTAAAAGCTAGCTATACCTGTGGTAAAAACTGGCAAACATCAACTTTTTAATGGCCTCTGTAAGCAATTAAAAGAAAAAAAAGCAACAAACAAAATTCAAACCTACTTGACTTTGCAGTGCAAAGAGAAAAGCAATTCTGAAGAGCAGGTGGGCTTTGGGAACACAACTTTTGCTTATGGAACCCTTGGAGATAAACATGACTTAGACAAGCACTTAAGTGATTCACAGGATAGAAAAAGTTACCTTAATGAGATGTATTTTATAGAGCTGTGTTTTTACTATCAGGTTGCAACTAAGAGCTCATGAAAAAGAGAAATAGAAGTCCTTCTGAAATGGTGGAAACAAAATATATTGCCACCACTGGTTGAACAGCCAAGGGATCTGAAACTTGAGGATTCCTCAGCACTTGTTGTGCAGACTTGGAGCTGCTGAGCAGTGATGCAGCTGAGCACCTTGTGGGAAATGCAGTAAAGCTCAGCAGAAATCATGTGGGCAGGATTTTAAACAAATTACAGTAAAACCTGCAGAGTTTAAGTTTCTTTCAAAGGAACATTTACTGTGAATGTTCTAAGAAGGACCCTAACTTGCTCTAAGCCTGGATCACAAATTAAATAAAAGCCATCATTGCAGAGCTCAATAGTATTAATCTGTCCTCAATACACATTCCAATAAGAAGTAATTAATAGCCTCCAACAAGATAACAGATGAACATGTTATAAATATTTTGGTGTTGGCTTTGTTGCATATTAGAAAACTGTACCTAGGTTTTATAATGTCTATACTTTACGTAGTTAATTTAAAAAAGATTAGCAGAAAAAGTTCTCACATTCCTAGATTATCTTATCAGAGAAGAAGAAAAACCAGAAACTGGAGAGAAGAATTTATGGAGAAAATGCAGACACCAAGGTGCCGAAGAAGACTGTAAATTTGATGAAATTATACACAGAAACTTCAAGGAATTTATGAATAATGCATGACTGTAATGAATATGTAAAAAGGATACCCTTTGGATGCAGAAGCATGCTTGTGGCTCTTCGCCAAAGCACCTGGTCACATAGTAACTTTTTGTGGTCTCCTAATCGTCCCCTTTTATTTTATTAAACTTTTCTTAAATTTTATAAGAAGTGAACCTCGTTTTTCACAAACAGAAAACAGTTCCTATGAAACTCTCATCCTTGCTGCTTCTGTAAACACACTGTGAGGCTCATTCCATTTGTGTGAATGGTTTCTAAATAGCCCATTTATTTACAAGTCCATTTTTGCTGTGCTGAATCTCTTTCCAAGAAAAAGAGCCACAGTTGACATTAATAGTGCTGCAGCCAGAGACCCCCTGCAAGAACAGAGCTCCTTCCTGCTGCATACTGGCTTGCCATGAAGTTCATTCCACACTGATGCATTACTAGGGAGAGGATGCAATAGCAAATCCTTTCAGTCTTGTTCATCTGTTAGTCAAATAAACAGAGAGGGAAGCTGGTTAATTTGGTCACAGGAAGTCTTTCCTCATTGAAACATCATAGGCAATAAATAACCACTCAGTGGGTTTTTGTTTGTTGCCTTCATTGCTCTATGACTCTGACAAAAGAGAATTCATCTGGTGCAATGTTTAAATGAAGAAAAACATATATATATATTTAGTCATTTATACGGAAGTCATGTGGGAGCAACCTAAGAAGTTTGCAAAGAAAGATCATAATGGAAAATAAAACACACACAATTTATAACTGACTTTAATCCTTTTTCTTCTTTCTTTTGGGCAAACTCATTACAGAAGGAGAACTGAATTTCTGCAGTAGCCACCTTTGCTCACAGGCCTCCGATGAGCAATCAGCACTGTGCACCGAAGCATGAACCTTATATGTGTACAGAAATTCACAGTTCAACAAATTCTCCAGATCAACCTGGAGATGGAATAACAACAGAATTAGATGTGCTATTAGAGATAGTGACCCAACACCTTCATTTTTTGCCTTTCATTTACCTTTCCATTTGCCTGCATCCAAAATGACTAGCTGAGTCTGCCTTCATTCAGCCCCTTCTGTGATGAATTGTTTGATGAAATTTCTGCAGGACAAAAATATTATGGTTTTCTTTTTAATTTTGATGTTGTTTTTCTTACATTGCTATTCACATAGAAGCCACATATGGATGGAGGAAATAAAGGAAAATGTCACACTGTACAGGCTTTGAATTAAAATAAAGTTCTTGCATCACAGTTTTTTTCATGGAGCAAAACGCATGAAAGATCCTGCATTTCTTCCAGTTTTCTAAGAGGGATTGCTCAGTAAGTTCATTTTGCCAGTGAAAGCACCAGAAGTTTGGAGTGGAACAGGTTCAATAATTTAGTATCTCTTGTTGTCTACAAAGCAAACTTCTCATCCATAAATACCCCCTCCACATGAGCCTCCACCATGACCCTGGCTATGGCAATCACCAAATGGCATTTCCAGATCCTCTGCGGTGCAGAAGCCATGGCAATGGGCATCTCCATGACACTGACAAGTGGGAGCCAAAACACTGATGTCTCTGTTTCATCAGGGTCACCAGCAGCCTGCTGGGGTAGGCAGATACTGGTATTACATTAAAAGGATTTATTAAGTTCAGCACTTTTAGTGTATCTTACCTTCTTCAAACCAGTCAAACCAGGTATTATATATAAAGATATGTGTGTTTATATATATATTCAGAGACAAAATAAGGAAAGCATGGCAGTCTCAATTTTGGATTTACTAAAACTTTGGGTTTACTTCAAGCATCTCTCCTGCAGGTGGACCAAGGAGCAAGTCTTGCATTAGCAAGGCACTGCTGGGCCATGATGACACCCAGAGGGTTTTTCAGGAACATGCTGCCCAACTCCCAGCTTTTCAGAGCTTGTTTTCTGGATTGGGACTTCTCACTACACATCACATGCTGACACAGGCTGTCAGCACTGTATGTGCATCAACAACTAACACATTTACCCCTAGGTAACTGGAAGAAGGTCAGGCAAAAATATCATAAAATCAATACCTTGCTTTTTCTAAATTTAATTTATTTTGTTTTACAATTTATTGTAGCTGGAACCAGCAGCAGACAGACTCTAAAGCCAGGTGCTGAGACAAGTGTATTTCCAGTTGTGCCTGTTGTGCCTCCTGCCATGGAAAGGTACCAGCCTCTTGCCTCTGACATGAGAGTTCCCTCTCTTGTTGGGTGACTCAGGATATAACAAGTTCCACATTTTTAGATGTGAAAAAGAATTTGGCCTTGAACAGCAGGTGATATTTTTGTATTTCAGCTCAAACTTTTTTTCTTAACAGGGAAAGGAGAGGCTTTTAATTTTCCAGGAGCCTTATAAAAATAGTCACAGTAACTTTACTTTGATAACTCCTGTCTCTCATATCTGGGACTTCGGACTCCGCTTGTCTCATACAAGTCTTAAACCAAAGCAGCATCAGCGACACCAGCAGCACAGAGCCTGCCACTTCATCTATTTTATTTTTTTACCTTATGCTTTCTCCTCATCTCTCCAGTTGGTCAATTTTTTTCAGATTTTCAGTCACTAAAATATCTTTTATGCAGTGCATATTTCATTTAACAAGAGATCTTGGAGCCAGATCCTTGACCTTAGTGAGGACAAATATTTAATGGACCCAATTTGCAGGAGGGTGGCACTGCAGGGTGCCCCCATCCCTGGATCAGACCTTGCCACTGGCCAAGGGGTGATGGGTGTCACTTGCCTGTGTCAACTGTGCCTCTCTGGTACAGCACCCTGTGTCCTGTGTCCTCATACAAGGCCTGTCAGCTGGGTGGGAGCATCCTTCCTAATGCTGGAGAGCAACACAAGTCCTGCTGGCACCAGTAACCAAAACTGCACTGTACAATGATACTTATGGATAAGAAACATATTTACTTTATTCACTAAAGGGTTAAATACATGATCGTATTTTGAAACAGTCTTCAAAAGACTAAAGGAAGTGCAGGTGTGCCTGGACAGCCTCTGCTTCCCTCATCACTGCTGCTTGGAGGTTCCTTTCCTGCTTCTTGCCCAGCCCCTGCACTGTGGGCCATTATCCATGCCCTCTCCATAGCCCCGGCCAGTGAAGCTCACCAGGCACTTCACACACCAGCACGTGCGGTGCCTTTCATTCAGTTAAAGTCCTCTGCCTAAAGCATGTGTCCTGACAGGCAGAGAGGTGTGCTGTGGTGAGTGCTGGGGTTTCCTCCCCGTCTGTTCCCCTTCAGAGCACTCGCTGCAGCTGAGGTCTCCCTCAGCCCTCTGCACACCCACCAGTTAACCTCCAGCTCAAAGCTGCCGGCCCCCAAGCACAGCATCACCGCTGCTGTTCTTCAGCTGAAGTGTTGAGGGTGCTGGCTCATGGAATCCCACCACTCATCTGTCTGGCTCCGAGGACTTGAGGGCCCAAAAAGTTTGGGAACTGCGTTAACATCGGGTTTCCCTCCCCTGGTACGGCCACAGCAGGACCAGATTCCTCACAGAGCATGTCTGATGTCACACCAGTGGTGGAGGATGTCCCTGAAGGTACTTTAATTAGTTCAGGCTGGCTTATTCTACTATAGTGGATCACAAAGGCCCCATAGCTTTATCCTCTCAGAGCTCTGAGCTGATGTCTTTGATAGCAGCTTGCATCAGATCTGTTTGCCATTAAATCATTAGCAGCCCATAAAAATTGAAAATAAATCAGGCAACTATTCCCCAGACTTTGGTCATTTCCTAATCTCATGGAACACATGAAAATATCTATGCTAATGATATTGTTATGAATTTGGTTTTCTTGCTCATCATTATCATTTTAAAGTGGCTTAAATGGACTAGTAATCACCATAGCAACAAAGCAGCAGTCAGGGGGAATACTATCAAGAGAATTCGATGTCTTAAAAGGGAATGTGGTTTTTTACATCTTTTCAATGAAATCTGGATTTTTTTCTGACTTTGAACCAGATAGACCTGAAACAACCAGGAAGAAAATATGCACATTCTCATAATAGCATTGAATATCCCCAAATCTACACTTCTTATTTATTGATGCAAAGTTTAGGGGCCATGAATAGAGAAGCAAGTAAGAAGTAGCCCGTCAGGACGGATTTAAGTGTGTGTTGGGCTAATAAATGCATTCCAGTTGCAAAAAGACAGTGTTGTACCTGGGAAAGCAAATAACTGAGGTCTGCAAGAAGACCACAGAGTCTTGCTGTGCCTCAGTGTTCAGGGACATTTTTTATAATAACCTTTCCTGCTTCTACCTCCTCCTTCCATTGCTAAGCATTCAAAGACCCTTAAAATTACATGTCACAGTATAAAGCACAGTCTACCATGGTTATTTTAGTTGTTACATAGATACTGACAACCACAGCTAATTATATTAGAGACACATTTTTTTTTAATGTTTGCTACCACCTGGCTAAAAATATTTAGATCAATAACGACTTTGTCTGTTGTCTCTTTCCTATTTTTGCCTGTTTTCTGGAAGACTTGATGGGTCTCAGGAAAAAACAAATTGAGTCAGAGATATAACAGAACTGTTACTTTATTTTTTTTAATATTGAATCAGATCTACATCTATGCCTGACATACTCTCTGGATAAAAACCCCTTCTGTGAAAATCAAGCCACCTGCAGCTGAGGCTGGAATGCTGGGATGTGCCATGAACCCTTCACCAGCGCATAGTGGTGGGACTGGGAGGCAGGAGGGAAGCCAGAGGCCAGTTTCTCCTTGGTCAGATATTTACCCTTACTTCCCTTATTTTGCTCTTCCTCCCCAAAATGCCTGACACCAGTAAATAAGCAATATAGACAGCAGGTACAGGCAAGACACCTGCCTACATGCAGGTCTCATTTAGCAGCCTTAGAGGACAGGGTTTTGCAGTGCACAGCTTCTTCCAGCCCTATAAAGGCAGTGTTGAGCATTTTCTGCTGCCCCTTGGCATGCCACAGTACCACACAGCTCAGGAAACATGTCCTGACTGCCAGAGAACAAGGCAAGGGCACCCTGTGGGGTTCAGAACCCAGGATGCAGCAGTGGGTGGAGGGTGGCTGGAGAAGCAGTAGGCAGCTACCCCCAGCCAGCTGGCCAGCCCCTGGGCTGATCAAGTTACCTATTAAAGACAACAGACACTGCACTCTTGAAGACAAAGACTTTCTCCAAGCTGTTTTCCATCTGTTTTGCTTGTTGGAGCCTAAGGCACCAGCACATATCCTGCTGGAGCTGAGGCCTCTCCAACCTTCCCTTGCTTACAGCTGCAAGACTGCTGTGTTGGGGGGTGTGAGATTGTAGTTTTACTTCAGCCTTTAGCTTCCACCTTGGTACAAAAGCATTCCAGTATTACAGAGCACTTGGATTGACAACATTGCTTCTCTTCTTGGACTGTGCAAACAGAGCTTTCTTCTTATAAAGGACTTTATAAGCATGCCAAAAACTTGCATCTCAATGCGACTGCAATCACTAGGCATGGGGACCTTTTCCAGGACCTGAACACTGATCTGTAGCCAGATGCTATTTTCACCTCATTGCTGATGAGCCAATGAGATCTAAAGCAGCACACTTACTCCAAGTTCCTTCCCTTTATTATTAAATACTAGCAAATGGAACCAGCCCAGGGCTCAGGAAGGATGCAGGTTGTCTTCAACTATGAGCTGAATGCAGCAGGATCCACCAGGAGAGAGGTCACAGGAAAACCCATTGTTAAAAAACTCACCCCAGAGGTCTTACAGGTGCCCAAGTGGGCAATATTCTGGGTGCTGGAGACCTCCAGTTTCAGCACAGTGCAGCAATCCTTGTACCCTGTGAGAATGAGCAGCTCTTTCCCCATCCTGGGCACAGAGCACATCACCCCCACAGCTCACCAGGCTCCTGCATGTTCCCCACCACAGCAGACAACACTGCCTCTGCTTATTAAAACATACAGAATTAGATAGACCACAATGTTGCTTTTCCTAGAGAGCATCAAAACCAACATCTGATAAACGCACTTCATTTCCCACAGGGCCTTCCCTTGAAATTGGTTAGAAGCCTCACTCAGCAGCTGTATTTCAGCAAAAATCTAACAAAGGGAAAGGGCATTTAGATCACCTCAACCACATCAATAGCAAGAGGAAGTGGACACCAAGGGTCCCCTGAGCCCAGGCTGGCTTGGCACGACACTGTTCCCTTGGCTCTGATAGGCATAGTTCTGATCTGCAGGCTTAGGCTCCAAAAAGAGGGTCTAGGTAGTTGCTGAACTTCAGAAACTATGCAAACCAGTCTGAAACCAGACAGAAAGTTAACCTAATAGAAGAGGATAAAAGACACGGGATAGGTGAGACCCTCCTCATAATGGTGTCCCTCTCTCTTCACCATGGCTGCTCTCATGATCTTGACCCAAGGCACGGTGCAAGCCATACAGTGCTTCCCACAGAGAGCTGGCTGATTAAAACATAATGGACACCATAAATAGTGGAATGATGGGTGGGAATGAGGGTAACAGCCTAAAGGGGATCTCTGTTTTGCTAGGAGAAAGCTCAGGTTTTGCCTGAACCTTTCTGGCTGTAGATAGCAGAGAGAATAGCAGGACCTCTGCCCACCCATCAGTGCCTTGGGAATGGCACCAGCCCTACACGTCCCCTGCCAGAGGCACAAAGCTCAGGCATTTCTGTCACTTCTCCCAGCTGGAACAGGCTCAAGTATGGGGTGTGATGACCCCCCTGGGCAAGAGAACAGAGCCATAACTTGTACCCAGCTGGGAGCTGCAGTGGGACAGTGCCTCGCTCCGACTGCTTGCTGTGCAGGGCTATGGGAGCTGCTCTGTTCCACCTTCCCCTGCAGCTGTGGGAGTCAGGAGCTCAGAGCACCTCCAACCAGCTGCTGAGGCCAGCAGAGCAGCACAAATGGCTTGGAGAGGCCATCAAGCTCATGGTCACTGTGAGGGTCCTTCAGGCTAAAAGATTTAAGCAGCTCTGTCTGGTTGGACAACTGCAGGGCTGAGTGCCCACCATAAGCACTTTAAAGAACCCATATATGGGATTTAATACCTCTTGGAGATACAGCTTTGTCAGAAATCAGAAGCCTGAGCAAGTTTGTCACCATCTTCACCCCAATCACAGTGAGAGTCTTCTCCTGCCAGCTGCTCAGGTCTTCTCTCACCCACCCCTGAGAAACCCGACGCAATTGCTGAAATAACACTCCTGAAAGCAGGGGGGAAATGTCTCTCATTGGGGCGCTCTTGACAGTAACAAAGAAACCCAACCCCCTAATTGCTAAAATCAAGAACAAAGACTTAGAAGTAACTGAAACCTGGCATCTATATTTTGATAATATATTCTCCACCAAAAATGTAAGCAGCAAGGAGGATTATAATACCGTGTTATAAAGTATCACAGCCACAGAATAAAATAAATAGCCTACAAAGGACCTAGTGCAATGTGTTTCCATGTGGAGCTTACAGATCAGGTTCCCAGAGCTGTCACAGGAGCTCCTCAACATCAGCAGCACTGAGAAACAAGCCCATCCAACATTCCCTGCCCCAGTCTGGTGCTGATGGACTCCACAACTCAGACAGCTCATGCTCTCAAAAAGAAAGGGAACAAAACCATAAAACGAGAGAAAATCAAAGCAAGTGCCGGGATCTCTGGCACCAGAGCAAGGACACAGATCTGGGGTGTTACAGTACAAGACAGTGGTCTTTGCAGGCTAAGGACATGGGGTGTAACAGGAGCAGGACATCCCTCATATAATGAGAGTTAGTCCCATCTTGGTTTTAAAAATAGGAAGTGTTAGAAACTGTGTATTCCTGCAACAAGTTTACACTCAGGCATTTGTTGACAGGGATTTGGAAAGCCTGTGCTTTCTGCCAGCAGCTGCTGCTGCTGCTACAACCCACACATCTTACAAGTTAAGGATGAGATTTTTTGCAAAGATACAGGACACCACCAGCACTATTTTCATATGGCTTAACAACCCAATCCTGTATCTACCTGCATTTTATACCACCTCAGCAGTGCCACCACTACCAAGCCACCCAGTGGCCCTCGGCCCCTGCAGGAGCATGATGTGGCTAGAGGAGCTGAAGTGGGAAAGCTGCAGGAGCACGATGGCAGGGCTGGAAGAAGAGATCCAGCCTTCATATGAACATATCTGCTGTGCATGGAGAGGTAAGGTCTTGGCCCATTTTGTCAGTGCACACAGCTACAAGTCCACGGGCACACATGTAAAAAGAAGGTAAAACTGAAGAGTAACATGGGCTAAAAATGCAAATTAAATTAAAGCCTTTTAATTTAAATTTAACATCGTCCAAGATCCTAATTAATGATTTTTAGGATGAAAACATGCCACACATCAGATAACATGCCTTCTGCATGGAGGCTCTGAAACAGCCATCCCCACTTTGCTCCTGCTTTCAAGACAGATGAGTCTACCTCAGCAGAGCCCTGAGACAAAATGCTCAAATAAAAAGCCAACGACCTCTCCTGGCTGTGCTTCCTGCCTTCTCTCTAACCATCCCTGCTCTGATTGCAATGGCACAAAAAAATGTGATGAGCAATGGCTACCCCCTCAGCTTTTTTTTCACCAGCTCTGGTTGAAGTTTTCAGGGAAGGAGTTGGGCAAAAGTCAGTGCTTGAAGGAAGTGGATGTAGCAGATTAAACATACCTCTAACAACAGCATTCTAACTCTTTAAATATTTGTGCAATCAGGTTTTGTGCAGAGTTAACTTGCACACACAGACGTTTTAGCTCAGTTTATTTGCATTATTCTTTAATATTATATGCTCAGGGTCAGCCTTTAACATTTATCCAAGTTATATTCAAAAGTTACCTCTGAAATCTGATGGACATTGCAAACCTGAAAAGGGGAACACAGAGGCAACTGTATGTCTGATCCCTCATGGAGACCAAAACCATACTTGGGCTGCAGATCCAGGGGCAGCCAAGCCAGCCTGTAACAGCTTCCTGTGCTTCCTGGAAAGGTGGACAAAGCACTGCTCTTCTCACTGCTCTCACATCCTCTGCTGGGTTCCTGTCATTTTAGGAAGGTCTGGTGAGCCCTAGCACTGGCATAAGATAAGCAGGAGGCAGGGAGCTCTTAGTTTGGCACAAAACCACAGTGACCTTAAGATGTTTGCTTGAGCAGAGGCCAGAGCTCAGGTTTTTCAAGAAGGTGTTTACCCAGTTGGACCTGGAGCCTGGCACACCTGTAGAAGCAGGTGTTAACAGGCTCCTGTCATCTCCAAGTCAGGGGATGCACAGTAAGTCTTCACTAAGCCATCCACCTTGTCAGGAATAAAAAACAGTAAAATTATTCAAACAGTAGAAATAAATCTTAAGCATGAGTTAGTAGAGCAGCATGTTCAAGATGTTTGCTGAGGTTGTAGATGATTTTCTTTTGTGTTTATTTTCCCCAGAAGTCAACAAACACAACTGGTATTTGCCACACAGTGACCTTGCATGATGACTATAGTGGTAATATTTGAAAATAGCTGTATTAGGGCAATACAATAAATCTACATTTTTCATACAGACATTCTTTATACACTTTTTGGCATATTTAAACTAAGAGTCTTAACATATTTATTCAGCTTTGAAGAGGGAGTCTCCCCTTTTTCCAAAAAGCCCTCCTGAACCCTGCACAGCCACAGATGGTGTGAGGAGCACTCACAAGTCCAGTTTTGGACTAAAAGGTGCCTTTCCCTCATACCCCATCTGTCTTCTCTTCACCATTTCAGTCCTGCACCACACAGGCAAAGTCCAAGGTTTATCTGTGCTTTGCTTTCCCTGGAAAGTGCCCAGAACCACTCATCTTGCAGCAGGATTGGAGCACAGACACAGCTGCCACCACTCCATGAGCTATGCCACCAGGGTTGCTTATTTTGGGAAGTCATAAGGGTCAACACACCATGAGAGCTCCTTCTGTGAGCAGGAAGATGGCCTTCTAAGGCACCTCCCCTGCCAGGCGAGTACTGGGAGTAATGATGAGATCCTGTGGAGCTTTGGAAACTTCTTAGAGCCTGTCCACCAACCAACACCAACCACACACTTCCTGCAAGTGTCCAAAAGACAGAGTATTGCAAGAAAAAAAACACTTGAAACACAGGAAAGCCTTGCATTATAAGAGTAAAGAGTGTATATATATATACACACATTTCAGAAGAAATGTCTAATGGAGGTTAGCTCACACTCCAGGAGCCATCCAGTTTTTTCCCTAGTAACATCTAGAAGATTTAATCTCTTTTAACTTTCTTGGGTTTTTATGGCAAAGGGCTTTTGGCCCCAAATATTGCTTGTACAGCTCTTATTTCTATAAATACATAACTTGCATGACATTTTTAAGGATTTTTAGGTTTAGAATCAATTCATGACTCTTACTCCAGTTGTGTGGCTGGTTAATATTTGTGACTGGCCAATGCCATTTCTAGTTAGGGGAGATATTTTTTCACAAAGCAAAACCAACACTGAATATAGTTGCTTTGCTTACAGACTTTATACTAGGAGTCCTTCCCAAATACTTATCTGACATAAAAAACCTAGGGAGAAGATTTTCAGAAGGATTTTCTTACTGACTTAGCCATGAGAGGTTAAAATCTCACACCCTGTGCTCAGGAGACTGGCATGGAGATGCCTGAGCAAATAGCAGCTTAAGCTCAAACATTCCTTCCCAAACACCATTTTGCAGCAGGCAAAATCATCTACATCTACATTTGTTCCTCTTCAGGTACATATTTGGCTTGACAAAGGCTTGCACCAGTAAAACTGGCTTTGTCAAGAAAAGATTGTTCACTTTAAAGAGCTCACTCAACAGGTTCAAGAAGCATCTTCTTCCCCAGTCATGCAGATGATCAGGAGCAGAGACATGACAAATTGGCTTGAGAAAATGGAAGCCACTGAGTAATCTAAACCAGCAGATACAGCAATTTAGCTCCAATTTATACAAAATGGAAGATGTAACAGGTGAAGGCAGCTTTAGTGAACTTGTGACATGTTCATCAGGACATGGTCAGTCAGTATCTCTAAATAATCAGGACTGAAATTACAGGGTTATTTTTGGGAGAGGAAGAAAATGGAACAGTGCTGAATGAGAAAAACACAGGTAAGAGGAACCAGTGGAAAAGTTCTGAATTCAAAACTGTCAGAGACAGCAAAGGAGGAAAAAGCCAGCAACTTCTCTTTGGACATAATTAATTTTGAACTTCCAGCTATCCTGTAAGGTTAAAGCTAGTATCAAATTACTAAACAAAGTGAGGATGGAGAGAAATTTCTGCTCTAGGCACGCATATGCTAGTACATACATGAGATCACCCTGAGACGAAATAAAGGACAGGGGATAAGAAAAGGGATGAAATTAGTCATATGGGCCAAAGTTTGAGTTTGGCTTTTTGGGAAGGTTTGTATATGTACATGAGGAAAATGAAAGGAAAAAACCCCAAAACATACCATAATGGAGAGTGAAGCATAAGACAGAAGCTATAGAACACACAAATTTGTTATTTCATAGGAAAAAGGAAGGAGGAGGAGATCATTATCCATATGCAACTATATTTCACGGAAATTGGCAAAGATGGAAGGAACTTCAGTAGAGAATGCAAAATCAGAAATTTTGCCTATTGCACATTTCAGCTAGGTTGTGAAGCTTCCAAGGTGAAGAAAAGTGGCAGCTATTCAAACACAGAGAAAGGTATTTATATCTTCCCCTCATCTCTCTCTGCTTCCCAGTCAAATCCAACCTGACCAAACACAGCATCAGTTCAGGCTAAATCTAGTATCAAAGACATGTTCACAACTACATCCTTCAGGGACTGTATTACGCCCACCTAACTTCTAGAGCATCCACAGCCCAGTGTGGACACTGCTGCTGCAAGCGACTCATCCCTTTCAATATCCCAACCTAAGACAGAAAAATTAACTTCTCACATCTTTAGTATCTTACTTACTTTTGAAATAAAAATATTCAGAAGTCTAAGATGAGCCAATAACTAATGTATGAAATATTTTGCCTAACCTAAGGAGAGCAATTTAGTGAATCCAGGGATTCAGTAGAACTCAGACTTAACTTGAAAATTACTTCTAAGTAACAGCAAAAAAACCCCTCAGCTTCTCCAAGCTGAATGCTGTATCTGCCCTTTACCTTAATGGGGGACTGCACAAGACTGCCTTGCTCATGTGCACTTAGCTGGAGTGTAAGGGTGACACTGCAGACTGGCTGGAAAGCTTCCTTTATGCAGCAGGAGTTACAGGGAGAGCAGGTGAACAGCTTTTTCAACTCAATTCTATGCTTTTCACGAGCTGCTGAAGTGACCTTGAGACAGCAAGCACTCTTTTTAGGAAGATGGTGTCCCCTCACACACACCATGGAATCTACAGCCAAAACCAGGCGTTCCCTTCCACAAAGCTGCAAGCAGCTGGGATTGAACCCAGCCTCTGTGAGTACTGCTGCAGGTGCAACTCATCTTACACAAATATTTAACAAAAAATGCATTAAAACAGTACAAGAGGGAAGTTAAGTACTCTCTGAACAAGTTAAGTATTGTCAGAACACAGAGAACACCAATGTAAAACACCATTATATCATCAGCTGCATTGCTGCCACCATGAGAAAACTAAGTATAGAAATAAGGAGAGCAGCACACATTCACATGGGGAGGATCTGTCCCAGACTGACCTATCTGAGCTGAGCCAAACACAGAAAGGAGCATTGTAGAGACAAACAAATGGGTCTGGATCCGATGCCCAGGCAGCTCACTCCTGAGATTACATTCCTGAGGGCACGCAAAGGCTGGAGAACGCTGCGAAAGCGAGCACGGGCCAGCGGGGCAGCTTCCCTGGAGCACGGTGGGCTGAGGGAGCACGGCCACTCCTCGCCAGCAGGGTACAGGGTACACACAGGCACAGCCACAGGCCAGCACTGCAGGGTGGGCTGGGGTCTCCAGAGGGCTGAGGTGACACAGAGGCTGCAGAACAGCCGTTCCTGGTTGTGGAATGCTGCTCCACCCACACACCCTGGGGAAAAAAGGGCTTATCCCTACCTCCAAAGCCCACCTGCAGCACAGCAGGGTGGAGCTCTGGCTGACAGGAGTTTGCATGCCTCCAAAAAGTCTTGGGTCGCCCACACCCTCCAGCAGAAATCACTGCCTGCTTTTTCATTCCTTCAATTAACCGTGTACTACAAAGTGACTGATGCAATCACAGAAGAGACCTAACCAAAAACATATAGACACTACAATAAAGTAATGAAATTATTTAAAATAAAATTCAAGTTCCTTGGGCTTCAAAAGTAATGAGACCCACCTGCCTCCTCCCAGCAACGGACCTGTGGCTATGAATCTGCCAAAAAAGCACTAACTCACTTCCTTCCAAGAAATCAGGGTGTAGTTTTGATAGATAAGTAACTGAAGTATGCAAGAAGCATTAGCACAAAGCATTTTTTAGGTTTATTTAAATAAAAATTATAATTTATACAAGACTTTTTAAACAAACAAGATTTTCTTAAAAAATGTACAGGGCAAATAATTGCATTATTTCAATTATTCATACAGTATAAGTCTTTTGTCAAACAAAAGTTACACTGATAATGAATTATTTACAATTTCAAAATATAGACTCAAACTTCAGACATAAAAATTTTAACATCCATTATATTTCAATGATTAGTAGAAATTAAGCATCTGCCAAAATGTACAGAGTTCAATAAAAACTACCTATGTTTTCAAACAGGTTTAAGTAGCCAAAAAACAGGTACATCCTTTCATCTCTTCACAGTTGGGTAAAATCCCTTTTCTCTTTATCTGCAGAACAAGGGTAGAGTTTTGCTGCTGGCATCCTGTGTGATGTTGCTACTAAGAAATAGCTTGTTTCATTCAATCTTGCCTCACAAAAGCTACAGTGCACAGAAAGGCATGATTTCATATTTCAGCTTGTTTCGCCTTTTGAATTTAAATGGTCACTGATAAAGAATTAGTCAGTTTTCATCTCCCTTTGTTTATTGTCTTTAAAAGGGACTCAAACTAACCGATAAACTTCTAAAGAAGTTAAATCCAATTACACGTGAATGATCCAGACATCCACAGACATGAACAGAATTGCAAATATAAACAGCAATCAGACAGACAGAATGACAAAAACATCACCTTCAGCTATTTAGAAGCACTTTACATTAAGTGTTCCGACCCAGCCTGTTTCTGAAGTGCACCAGGCTGTACTGCAAAACTAACTAGGAAGATCGGAATTTAAGGTGAGAGCTTCAGTGTAATTACACAAATCAAGTTATATTTACTCACTGCTCATCCCCTCCCGCCCTCCAGACCTGGGAGGGTGCAGCAGGAGAAAAGCTTGAGTAAACACACGAAGGTTACCTTCAGTCTCTGACGTCACGGACACCAGGGGAGCAGCTGTGCAGCAGGGAAACCGGATAACCCAATGTAAAGTGAAATTTGCAAAATATGTACGCAGATGTCTGTCAATTATATTACAACTCGATTAAAAAAACCAAGAAATTCAGTCTGTTTTCTCTGTATCAGAACCAATGTTGCATTGCAGCTTGCACTAGGTTTACTGCTTTAAGCATCGCTAATTTTAAGTTCACACTGTTAAAGTGTGGATTCACTTCAAACATCAGCACATTAGATTTTGTAAGACGTTTCTAATTTCTTTGTTGAGAAAATAAATTTTAAGAACGTATTGTACACATGAGGCATTTCAGTCTGGGAAAAGGATAAAGACATCTTTTCTCCCTCTCCAAAGCCTAGGTATGGTTAACTGTCCTGGCACCATCAGTACAGATCCTATAGCTCCTCCCGGAACCAGAATCTAGGACAACCCTGTACACGAGTGTCAACCAGGGAAGGGTGGGAGGGAGAGGAGGTAATAAGTGCAAGTCAACTGATTCCCTACTGAAACTGCTGTTATGATCAGAGTGAAGGTATAAATTACACTTGAAAAATGATAGAAAAATAAGAAAAAGAGCATGCTCTCTGTAAAAAATATAGTTTTCTGTTTCTTCAAAAAAAAAGGATAACCTTAAAACACACCCAAGGGACTCTTTTCTTAAGACAAAATGAATGAATCTGATCAAGATTTATGTAACATTAAGCCATTTTAATGCCTATTTGTTAGCCACACTTACTGTTCAAGGAAGATTCTAGAAAGAAAAGCCAATATGTAGCAATTACAAAAAAGAAATTACTGATTTTAAAGTAGTTTTGATGAGAAAGATTTAAGATCAAGAATTTTTACCTAAACATATAACCTGAATGTGTAAAGTTATGAAACCATACACTGTCAAGCTACATCCACTTTAAATGGTGGCAAAACGGATTCCCACCAGCTTCACTTACATTTGAAGTTTCCAGGCCCTGAGTTACAGCATACCAAAGGTGGTGTTAAGAAATACACCCAGTTTTCAGGTCATGTACAGACACGTTCAAGTGCTACTCTAAAGCGAGAACTTGAAAACTGCATTTTTGCCATTACAGTGGTTTCTCCCCTGTTCTTGCTTACATTTCCACCCAGGACACACCCATCAGTGTCTCGCTTTACAATATTCAACCAAATGATGGTATTCACCAGTACTTCTTCATATCACATTTATATTAAGTTCTCATATCCCACCTCTCCATAGCCAGACTAAAATAAGGTTTGTACAGTTTGACTGCCACCTTCTTCATTACTCCTGCATTTATTGACACACTTTAATTTAAAACTGTGGTAAGAGTTAAACACTCTTTGGTGTTTGTCACCCCTCTCCCTCCTTCATTTTACCCCTTTCCCTATAAAGAAAGGAAATTCCTATTCAAAAAAAAAAAAAAACCAGAGGAAAAAACCCCATGAAATTACATCCCATTTTTACATAAGAATTTGCATCTCCATTGCTTTTGTTTAGGGCCATTCATACAATGTCTGGAGACATCCATATGACTCAACTCTAAAAGACATCGCAAAGGAAAAGACACTCTGGAAGGCTTGGCATAACTCCTACTGTGCTTTCATGAAAATAAAATTCTAAACCTCTCAGATGGGTGCTTTATATAGAGTATAAAAGCTTTCTAATATTAAAGACAAAGGTCAATATGTGCTTTGCTACTAGACAGGCCTGAGAGAGTTTAGAGGAGGTGCAGCCTTCCTGTTTTACCTGGCAGTTGGGTTTAAGTGTTACCAAAATTTAATTGTGCAAGGGGGAAGACAGAAGCACACCAATGCTCCTTAAATTATGCTTTGAGAAGAATTAGTGCTTTCAGCTGCTATATTATAGCAGGGTTTTTTATTACAAGGTAACTCAAGAGAAGAGCCAAATTAAAAAAGGTCACATCTGAGTTTAGTTTAATTACTCTCACCTCCCCCGACACAAAAAGCCTTCCAAATCTTTAATGCATTAACATACAAATGCCTTGTACAGGCAACATGTACTGCAGCTGAGCCCTTCTAGGACAAGTACCTATAGAAATATAATTACATGATGCCTAACATTTTAGGAACAACATTTTGGTGCCCTCTTTTATAAAAAGTATCTGCCTGCCTTCCTTCCTCTTACTTTGGTTAATGAGGAAAGGAAAATACAGTTATAAACTTTCTCCTCCAATTCACTGTACAAGTAATTTAAACATCTCTATGCAGGAAAAATTAAACTTAACCAAACCAGTAAAACATCCTTCTGCAAAAAATTAGCAAGAAGTAGTTATTTTAAATACAGTTGTAAATATGGAAATACTAAGATGCTAACACTTCCTTGGTGTTGCTATCAGTTTTAATAAAGAACCCAATTAAAAACTCCAGGCTGAAGAAGGAGACTTCAGGCTGCTGCTGTCATCATTCTCACATCTCAGGGAAAAACAACTAAGATAAAGGGACAAATGTATCCCTAGTGATCAGTGGAGATAAAGGGATCAACCTGTTATACAGTCAGGTCTCCAAGCATCTTCCCAGCTTTTAATGTCAGTAAATAAACATTAAAAGTGCTTAATGTGCAAGGCTAATAGTGATGATAGCACTTACTTTCACTGTTTTGTTTCATTTGGTTTTTTTTGTCTTTTTTTTTATAAAAACCTTAAAAACAAACATGAAGGCATATATAAAATACACTTGGTTTATGTAACAGATAGAATATAAACCACCAGACAAGAAAAATTATTGCAAAATAGATGAGGATGTTCATTTTTTCCACTACCAAGTCATACAGTAAGAAAGTTTCCTTTAGCTCTTCCAAGATAAGACACTAGCTTTCACTGCTGGATGATGCAGATGTTATTTTCACGTATTGGCTGAAAATTGTCTCAAAAGCTTCATCTCTGTGTACCATGGCACCAAACACCAAAGGCTAAATGATAGAAAAAAACACATCATGTCAATACACAAAGAAAAATAATTTCCTTTAGGCATATTTTGTCAAATCAATAGGAACATGTTAACTGCACTAGAAATGCACTGATAAAGAAAAATCCTTTTCCCTACTAACTCCTTGACTATGTGGCATAGTTTCTAGTATTTTTCACTTCCTTAAAAACTTCATCTGAGGGTCAGGCCCTCCGACCTCAAAGCCTCCTCCCCCATGGATACTCTCAAGCCAACAGCTTTTTGCTTCAGACTGCACAGCAGAGCAGCCCCCATGCTCCTGATGCAGGATGCTGGGGAAGATCTTTCTCAAGTGTTGGAGTAAAACACTCCAGATATAGCAGAACAAATGAATATTTAATTCATTAAAATTCTGAAGATAAACATACTGAATAATAGAGAAGAGAATTAAAAAAAAAAAAGAGAAAAAACCAACCACTGCCATAAGGAGTCAAAAAAGCCTTTATGCTGCAGCTAACCAGAGGAGGAAAAGAAGGGTAAGAAGTCCAACACAGCAATACAGATACTACCAGCTACTTACTTTCTGTGTAGATGGTGTCGATACAGCAATACCCATCCCCGATCCCGGGAGAACAGAGAGCACTTTATACTAAAAAAAAAGACACCAAGACTTAAGATATTTTCTGTACTGAACAACTGCAAGAGGTGCTACAGAGGTTACACAATTCACACTGGCATGTCCTGCCAGCCACAACTAAGAGACCTCTACTAAAACCAGGATGAAGCCAGCTGCCATTCTCAGATCCTGGACTCGGTGGGTACAGCCTCACCTGGATAGCCAGGACCCTTCTCTCCACTGGCTCCCATGAACTGCAGCAACACTCGACCTGCTGGAACCAGCCCCAGCCCCAAAGAGATCATCAGTGCCACTCCAGCACACAGGAGCTGACCCAGCCATGGTGCTGGGAGCCGGACAGGCGGGCAGGGCACAGCCCAGCTCTGCGCACACGAAACGGGCCTGGGCGCCTCCCCCACAGGGGACATTCATCCACTGTTCAGAGGAGCAGCAAGCAGACCAGAAAAAGCTTCTTTTTCAAAATTAGATAAAAAAAAGGGTATCACAGAGTCACAGAATCACTAGGGTTGAAAAAGAGCTCCCACCTTTGAACACTACCATGTCAACAAAAAAAACCACTGCACCCAGTGCTACACATGGTTTGCTTTTTTTTTTTAGAAAAGAAGTCCATAAAGATAAGAAGGAATACAGTAGGCTGAACTTAAGGAGAAAGAGACGTCCAAGTCAGACCTGGGTTTCCCATCTCCAAATAAAACCTGGCACAGCACAGTTTTACGCTTGACTGCATGAACCTTGTCTCATCTTCATTAAAAACACTACACAGATGCAAAAGGAGCTTTATGGCAGTAAAGACCTATGGAACAACAAATCAGCATTACTTGAAGTAAGATGCTTGAAATCCATTAATATGAATTATTAATTCCAGTAGGAATGTTCACTATGAGCATAAGCTGTCTGCTTTGCAGACACGTCAGATAAACAGAAGGAATTAATTTGAAAATCTGGAGATACTTATGCAGTAGTAGACACCAGGCTGAGGTGTTTTTTTGCTCCACACGATTTAATCTGTGGTACAGAATGCAGCAGAAAGCGGGGGTGTCTGTGTTCAAGATAAGGACAAGTTCAGAAAGAACAACAAAAAGTGATTTTGAAGGCCATAGAGAATGATGCAAGGCACCAATAAAGCCTTCAGTAACCACAGGCTGATAAACCTCAGCCAGAGGAAGGACAACATTGCCCTTGCTATGCTTCCAATCTTCCACTTCTTGAGTCTGTTACTGATGGGTCCCAACTGGATGAAACTCCAGCCTATCCCAGTCTGGCTGTTTTAATGATCTACCTTTCTCCACTGGCAACAATCCTGCCTCCCTCTGAGGCACCTACTTTTAAGACAGTGCATCTATCAACATCCACACCCAGACTGAAATTAGTAATACACAGTTCCTGCCACCAATAAACCTATAAAGCTTCTTAAGGCCTACGCAGCTCTGGTCAACACTGGAGTTAATAAACAACTGTAATTAAAAGAAAAAAATGCAGTAGTGCAAGGGTTTAGTAAACTATCTTAACGCTCATAGCAAGTTTGCTTGTGCTGAGCCCAAAAAAGCAGTTCTGGGAAACATTCATGATTCAGAATTACATTTCACTTACACATATTATCAATGTCACGCTTTTTCAAAATAACAAAGGCACAAAAGCAAAACATAATTAGATGAACAGAAAACCAGTTTTCTCCCCTATTTGCCACACCAACCAGACATACCTTCTGGATATCCGTTATATCCGACAGCTTTATAACTTTATTTCTTTTTGATGAGCCGGATTTTGAGCTTTCAAAGCACAAGTAACTGAAAACAAGAAAAGAAAATGCTCATTTTGATACAGTGCTCTAAAATAAATCTCTCAAATATTCCTCTTGTCTCTTCTGAAGTTTTAAATCTCACAGGTTAAAATAACTTTCAAGATAAAAAAGAGGTTCAGTTCAGCTATGGCTTCTAATTTAGCACAAACATTTATAAATTCTAGCAACTGGTTGATGTGTCTGAAAGCCCAGAACATATGGTATGCATACACACACAAAAATTCTTGTATTTATATTACTGCACTGAATGGTTAAACCTGACAAGCATTTTAAAGACACACGAGGGAGTATACTTCAACAGTTGAAATACCAAATCTCAAAAGGCTTATACATCTTTCACCATCCTAGAAGAAGATTAATGAGAAACACTGTGTTAGTTTCATGTTATTGTGCTGCAGACAAAAGCTCAGATTTCTAAACACTGAAGAGTGGCCTCCATCACTAGGTGACATTGCATACAGATGAGCTTTACTTCCTTTCACTACACTCCAAATGAACTACAAGGCCCAAGCAGTATGACCACAGTTATTCAGTTCTGGGAGGCTGGGAGGTAAGCAAGGAAATTTAAAAAAACAACCACTCACCCATAAAAATTTGAAACCAAGGCATAATTTTCAGTTTTCTTTTTTGTTGCTGTCATTTCAAGGAATCTGTACTTCCAGCTTACTTTAAAAATCCCCAAACTAAGAGTATTTGTCAAATTGCTGTTGATCACAAGTTTCAAAGTATACTTAGGTTTTAGGTTTCTTTTCTAGTATATATATAGTTAGTATGTTATCCACATCAAGGACTGCAACTACAACAACTGTCTATAGAGCTACTTTGCATTCCTATGCAAGCCTTTCAAAGGCAAAATCTCATCTGTTAATTGTAGCCACACCACAGGGTCAGCTCTCCCTCTCCTATGATGCTTTCTTGAGGTTGCAGAGCACCTTGAAACAGCATTTTTGTTTCAAAACACTATTAAAGGATCCCTTTTAGATTCAAACCCTTTTATGTCTTGAATTTCCCCCCTCAGATATGTGTGAGTGCAATGACTCACTTTTCTGTGACATAAAGAACTCCATTCCTGATGTAGTCTGTAGGCATCTTCCGATCCCTGTTAATCAAGCAACAGCGCCAGCCATTTTCACACACTGAAAAAGTCGTAACAAGAAATCTTAAGAGACAGGCACTATCCCCAACAGTCTCCTTACACAATAGCAAACACTGAATATTAAACTTTAGACACCTAAAGCTAAAAGTGCTTAGAAAGAAAAGCATAAATCAGGTGTTTTAGACATCACAACACCTGTTTTAACACTCCTTTTTGAAAAAAAAAAAAAACAAAATAAAACCCACCCACACAATTATTCCCTTTAACCTGACTATTGGATTTGCATAACCACAAAAGCAACACCAGGCTGTGCACTCTTTCAAAGAGCTGCAAGGATATGGAATGGAAGAGACCATCTTCATTCATCCCAATTTAAAGCAAGACTTTGAAATCACAAGGTTACATCTACACAATGCACAGAAAAGGAATTCAACTTTAAACTATTCATGGCTTTTTACAAAATACTCTACTAATGTGACCTTCTTGTGGCATCATACCTGGCAAAGGGCGTTCAGTCTCTGACAGGTTAAAAACCTCATGGAAATTTCCTCTCTTGGTGGTATGAAAACGACTTGTGTCTTCATCTTTACTTATTCCAGTTGGAGCACTTGAGCCCACATAACTCCTTGAGGCTGCTGTTTGAAGCTGCAGAAAAAGAAACACAATTCCAAAATCTGAGCAGCAAAATTTAAATTACATTCTCAAAAATAACTTAGCTAACTACTCTTTCTTTAAAAAAAAAAAAAAGAAAAAAAAAAGAAAAAATCTACAATGCAACAGTTTTCATTAACTACTTTCATATATTAACTTTGGACTACTGCACTACACTGCTGCTGCAGCACAAGTCTCTAATATGGTACTTGAACATAATCTTTCAAAGTGCTGCCCTTTGACAGACACCCTTTGCTGGGCTGAAGCACATGGTGCTAAAGGCACCTATCTTAAAATACCATTTTTCTACAGTAAAAGCTGTGTCTCATTAGATACAGCTAAGTCACTGCAAACAGCTCCAACGATGGTAACTAGTGGGACTACTAATAGACAATACAGTATCAGTACTTGGCTTTTCTTCAAGAGATAAACAAAGTATTACTGCACAAAAGAAGTTTAGAAAGAAAAAAGAGCAAAAAGAAAAGCGACACAGAACCGCATAAGCTCATTATGAATACAAATGCTGAAAATGAAAGGAAGTTTTCCACACTATGATCCATACCTTTTCATGCCCTGACAGCTAGCAGGAAAAGAAACAAACAACACAAATGTGACAGTGACAAAAGAAAAAAAGTGAAATCTATTTAACACTATAATACACAGAATAAAACATGAACTGAGTGACACTGCAAGATCTTGCTCACAAACCAAGAGACTACACACAATGAATGCAATTAAAAAAGAGTTATGAGTGGTTAGAGCACACCAGTTCAATTTATTCAGGTTGCATCAGAACCATTGATCTTTCCTGTGCTTTGAAGCTGCACTGAATTTTGACAGTGTTGACACATGAAACAAAATCTGAATGGTTGTCAGCACCCTTGGGAGAGAAAAAAAGATAGTATGGAGTTCCCAAAAACAAAGTACTTGAGTAAAATCTACTTTTAAACAGAGCTCCTTAACCACTGGAGACTGCCCTGGCAACAAGCCTTGCTTGTAGAAGGATAGCAGGCAGTTTCTTTTGAAAAGCTCCTCTGCATTTTCGTTTTTGTCTTGGTGGGGCACCATGTGATTCCAAAAACTGGCACAAGCAGCTCTGTTCTTAGCCCCACCACACACATGCAGTTAAACAACTGGCAAACTGACAACATGGAAGCTCAGGACTAAGCTCTTCTTCTGTAAAGGCTCAATGCTGCTGAAGGCCAACCAGTCTTCAGCTGCTTTTTTGTTACGTTGCACTAAATTGGCAGCACTCAATACAGGATTTACACACTAAGAAAAGAAATCCAAAGCAAATGAAAAAATGTGCACTGCAATTGCTAACTAGAAACCAGACTGACAAAACAGGCACAGCAGAGGGCATTTGCCATCCACCTTTTTAGGGTACCTGTAAGACAATGATGCCTCAGGGGAAAAAGATAAAGTAAGCTGGCATGGAAAGCAAATGGCTGATGGTAACTAATATTGCCTCACTTCTGCAGTGCTGGGTCCCTGGAATCAAGGAAAATAACAGCTTCTCCAACAATCTGTGCACAACTAAAGATGAAAAGATTTTCTGAAGGCCTTCCTAGATAAGCTATTTGGCTGCACATGCACACAACCAGGTGAAGGGCCATGGCCCAAAATAAAAATGGTCAGACCAAGAGGTCTAATGCTTTTTGTGCTGGAATAAGGACTATTTCTGCTCTCTGCTACACTGCTTTCTACTTACCTGTTATATAAAGCAATTTAAAAAATGGAGTTTAAACTTCAGTACCATGACCCATCTGTCTGAAAATGCGAGTAGTTCTGCCCTTACTTCTAGTCCTGCCTAACACATGTGAATGTTTCCTCTTACCACTCAGGCTTGAAACAACCAATGGTCAATTACTAAGAGAAAAGCACTGCATACAATTTTGATAAGCCTTAAATCTAACTGGAAGTGATTGGATTTGTAATGCTGGAAGAGCCTTGATTGTCTAAAAACATCAACAACCTGGAAGTACTCCTTTTTTCTTGATCATCAGCTTTTGACATGGAATCTTTACCCATCAGATACTGTTGTCAGGACTGTTCTCTAAGGTCAGAGTGCTGGTACAGGCAATTAATATTGCTTTCTGTCTAAGTTTACTGTGTCTTGTACACTGTTTAATGATAAGAAGCCAAAGCAAATGCACACATTCTGGCACTACATGTTTTTGTGCTCTGCCTTTTCTATGAAAAAAAAATGAAAAACCCTCTTTGGTTTTAACCTTTTAGTATAAAAATCTATTTTTCATACTATGAGGTTTGCAGAAATCTCTCATGGGTTAACAAAGTTTCTCTAAAATTACTGAGATCAAGTTAATGTTTTCAAAGACATTTGGAAGCAAGTAATGAAGTCCTGCACAATCCTTCCAGGAAGACAAGCCAAGGCCATCAAGCCAGACCTGGTAGTACAAAAACCCTGTCTCTACTTGCAAAACTAAAGCCATGAAGAAAAGCCCAAAGGAATAATTACTCTCTAAGTTTATGGACTCAAGTTCAGCAATTCAGAATCTTTCCACTTCTAAGGCAGATGAGAAAGACCTAGCAAGAGGATGTCACAACTACCACAGTATGTGAAAGATAACCTGTAAGCTTGAGAAGCACAGAAACTTCTAAGATCATCTTCTGCAAGCAAGAGAAATACAGGCCATGGATGGCTTCATCCAAGTGCTTATCTACCCATCTCATGCCTTGGAAAACAGGAACAGAAGATTCACTTTCTTTAAAAGACTGTCCTTCTTGTCCACTTCTTTCTGAAATACTCAATTATGCTGCAATTATTTTACCACTCTCTGCTCCACCACCCTCCAAGCCCCAGATTTCCTCTTAACAATTGAGGGTTGATATGCTTATCTCTTTTGCTCTCCAGTTGTATATCCAGGCTGAATTACTGCTCAGTACTGTGCATTTCAGAGAGTACTCAGGTACTCCATGAATGCAATTAGACATTGTGCTAAGAGGCATTAAGCGAATGCTAAAATGGGATTAGACTCAAGATTTACTACAACTATTTTAATTTTTAAACTAATAAACATTGACAAATTCAGGGATATGAAAAAGCCTGACTCAGTTACCATGTCAGGCCTCAGAACAATTTACCAAGATGCACAAAACACAATACTTAGTGATTTAACTATGACATTTTAACAAAAAGGTCATAGTTACTGTACATAGTACTGTTGGAGTATGAACATGGTGAAGTCATTTATCACCACTATGCTAAAAGGTCACCTAATACAAATAACCGTAAGACATAATATCTAAACATGTAAACTACCTTATTACCTTAGTTAATGACTATCTCATCAGTATGATGCATATTACACTCAAGCCTTTATTCATTTTTTAACTGTTTTTCAATTTACTTAAGCATGTGAATTTCCACTGAAAAAGAATGTCTAAGAATAGAGAAAGTAGATCTAAAAAGACTGCATTTGACAATAAAATCACACAGAACGTATGTTAAAGAAACATTGGTGGTGTATTTGTGTGTTCAGCTTCATGATTCACAGTATATCTATACATATATACACATTTTTGATAACTGATTCCTTTCATACAAGAAACAGAATCCATAGAAGAACTATGAATATTGAAATAATAAAAAAATTGATATTACAATCAACTAACATTGTAAGGATTTAATTAACCTTCTCTTTAATGTGCTCTAGTCACTGGAGAAAAGGAAAAAGGAGAAAGTGATTTGATTTTCAGAGGCTAAGAACATAGGGACAAAAAGATTCATTACCCTTACCCGCCTTGACACTGTAGCATTGGATCTTTCTTTGAGCTGAGGATCTGTCAGGAGACTTATCCAGATGATGTAAGGAGTATCATACTTAGCTCTCAGTCTGGGGCATCGTTTGAAGACAAAATCAATAAGGAAAAACTTGATTCCAGCATAGAGTCCTGAAAAAAAGGTCACTTTAGTTTGAATGCTGAAGAGGTATTAAGAACATCACTATTTTGACCATATTTTCAGAAGTTCATCAATGAAACCAAATTCTGTATATTCCACAGTTTTGCACCATTCTCCTGGGTTTACTATTTTGATTCTTCTTCCAATACCAGAATTTTTTTTTTTCCTTCCCATCCCCAGTTCTTTTAAAAATTTACATAGCCACTATTATGCAGAAAAACACTTAAATAATTCAAACATATGTTCCTTATTACTGGAAGCATTCTGAAAATATGATATACTACCAAAACAAAAAAACACACCAGAGCATTCAACTATGCAGCTCCTGCAAGAATTTTAATGGCAACAGAGGGCTCTCACGTACTACATAAAACTCTATCTTCCAGTCCCAACTCTTAGCTTACACAAGTTATTTCCTTGCACTCTGCCAGGTCAAAATGGGATTAAAATACTCTCTCAAAACTTTATTGAGTGCAATTCAGATCTCCTAAAAGTCAGAACAAAACAATTATTCCTCACACATCTAAATTCAATTGCCATGTCAAGCAAACCTACATTTATGTTCAAGCTAACAAAATTTGAAGTTCAGTGCCACTACAAGTAATACTCATTTGATGATATCATTACTTTAAAGAAAAAATTAGAGTTCTTGGTTCACAGTACAGGGTTTCATACCTTATCAAAAAGAGTCTCATGCTGTAGTGAGAACCCTTTTCTCAGTTCCCAGTTGAGACTGAATATTTGTAACAGACCCACAGCAGTCTGTTCATTTTGTCCAGCCCATCCTCCAAGTTTTACCAGTAGTCCCATTGACACTTATATTATTTTTCCTGCATTGACATTTTCATTCCTCCTGTGTCATGCCACATATTTCATTTCCAAGAATGTATGAGCAAAAAAACCTCAACATAGAGGTTTTTCCAGAAGCCTTATAGCTGACAGTCTGAAACGTTCTGCTAACAGCTCATCATAAATTTCTCCTCTTCAAGAAGCAAAAGCATTATCCAGTCTTTTTCTATTATACACTGAGATGGTTTTCAAAATAGTCATGACAAAGGATGCCAAGCACAATGAAAATAGTAAAACACTGCATGTTTTATTAATGCATGTTTTCTCTCCTAAACTCTAAAATTCTCCCTCTAAAGCTCATGTAAGTTTTAACTGTTACGTCTAGACTGCAACAGGTTAATCATTTATTGTGTTTACCCAATGCAAGCCCGAGAATCCTGTAGGGCAAAAAGCAGGATGCAATAAAAGCTGCCCATAGAGCAAAGTAGAGCTTCTGTGTTATTTCTGGCTGGACCCACATGAACAAGCTGAAAACAAAAAACAAGCAAAATTTTATTACCAGTGTTAATCGGTCAATTCTTGTTTTAAAAAGGGAAGAAAACCTCACGTCAGATAACTTACTTTTTAAATTTTTCCAGTATGTCTGCCATCTTGCCAAAAAGGTTCTGCATCAGAAGAAAAAGAATTAAAACCAAGTACTGCATTGTTTGGGGTTTTTTTGTCCACATAATGGAAATAAACAGCTTTCTGACTTTGTTGCTAAGCAATTCCCAGAAGCGATTTTTTTAAAATTCATTTTTGGCCATTTATATACTTCACAACTGAGTAAATACAGAACAGAATAGCAATACTTGATGACTTCCATCTCATTTAACCTTATTCTTGTGATTGATTATAACAAGTGAAGAAACTATTTGATCCCACTGTCATGACTGGAAAGCATTTGCATTACCACAAATATTTTAAATTAAGCTGTCAATCTAAAGAGTAAAGACTTTCTGTTAGTAGGTAACAAAATGGTAGGTTCCTTCACACATCTTGGGTGCTGAAATTTCAGGAAGTGGTTACTGAGTTCATCAAAAGGACTATCAGCTTCTTGGAAACAGACCTTTATTGGGTTTTATAATAAACCCTTAGAGACAGCAGATTTTAAGTAATTCCTACAACTGTTAATGGCAACTGACCCCTCCTCAGGACTAAGGGCCATATTCTCTGACCAATTCTTTCTGTCAAAGCACCTGAAAATTTCACTTTCTGAGTAAGTTTCCAAAGGTGTTCATATAAACATGTGCACCACCCCCAGGAGAAGGAAGGAGCTGAGCATTCACAGTTAGCAAGGGAATTCTGACAGCAGCACATCATCAGGAGAGGCACAAGGCTGCAGTTCAGCTGGATGGTGCAGTCACTCAGCTGCTACCTCATCCAACCCATGGAGCTGGGAGAAAACCTCCAACACCAGCAGACTCCAAGGCTTGGAGGGGGTGGAGTTTTTTAAAACATGCTATTTTAGAGATGCATTGCAAACTGCTGAATTAACACAGCTAAACAGACAGCAGCATTCAGCTAAATCTTAAAGGAACAGAGTGTCCTACATCAGTTTTATAACTTGCAGATTTGGGATATGGATCCACACGCCAGTAAATTTGTAAGATTCACCACCCAATCTACATTATCAGAAGCTTATACGCATATATAAGGTAGAAAACTGTGAGAAGTTCCTTCTGTTCCCCTTTCTGTCTTGCAGTGAGAGAACCTCAACCAGTTCTCTGAAGCATCATGCCATTTCAGAAGCTCCAGGAAACTCAATGAGATCACTGCTTGTAGGTAAAGTTCCCTTTGCAAGACAAATATTGCTTCTTTAAGCATTCATTTTCACGTGCTGCTTAACAACCTCCTCTGACCACTTAAGGCTATGAACCCCGCTGTTTCTAAGGAGGCAGCTGGAGAGCAGCACAGTACCTGAGCCTTCTGAGCCACGTCCAGGACGAGCTGAAACTTCTCAGACACGGTCAGGTCCTCTTTTGGGTGCTCCTTAGGCAAGAAAGAGACAATCCATTAATTCCAGCCCAGATAAAACGTATTTTACAAAACTCATCAGAACAAGGTGACCCCTCATCCTTCTCGGCAATACTCTTCTCACTTTAAATAGTCTCTGTATTTACCATTTTCCACCCTTGTTGAAGATCTATCTTTTATGTCCTTCATTGATGGTTATTTTTAGTGTCCAATGCTTTGGGGGGCTCAGGGGAGATGGTATCTCTCTCTACAACTATCTGAAAGGAGGCTGTTATGAGGTGGAGGTCAGTCTTTTCTCCCAGGTAACAAGTGACAGGTCAAGAGGAAATGGCCTCAAACTATTGAGATGTAGATCAGCTATTTAGAAAAATTTGTTCATGAAAAGGGTTGTCAAGCCTTGAAACAAGGTGCCCAGGGAAGTGGAGTCACCATCCCTAGAATTATTTAAATGACACTTAGATCTGTCACTCAGGGACATTAAATGACACTTAGATTTGTCACTTAGGGACATGTACCCGGACCCAGCGATGGAGCTGGCAATGCTACACTAACAGCTGGACCCAATGTTTTAAAAGAAAACAGAATGCAAGACTTCTTGAAGATCCCACAGGACCTAACTTGTTCCAAGATGATAAATTAAAATTCATTTCAGAACTGTGTTTCAAGTTTGGAATATTTTAGGGTCTGAACCTAAGAGTGCTGTGAGTAGACTTTCAAATCACGAGAGAGAAAAAAAAAGTATTGTCTTTACTTGAACCTTGCTCTTCCTGCCACAACTGCCCACACAGATACAGAGTTTAAAGGTGCCTTTTTTTTGTAGGTGTACAGGTGAAGCTGATCAAAGACTTACCATCTGTTCAGAAACTTCAGGCACAATACTCCACTGTATTCTCCAACCCCTAGAAATTATGGAAATAGTTAAAGAGAGCAAGAACTCCATCCATCAACACAGATTATTTTTAAAAGGTTAAAAAGCAGTTTTCTGCAATAACCACTTATGGTTTAGAAGTAAATAAAAAAATCCCCAAATTAATGAAGAACCCACAACATAACAGAAGCACAAGGGGCCAGCAATAGCTAGCTTTAAAAATATTAGTTAAGTAGATACTAAACAGAATCACTGCTTGTGGGTTTTACAACAAAAGCTGATGGTGTGCATGGAGTAAAGGATTAGGAATATTTTTCTCTTATTTTTTCATGTGAACAAAATTACATCAACTTATTCAGAAGCCTGTTTGCTACCTGCAATTTCCAGGGAATACAATGTCAAACAGAAAGTATTAATTAAGAAGTCAGAAAATTATTTTACAATATGCACATTAAGGCACAATGTTTTAAGGTGCATTAAATCCCCCCACCCCCAACTTAATTTTTAGAAGAGATTTAATTTGCAAATGGAAGATACTTAGAATAAAGTACATCAAGAGCTATGGAAAAAGGCAAACCTGCCATTTTAGGCCTAGGTGAACACTCTCTGCGGGGAAAAACAGCAGGCTTCAATACTGAGGTTCTCCAAGTACTTTAACTGCCACAGAATTTTGTATCAGAATTTTAGTGTTCTGAGGGATTTGCCTGAGACTATGCAACATTGTTTATGATAACCCAAGCCACAGGATACAAAGATAATTCCCAGTAATAGTAAAACATTATAGAAACCGAGCAATGACACTAATGATATTTGAATTTCACTGTGTTAAATGTAACTCACAACATTAGAAAAGGTAACAGTTTACAACTCAGTGCAAGAATAACAAAACATCTTTCAAGCAAAGCATTACTTAAGAGAGTAAGCTAGTATTTGTGCAAATACCTGGCTATGAGGTAATTTAGGGATAACCTCAAAATTGCTAAAAATAAGAACATAGGAATGGCCCAGCCATGCCATACAGCATTCATGTAAATCTGCAGATTAAGAAGAAAACAAAGAGAGATGTGGATTACAAACTGGGGTACAGTGAGTTGCATGAAATATTATTTCCCACTGTGCTGTTGGGCTCAAAATCATGCAATTCGTATTAAAAAAATATAATAAACTTTAGCCACTCCACAACTAACAAAGGCCCTGCACTCAGCAATGGAAAATCAAAACTAAGAATGAACCAAATCTCCAGAGATGACACTTAAGTAGTTCTCAGCTGCCTCAGAGTACTGAGTATTTTTAACACTACAATTACTTGAAGGGGTAGGAGGAAAAAAAAAAAAAAGAGGCCTCAAGCCTGCAAATCTGCTGCATGACTGTGATTTGGTCAGCAATGGCACAAAAGCCATGGCATAGAAGAGGAGTTAGAGTAATTAGCCCCATACTCGGCAACAGGATAAACTCTCACTCTATTATTTCAGGTCAGTTAAATCCCAGATTTTTACCAAGCCTAAAAAGATTGCAGGAAAACAGGTTTTATTTTGTTGTAACGAGTACAAACACAAAGAGCTTCAAAAGGTATTCTGTTCCCTTCCCAGCTTCTGAAAATGGAGACTACAGTCTCTCTGTGAGAAACACTAGGGTTTTTACTGATAACCCCAAAGTGAAACACTGCTCTGGCTCCCAGGCCCCAGAGCTTTCACAAAAACAACTTGAGTTTCTTCTTTCAGCTTTTATTTGAAAAATGGGCTTACCAGGTGAGGCAAGAGAAAATTTTGCAGATATTGAGAAGGGACAGACAGAAGGCACTGGAGGGAAGTCTCCTCCTCCATATTCGTTCAGCTGTGCCATGCAAAATAGCATAGGGTCTATAATTTTCAGGGTGTGACATTTTCACACACAGGTTCATTCAGCTACACCTATTGGTAATTCCTTTGACAGAAATACACTTCATATACACTTTGACCAAAAGAATTTATATAAAAGGAAACAAATCAAAACTCTGCTAGATACTTATGTCTCTTTGCAGCATCTGAACCTCATTAAGATAGCACAGAAATGCTTGAACATAGCTCACAGACCTGATGTTTGCACATTGAATCCCACTGAAATCAAGACATTTTGCCTCTCATCAGCATGATCCTAAAGAACGGCAAAGAGCCCTGGGGACAATGGGGATAATAACTTCTTATCAAATATAACCACTATCAGCATTTCAGCCCTAGAAAAGAGGAAACTTCACAGAGGCTGAAGTAACCATCAAATTACCAGGACTGAGAGATAAGAAACAAGAAAGGAGCGAACAATACCCAGATAGCTCTAAATTACTTTAACAACTACACAACTATGCCACAAGAAACCTAGGATACAAATTTAAGTGACTTCATATATAATTGAGGTGACAACTACTAGTATTTTGTGTTAAATGAAATTACACTATTTGATATAACTTGAACTGTAGCATAACCCCTTCTCAGATATGGAAGTTTCAATGAATTTCAGCTAATAATGTATTTTTTTTAACTTCTTACTACTCCCGGAGGAGTAGGATAACTTACAATAAAGGCAATAGCAGAAGTGTAGATAGAATACCAGTCTGATAAGGCAGAAAGATTCTTCACAAAATTTGTAACAGGTTTGGCACCTCTCTCTAAACAGAAGTGGAGAAAAAACACAACTGTTAGCATTAGCTGGCAGTGGTTAAATTGCTTATAAATTAGAAACAACCAAATTAGAAAACCACAGGAATATTCAAGACATGTAATGATAAAAAGTCTTATCCAAGTGAGAAAAAGTTAAACCTACCAATGTAACTGAACAATTAAGGAGTGCATTTCCAAAAACTAAAGTATTACCTAAGACAAAGATTATTTCTAAATTCTTAAGTATAGACAAAGAAAAAAAATATCAACATCCTTCATAAGGGTATCCCGGATGCTAAAAGCATCCAGGAAAAACTTAGAATCACTGAATCATTCAGGTGGGAAAAGACCTTTAGGATCATCATTGGCTTCAACCATTAACCCAGCACTGCCAAACCCACCCCAAAACCATGTCCCTAAATGATTGTCTCTGCAGAGCCTTCCTACCCAGCATCAGATCAATGCTCCTATTCGACTTGCTGGCATCTGCAAACTGACAGGGAGCACTCCATCCTGTTGTCTGGATCATTGATAAAGATATTAAACAGGACTGGCCCCAACACTGAGCCCTGGGGAACACCACTTGTGACCAGGTGGCTGGGCCTGGCCATCAGCCAGTTTTCTACCCAGCAAAGCATACAGGGCATACACGTCCAAGTCATGAGCAGCCAGTTTCTTCAGGAGATCACTGTGGGAAACAGCATCAAAGGCTTTACTACAGTCTAGGCAGACAACATCCAGAGCCCTTCCCTCCCTTGCTGCTGCTTCACCAGCTAGCTTAAAGCCAGGCTAAATCTCTTGCCTGTATCTCTGCAGGACTCTACCCATTGGTAGCACCTTGCTGCTCACTCTTCCTAAGCCAAGCAACACAGCACGTGGCTCCCTGAAGAAGTCCATCTCCCTCCTCTGCAGACCTCTGGTCTTGCTATCACTGCATGAGAGACTGACCTGTGCTGGGAGAGGCTCACACACAGGCACATCCAGCCAGCAGGAGCAAGAGGAGCTCCCTCAGCTCCCTAAAACCTTCCCATCCTTTACCCTCTTCCTCCATGTTTTACTACTTGGGACAAATTGGCTAGGGAACACAAGGAAACAGGAGAGGGCTGCTGAAAGACCACCTCTGCTTTCTCTGTTGGATCACACCAGTTTTGGCTTTCTTGATGAGAAGAATGATGATACATCCTGCACAGAGAGTCTCAGAAGCTCTCACTCTCTTCTGCAGTAGAACTCACAACTTTTCAAGTCTTTCTTCATGAGAGACTCTGACTTGCTGTCCTAGTTTGTTTGGTTTGAAACTCAGCCATCCTCAGCACACTTCCTGTGTGAAGTAATTAAGCAACTCGGACTAGATTTCCTTAAGCATCAGCAGCACCACCAAAGCAGCAGATCAAGTAAGTGGAAGGGCACACTCAAGGCACTAAAGGAGGTCATGGACTCAAGCGCTGTTTCCATCTGCTCTGCTCAGCACCTCACACCAAGCCCACAGAGAAGAGCAAGGCTTGGAAATCACTGGGGACAACAAGGTTCTGGAGAGCTCTGAGTGACTGTCAGGCACCTTGGACAACAGGGATCTAGACTGTGTGGCTCACCTAGTGGAAGTTAAGAACCACCCAAAGGTTAAGTTTAATACTGTTCTTTAAAAAGTATTCTGAAGGCAATGCACATACACCACTGACAACAAGTCACAAGTATTCCCCCAAATGAAACTAGAACAAATACAACAAATAAAATACTTCTAAGTACTTACTTAATCTTCTCATATTTTCAGTCAACCTGAAAAATAATAGATAAAAGCAACTTGTTAAATAGACAACTAGCACACACTTGTGTCAATTTGGTACCTGAAATACTGTTCAGAGTTATAAACAACACGTGCATAAAGCTTCATTCTTGCCTGTCACAAAATATGTATCTAGTAACTAATACAGTCTACCTTGCATCAGACTGAAAACTGAAGTTTAAAAGCTCTCCAGCCCAAGTAAGTTCACACATTTTGGGAGGCATATGACAAAACCTGGTAAATAACATAAATCTTACTTTATTTCAGACAGCAAATAAACTTGAAAATACATGTTTAGTCCAAAACATTCATAAAGCTTTTGAGCTAGTTCTGTACTTTTGATCTTATTATTTGTTATTGAAACACTTGCTCAAACCATGTAAAAGGTCGGTTAAAAAAAGAAAAAAGCTACTTGTAAAGGCACCAACAATTTCTCACAAAAACATTAGGGGATTTACCTTCTAGCACTAAGTGGCTCTTCTGTTTCCACTGTATTCTCTTCTGGCTGAAATCTGAAGTCCTCAAGATACTCCCCAAATTTGTCACAAAACCACTTTTGGAGTCTCGAGCAGACTGTGTGACTACGCTTATCTGTAAAAGAGAAGCACTAAGTATCAGGATAATTCTAGAAGACATCTTTATCCAATGCCAGTCCCTGTTTTCCTGCATCATGCTTCCCTGGGAAGCAGACTCTGTACAGCTTCCCTGTCCTTCACCAACAGTCTTTGTGGAAATTTGCAATTCTGCCATTGTACAGGACCCCCAACTGCATTGAGTTGGTAAAGTAAGACTAAAAGTGACTGCTGCATTGCTCTTAGGACAGTACATGGAAGCATCTTATCACCCAAAGTACAAAGAGTAAAACATCCTAACACTCATTTTTAGCAAACACAGTAAAAACATTTTCTGGTTAAGAGACTTCTGTGAACAAAAGACTGATGTAAATCTCAGTTCTCCTCTCGTGCTGGAGGGTCACCTTGAGAAAAGCAAGTGCAAAGCAAAACACTCCAGCAGAGAGCTGGACAACCATCTCACAGCCATGGGGATTTGACAGGAAAGGGAGGTGGAAACACAAGCAAGATTCTGCTAGAGGCAGTTTCACTTTCACTTTTCAATCGCTGATAGTCTGTAAAGATTGTGTGTGTGGGTGTGTGTGTCTTTACACAACTATTCAGAAGAAAATACAGTTTCTTTTTTTCTAAAGTCAGGCCTCAGAAACTATGCTGCATGTGCCACTTTCTACATATGGAACATACAGTCATAATACTACTTGGGAAGTCTTATACCACAAGATAATGAAGTGACACACACTTTCTGTATGTCAGTTTCAGTGGAAAAATATAACATAATATAGGGCTAACAGGGAAATAATACCAGGGTAAAAGCCTTAAGGCACAGAATGTGAGTACAAAACAATCACCTGTAACTCAAAATTGTGGTTTAGAAGGAACAGACAAACTATTTGGAAACATAGCTCAATACAGCAATGTCACAAAAAGGATACTGGTCATAATTACTCCAGGACCAAATTTAGTACAGAACGCTAGGAAATTAATATATGATTAAACTGAGGCATGGAAGATTAATCAGCCAATTACAACAGCCAAAATGATGCATTTAAGCTTGTGAGAAAAAGCCACTGGTGCTCAGAAAATAAATTCAACTATTTATTATTTACAATGAAATTAGAAAAACAAAGATAGTTTACAGCTGAGACAACACTTCCATTCAAAAATAAAAATATGAGGTAGCTTCCCACATGCCAAAATTGAGGAAGTACTGAGAAAGAAGTTTTGAGTGTACAAGAGAAAAAAATGTCAGGTTGTAGTTTACATAACAGAAAACATTGACAATATGGAAGTACAGGAGGAGAAATTTCAGGTTTAGTCCACAGATTTAAAAGCCTTAGTCTCCATCACAAGGTGTACAGAGGAAAGTTAAAACGTACTGAAAGATTGAGAATTAGACTGCTGCCTTTTCTTTCAGAAATCACTATAGAATTCATAATAAGCATCATCTTTAGAAATGCAAATGACTGTGTAGGTGTCCAAAAAATTAATAACTCTTAAGCTTACTCCTTCTCCAGAATGTCTCTTCTTTTAGAGGAAGGAAGTAGTAATATGATTAGTGGCATAACAGAACTTCTGCAATTGAGAACAAAATAGAACATTTTTGTATGTATTACACCTATTTTCTGGTAAGTCAAGGATTAGCAAGACACACAAGAATGATGAAGTCAGCCAACAGGTTTCATTACACACCTAGAGGCTTTACAATACACAATAAATTCCTAGCTCAGGTATGCAAAGTCAACAACAAACAGTAAATGCAGAATTATGTACAGAGAGAGAAGTTGCTTGAGTGGTCATTCATATTCAGCTTCTTCAGAAGCAAAGTTTGATCTTGTAAGAATTAAAAAAAAAAAAAGGAAGTAAAAAATCCAACTCAACCTTAGTGCTGTTAGAGATCTGACCAAGCTCACCTGCTCCATTGGCTTGTGCCTGTGGCTTTGCAGGTTGCTGAGCTGCAGGCACCTCTTCTGCCCTACAAAGAAAACAGGAACAATGTGAAATGTTACAGAGGAAGAATTTTTTCCCCTTTTGGGTAAAGAAAGCATCAGAATTTCCATGGTTTCCATAGCTGAGATTATACAATCATGAAAAGAGAAAAGCCAACTTAACACCCTTTCACAAGATTCAAAATATTCATTGCACTCAGGATCCTGGGAAATACCATCCACTGTGAGGTGAGGTTCCTGTCACCAACAGCTCAATTTCATCTTACAACTACTCAACAATGTAGTATCAAATTTCTTGCATTATTTATGCCTTTGCGTGGTATATTCAGCCATGACTCTTCCCACAGTAATAAATTAAAAGGGATTCAGTTTCACAACTTGATAACCACTGGAGTAGAGCAAAACCACAATTTAACACATGAATCTTGAATTCTGACACTGCTACTAGGATCAAACACCACTCAACTTCACAAGAGGAACAGGTGTTAAGAATGATTTTAAATGTTAGTTGTAAGCTCTTAAAATCACAATCGATTTAAGAAATATCTTTAAGAACTTGAAAAATTGAAACAGCCTAAAAATTGCAAGAAAAATGTTTTTAAAATATATGTCAAGAAGCAGACATCATTGGTCTCACCTTTCAAAATGAGTCAAGAATATTCTCATCCATTAAAAGTGAACAGATTTTTTTAAAATACAAATGCTTTTGCCATTCTGTATATGTGCAAGGCTCCAAAGTACATTTGCACACAGCCTCCATCTGCCAACCTGTCTTGAGAATACTTCAGGCTTCAGTCCCAAAGTCTTCAGTCATCCATGTAGATGTCATACAGAAAGATTTTTCTAATGAAGCAAGAGCTTTGACAACATATCACCAGCCACAGCAAGCTTTACTTGACAGGGAGTTGTATGATTGAAAAGATTACTTCCTGAAACAAGAAAGTGTCAGTTGTGCAATTTCACGATCAGCCATCAGGCAACATAGGCACTTTCAAATGTTCCTTTCATATTTTGCTCCTCAGGAAGGGAATCAAGTGAAACATGGTCAGCAAATGAAGAGCGAGAAGAGGGATCCCACTGCACTGGGTAGATTGCAGCAATACAGACGGACATACCATCCTCTCTCCAGCTGCTCCTCCAGAAAGGACATTAGGAAAAGATCTCACTGCACTGTCAGCACAGGGAAAAGGTCATTGTGTGCTGTCTCAATATCACCATACATCAATGAGTATGATGGAGAAACTATAGAACTTGTTACCTCCCTTCCTTCCTAAGCATTCCGGGTTCTTAATGAGCTTTTCACATCCTTGTTCTTTTCTAAAAAGAACATTTAGAAGTAATTTTCTGATTTATAAATTACAGCTTGATATTTATTTGATGAGCTGAATTCAATGTTTTTTGCTTTGAAAGACATTTGCTTTCATGACTTGCCAGGACTTTTCTCTGTGGCTTCTGTATTTGCAGCAACTCTTCTGTTCAAACTCCACCTACAATGTCACCAGTTTATTTTCTTTAGCTAAACTTTAACTTTGATTCCTGTGCCATTTTCCCCCAGTTTCTATATGAGCCCTGGATTCCTCACCTAAAAACTCCTCCTATCTTTGCTTCTTCTCCCTTGCATCTCCTCCATTTCCAGCTCTCAAAAGACCGACAGCAATAAACATCATCAAATTTGCAGCAACTATTATACAGTGGTGTCTTGTTTTCCTCTATGAGCACATCAGATGGTTACAACATATAGCTGGGCATTTTAATCTGAAATCTGTCATTGGAACTGTGTTTCATTGAAGCTGAAGACATATTTAGGTGGTAAGGAGGCTTGTCATTCACAAGCAGGCAGGAGTCAGTTACTCAACCCATTCCAACTGTGTCTTCCTTTAGCATGCAGGGATGTATTTTCAGAAGCAGCATAGCACCATTACTCCCCATGTTTCTTGGGCAAAAAATCAAGAAAACCTTATCAAGAAGTAGTTCTGCACAGAAGCCTTACTGAGCTCCACCAGGAGCACATGACAGTTGGCTTTGGCTCTCCTTGCTGCTTTTGTTTCATTTTTTTGGCAATGTCATACTTGCCATCTGCCTGTTACTCCTTCCCCATGAAGAACCTGACCTTTACGAATCATCAGGTTAATGACAGCTCATTACTGCACCTGTGAATCAGGTTATAATTAGCCACTTCAGACAGATCCGGGCCAGGAAGCTCAGAATTCATTGTTTAGGCTTGCACACCTACTGGGAAGTTCCATTTCAAAACCAGGCCATGTTGAACCATCCAGCTCATCAAGACCACTGACAGAGGGGAGAAATTATCTTTCCAACAGTTTCTGAACCACTCTTCATGCCAGAGATGATTTAAAAGGCTGAAAAACATAAATAGTCCCAGAACAACACTGTGTTCCTATGTGGGCTTCCTAACCGCAGCCTGAACCTAAGAAAACAAGCTGCATTAATTCCTCTTGGACCACACTTTGCACCCAGAAGAAGGGTGTAACTGGTAACACCAACACATCCCCAACATGAAGCTAGGTCATCTTTATGCAACTAGAGACTGCAGCCATTTAAAGCACAGGCTGTTTGAAACAGATAAGAGCAGCCTCAGACAGTGGAGAAGACAAACACAAACTGCCATTTTCTCTCTCTTTTTTTAATATACTGAGGTCAGGGAAGCATCAATATTAATGAATATTAGAGCTGTTCATGACCAGGACACACGTACCACTCAAAAGCAACTAGCACTCTCTGCTGCAGCGTCCATTCAGTGCTGCCCACAGAACAGCAACAAAGTGTTATTTTTTTGACTGCAAGTATAACACAAAAGTTAAGGGAGCCTTCACACTGAAGACCATTTCCCTTAAATAAACATTTTTAGTTTGTGCATATTAGGCCCTGAATACAGCTGCAAGTTGAGATGTGTGTGAAACAACAGACTCCCCCAAAAAACTGGATGCAGACCAGAGTTCCTGCACACAACAGGTGCAGCTCCTGCCAGGATGTTCTCAGACATATTCAAAGCAATTTTCCCACAGGCTAACTCCAAGTTCACAAGCGACCCACCACCAGTTTTTCAACCCCTATTGTAAAGGACATTCAAGGCTGTTAATATCTTTCCTACTGCTCAAAGCAACCTAAATGTGTGTGCACTTCCATCAAAAAAACATTCCAACCTCATACATGCAAAAATAAGCAGATATTTTCTTAGCCTAGTTTAAAGACATATCTTTCAGATACGCATGGCTTCTAAAGAGCTGTTAAAAAACAAGTTAAATCATTCTCATGTTTTGCATCTCCTTCCTGTTAAAATACATCAAACATTTCAGACGCCCTTGTTATTCCCATCCACAATGAAGGAATAGTGACTTATGCAGAAGCATTGTCCAATTGGTCCTTGTAAAATAGTTCACAGTGATATTAATTACAAGGTTTGCTGCATAAGTCACAGGCTGCTGGTAAATGTTGTTGCTAAAGTTTTCGTTATTTTTTTTTCTGTGTGATTGTAGCTCACAATTTGCAAAATATGGCAGCAACAGCTCACACAAAATATTCCAGATTATTTATGCATCATTCCACTAGCAAAATATCATAAGCTTCAGCTGCCATACCAAATGCTCGGTTGTTCTGAACTGTGGAAAACTTCAGCTGAGGTCACTAGATTTCTAAATACTCAGATACACAAACAATAAACACCATGACAAACAGAAACACCAATAATCCTCTTCTTCCACTCTCCCCTCATCCCTGTGCACAACTGTGACCTTAACAAAGGAAGCCCATGATCTTCACTAGAGAAAAAAAAAAATCTAGATTGTGAATTTGTTTTCTCGTTGCCTAACATTTTGCATCATGTTTTATACATGTATTGCTCTGCCTCACAAACACTTTTGAATACTGAAAATTTTAAAATAATTTCTTTCTTATACCACAGCATAGTCTGGTTTTCATTAACAGTTGAATTCTGCAAGCAAAAAGAACAGTACATGTAAACCCCAGCCTTCAACTAAGTACCACAAAGCTGCTTCCTCCCCTACCAGGGGACATATGAATATCTATTTTTAAATTGTGCAAACAATTACCTTAGAAGCAGAGTGAATTTGACATAAGCGGATAAAACTTTCTGCAGTTACTTTGCTTAATAAAATTAAATTTCCATCAGGCATAAATTTGGCCTACTACATATTTGACTATGTAAGCCCACATTTCACCTATAGTCCTAATAAAAGTATTTTTAAATGTCCACAGCGAAGTGCAAAATATAGTAAGCAGTGAAGAATTTCACACAATGAAGTACAAGTTAAGGAAGAATCACGGACAACCAGATTTTTCTCCTCCTGGGTAGAAACTGAAAAATTTTCAAAGTCTTATTTTGTTGTCACCTTACACATCCTGCCTGTCACAAAAGGGTTGAAATAGCAGTAAGACTAGTTAGAGAAATACTTGGTAGAGAGGATAATTGGCTGAATGTAATCCCCAAGTGCAATACCCAAGCTGACAAGAATAGTGTAATCCTTAGGATATCTAAATGGGAATACTACACCCAGGGAGCCATGTCATCCTACCTTAATTTAGCAATGGCACTCCTGCTAGAGATCTGCTGTTGTCCACAATGCAACAAGGCACAGATGTTGACACATACATTGATAAACAAAGACATTCCATCTCTTTTCTCTGTAAAACCTGTACTTGTAAGCTGCAGTGGGCCAGATCAGACTGAGTCAGCCTTATTATTCTGAAACAAAGAAGGACGATGAGTACCTTCCTGCAGAAGAAGATGGCTCTTCATCCTCCTCCAGGATGCCTAGCAATGAGGAGATCTCTTTCCCCCTTCTCTGTGCACAGCCTGGAGCCCAGGCATAGCTGCCCTCGGGACAAAGCCAAACGCCTGTGCCAGCACTAAAGACAAGCACGTGGAATTTGTATCCCCAGCAATTTCTTCAAGGCAGCAAGTCACAGATGAGAAAGTATCCTTTCCTTAAGCATCAGTTTCATCTACCAGCAGTAGCAAACAGCACACTGCTTTGTACAGCTGTTACTGAGCTAACAGGTACTCTCAGCATGCAACGGGTCTTCTTCAGCTGTCCACTCAAACAACAAGTTGCATCGGGGAGTTTTAGATTTGGTACTAGGAAAAATTCCTTCACCAAAAGAGGTCTCAAGCACTGGATCAGGCTACCAAGGGAAGTGGTTGAGTCACCATCCCTGGAGGTATTTAAGAGACATGTAGATGTGGCCCTTGACTGTATGGTTTAGTGGTGGACTTGGCAGGGCTGGGTTAATGATTGGACTTGGTGATCTTAAAGGTCTTTTCCAAACTAAATAATTCTACGATTCCACAGGAGCAGAAAGCAGACAGACAACAAAGAGCAACTAGGCCCATATGTTTCCTATAAATAGCTCCTACTTCCACTGCTACCAGTGGACATGGACTGCTGGCCTGAGCAGAAAGGTATTTTTACACTTGAGTACAGAAGGAAGCAGGAGGCTGGGAAGAGTTTGCATGGCATTGGGAAGCTGCATATCCAAGCAAAACGTTTTGCCTGTTTGCTCCTGCTTGTCACCTCTAAGTAACCGGCATGTGACCACCAATTCAGCCTGTGCTATCTCCTGACAACAGCACTTGGTGGTGAGCCACAGGTCCTGCTGCCCAGCCAAGTAATCTCAGCTATTGCCAGGAAAGATAACATGGGCAGCTACGTACACAAGTGGTCTAGACCAAGCAGGCCACCAAGCAACTGCTACGGCCTTACGATCCACGTAGTTAAGTAGACTAAGGAGAGACAACATCAAATGTAATGCTTTGCATCATCAAGATGGATGTCCTTGAGACTGAAAGGACCTAGGGGCACAGGGAGGTACTTTCACTTGTCACTGCAGCAGCAAGGAAGAGTCAAATTCCAGTTACTCTCATGCATTTAGGGAATTGCTGTGCCGCTGCTAGAACAGGAGTAACAAAGACTGGGCAGTCAGGAGAAGACACAGGTTTTGAAAAGGCAAAGCATATGCAATGGCATGGCAAAGGCTCTGGCATTCAGTAGCTCCAGGCAGGCAAGATCCCCGAGGAAGGGCATCAGAGGAGGTGAAATGAAGAGTATCTCAATTAGAAAGTGTCATGTAGCTACAGCACTATCTGTGGCCAAGTAACTTACACGTACATGGATGTTAATGATGTAATTTTACAGGAAAACACAGACAGCTGCTTGCTCTACGAACTACTAATTTATTTTAAGAGCTCCTAGGCTGGAAACATATGCTTTCACCAGCACTTCCCAGTGACAGTCAGAGATCTCAAGTGGCTTTCGGCTTTACAGTGAAGATACTTCTCTTACCTTGTTTTAAGTACTTCATTGACTCTTTGTTCTAGTTCTAATCTCCTCTGCCGTTCCTTTTCTAGCTCCTGCCTTAATGTTTCAGCATTTGTTTCTTCTCTCAGCTTCCTGAGCTCCTCCTCTGTTAATTAAAGAAGAAGAAGAAGATTTAGTTACCCTGAAGTATTTCTATAAGAAATTTAAAATCTAATTATGACAGATTAGGTGTGGGAGATTTTTTTATCCATGCTATACCAAAAAAGTTCATCAGAAAAAAACAAGTATTTAAGGGCTAGACAGATTTCATAAAAAGCACACAGCTGTATCAAGTACAAAATGTTTCATTACAATTGTTAAGCAAGGAGGAAAACAACTCTGAAGTTTTCAAGATGCAAAACAAGCCCTTGGTACAAGCTATCTTTATTTAAACACAACATACTCTTCATCCCCCAAAGAAACAATCAGCAGGAAAGGTTGCCTATTACTAAATCCAGTGGTCATAACAACAACAACAACAACAAAAAAATATCTGTTTTCTTCCCTCATGTCTGTGGGCAGGAAAATACGAAACCATGAACTCACATGAAGTTGTATGATGCCATATAAACCCATGCCCATCAGTTTCTGGCACCAAGTCAGATGGTGTCTCTATGAGTCTCTTACTATTTTAAGAAGGTGTTGTGAAACAAGAAACCAAGTTAAAATTTTTACACTTTTCCAAGGTTATACTGTGCCCTACTAACTTCCATGTAATAATTATATATATAAATATACTCACATATTTACTTATCCAATCTCATACACACTCTCTCAACATTTTTCAAAAGAAGTTAGTATCAACTACGCATAAGGCTTTTTTGTGGCTAATGCACCTTGCTTTTTTGTCACTAGCAGTGTCCTTGCTCATGACCTTATTTTACTCTAGAGCTAAAATGGCATCACTACTACTGATTTTTTTCCCAGATAGGCATACATGAGACATGACAAAAATAAGACTGGGAATCTTGTTCTTTTTTTTTTTTAAACCAAAATTTACTCTACATTTTGTTCTCTGAGCTGGTTTTTAAGCTTAATCATAACAAACAATAGTAGAACAGCAGCTGTATTTCAAGTTTACAACAAACCAGAACAGAAAATACTTGCTAATTCCACTATCATCATAGACACAAGGCTTCAGGCTTTTTACACTGTTTTACAAGATTAGTATACTATGTTGTACCCTCCAGAGGGTTGTTATACAACCTCTTTTGTTTCTTTTCACGTACTGCCTTCTAAATCTTTGATAATCAGAGAATTTTGGTATCTGAGCCTCTCTGACTCCAGTCATTACGCTTCTTGAAAATGTCTGAAGCCGTAGTGCAAATGTCCAGAGGAACTGATACACTCTCCGTGCCCTACAGGAGGCCCCTGTGCAATGTGTCCAATCTCTTCATCTGCTGGTGGGAGACTGCCTGTACTCCTGCAGCAGTAAGAGCTTTCGAGTGCAGACTTCAGAGAGATGGGAAGAAGATGCATGAACCAAGGGGACAACACGACAGCTTCCACCGTGAGCTACAGACTGAACCCCACCACAGAGGAAGGACTGCTGTCAGCCACCTCCCCTCTGAGAGATGGTTAGTGACCCTAGGAAGAAGAGCTGGAGCACAGAAATCACATTATCCTCTGGCAACTAAAACTGAGAATCCCCAAGGGTAGTCAGTGTTGCAGGTATTGTCTCTCCTGTAAATAAATGGAAAGATATGGATTTAAGGGTGGACTTATACATAGAGCTGTTCCTAATTATGTATCCACAAGGAATTTTAAATCCAATAAGAAAACCACACTTATAATCAGTTCACCCTACTTTCAAGGGCTTACCTTGTTCCAGAACAAGGGCCTGCACATAGCTGAGGGGAAACATCTGTTGTACTTCAAATGCACTGGAGCTTGTGCAATATCATGAAGATATCACAGAAAGTTCCAAAGCTTGACAGAGATGTTATCTTCTCAAGACCATTAAAGGGAAAAAATTCTTCATTACGCATTTTTTGTTTTATTAAAGAGGAAATGACTATGCATTTTGTGTACATAAGAAAACCACACACATTATAAATTAACCTCAATGTCCTTGAAAGTCAGATCTTCCAGCTTCCTTAATTCTTGTTGTTCTGACTGCGCTACATCTTGTACTACTAAAACCAAAACAAAATCTCCAGAAATTTGACCACTAAGAGGACAAGCAGTGCCAAATATTCTTTATGGAAAAAGGCAGAGTTAAAGGGTGCACAGTGAATGAGGCATAACTCCTAAAAAACAAACCAAAAAAATACAACATTCAATCCTTAAGTACTGTCATAGCTTGACATTTCAGAGCATTTCCTAACTTTCTCATACAGGACTGTAATTCAAATCCACCCCACTAAGTCCTTAAAGCGGTATTTGTTGCTACTTTGGCAGCAGTGTGGTCTGGCACTGCAAATCCTTCGTGTTCAGTTAGTTAAATACTCTTAGGTCTGCTAAGCAACAGAAGCCACAGAGAGGGAAAGGGGGGGAAGTTCTTCCTTGCTCTCTCCCCTGAAATAATCTACCATTTGACCAAACTGAACTGCACTTTCAGAGAAAATTTCTCTACCTCTGAAGAGTCCTCCTGCAGAATGAGTGAAGTCGGCTACAAAGAGCAGGGGTCACGGACCCCTGAGAAGAACCTGTAAGACCATTTCACCATGGTGTCTATCTACTGAGTTTTACAGAGGAGTACCCTCCTTGATGATGAGAATGGAGTGCTCCTTGGATTTTATCTTCAGACAGTCAAAATTCAAACATCCTCCCCACTCTAGATACACACAAAAGGGTAAAACATAAAAGGTCAAGCTTCAGCTTTCAGATTAATCCTTCCATAATTTCCTTCCCTGGCATATCCATCACAGCCCACTATCTTTTCCAGGGCAAGAAACATTGAAGTATTGCTAGAGGCTCAGCCCCTGTCTTAGCTGGACATTCAGGTGAAGTGAGCAGCCATAAAGGTGACCTGGTTAGAGGGGGAAATTACTAAAAGAAGAAAGTGTCTGCTGAAATACTGACAGAGAAAATGCTGGCAAGCCTGGGAACTAGGCCTGGGAACCAGAAGCATTGTTGAGAAGTGCAGCTGGCCTCCCTGAAATGCACAGACAGGTACTGGAAACCTGAGACACCCTGAGATACCGTTGATAAGCACAAAACCAAGGAACCACAACAGCCGCTTATCACATGAAAAGGTGAAAAACAGTCTGAAAACAGGGAAAACATCCTGAGAAAGTAAGACTTGGTAACTTCCATTGGCTGTTATAGCTGCAAGAAAAAGAAAACAGTCTAGAAAAATAATAATTGCCCTGAGAGAACAGGAAACAACATCTGTTGGCTGTTCTGGGTGAAAAGTACAAATTAGCAGCATCTATTGGCTGCTGAAGCGGTAGTGCCCTACATCTCCTTATCTCTCTCTGATATGACTTAATTTTTATCCAAAACAAAACTTCTCTCTCCAAGAACTTCCCATGCTGCACACACTTTTCCTTTCCTAAATAGGTTGAACGCTTCACACAAACTTTCTCAGAGATCTTGGACCCTCACCCAGGACAGTTTGGTTTGTCCTCCCACATCTGGGATGGTTTGGCCCATTCTGACATCTGTCCAATAAGCTTGATACTGGTATTAATGTAAATATTTGCATATCTGTATAGAAATAAGCCCCCATAATTACATTTTCTGTGGTTTTATTGGAAAGTTTGCTTCATTAGTGAGAAGTTTGTCATAGCCTGTAACAGTATACATCCATACCTACTTGGTTGCTGCCCTACTGTTGCATCATTTTACAAGATCAGCCACTAGAGCAAATGAAAAATTTCATTTTTCCTCAGAACACTTGCCTGTAAGAAATGTTCTGATAAAAAGCACTTATTTACCAAAGTATTTAGTTCTGGTGAGACTGAACAGAATGTGAGTAGCGTTTAGAAAAGGAGGATGATACATCAGGCTAGGAAGGCGTGGCATAAAGTTGGATTTCTAATTCAACACTGCATGTGCAGTAAAGCGGATGTTTCCCTTAATCCCAGGATTGGAGGTAGATTAGGGAGCTCCTTGTAACTGTTTTATATAACACCATTTCCTCCTAGACCTACAGGTATGTTGCAAAATCCCCCTCTGGAACAAAGTGACCAAATCTTCTTTCAGAGCAGAGCCAGAGACTGTCAATCACTGTTTTTAGCTACCAATTCAGTTTTGTGTTAACCTAAGGAAACTGAGTTAAAAACTAGAAATGGCAAAAAGCATGCGTGCAACCCTGTCATATTTACATGGGGAAACACCAGTACTTAACGGGACAAAAATAACCCTTCTACATCTATGTCAATCATGGTAAATCTCCCTACAACCCTTCGAACATGACTGGAGTTCAAGTTTGTTATTTAATTGTTACTAAACACACTAAATCCAATCACACACTTTCAATCTGGATCTCACCAGTGGTGCTGGATAGTCAGACACTGGGAATTGTCTCAGTGCAGGTAACTTCCACCCTTACCAGACTCCGAACTCCTACAGAAACCTGGTATGTTAACCCTGTCCCAAGTAAACCAACTGTATGACACTACTAGAAAAATGTCAAGAGTATGAGAACAGATCAGTTTTTATCATCATAGACACTGAGGAGCTTTTAATCTTCACCTTAAAAACCAGCAGCAAACAGCAGTGCTGTGAAAGACATGGAATGGCTCCATCACTTGTGATAAAGCAAAGACAAAGAACATTGTCTGACCAACAAGCAGTGATGGAGGAAGGAAGCAATGGAATTCCCTAACCTGTTTTTTTCCTGTTTACAGTTACTCTGCAATTTACATGCTCCTCTGAAGACATGTTCACAATTCATAGCTGTAACTACATACAGCTTAATTGTGCACTATTTGCTACCTGTTCATCTTCTAATCCATGATTCTCCTTCTCCAGGGCATATGTTTTTTCCATCAGTGACTTGAGAACCATGGAGATTGCCAAAGAACTTATCATAAATCTACCCGAAAGATTTCAGATAAAACATTACCCTCTGATCCCAGACAATATGAGATATTCTGCCTCTTTGTATGCTTGATACTGGCAAAGTGCTTATTTAAGCCATCACTCTTGCAGCTCCACTTTATTAACTGACCTTTCTTCTTTTAAGTCACCCCTTAAATTCATGTCGTCTTTCATGCTTGGACTTCCACACTTCACTTGGGTATCCCAAAGCTCCCTGCTTAGGAGGATTACTCTTGGGATTTTATGAAAGAAGAACATAAAAATGTTCTTTGTCAAAATGGATACCAGCATTCTTGTTCTCCATAGCTCTTCCAGAGCTGGACAACAAGTGGTCTGGAAGAATTCTTCCTTTCTCTCCCTGCCAGCCCGCTTTTGCATTTGTGAACACCTTGATTTGTCAATTTAATGGCTTTTCCTTGTGGTCAGGCTTCTTGCTTGTTTGCATGAATTGTTCATACAGAAAACACAGCAAAAAAGATTTTCTAATAGGGATACTGGTGTCATAAAAAGCCAAAAGGCAGACAGAATCATTAAAGATTAAGTATCTATACTGAGTGTACAATCCTTTCCTCTCTCTGCCTGTTTTATATAGGCATTTTGGTAGAGTGGAGGGGTGAAACAGATAAATACAAACCCCACATTTTCAAGAGCACCCTTCTCTGGCTAAGTCTGCACACATCAAAACAAAGAAGTGACCTGTCATATTCAAAACCAGTCATGCCAATTTCCTTTTAAAAACTGTAACACAGATTTGGAAGTTAAACAATTGCCTTTTACTTTCTTTTGCTTCCATCACTCTCTCATGCCTCTCTTTATTCTTTCAAAGATAGAGTTCCTGCTCCAGTTCTTACACTAAGCAGAGCTTTAGAGGACCAGTTTTTGAGTCTCTTTGCATACGCCTACAGGGCGGGGAGCAGCGTGGGCTCCTGCTCTGCTGATAGGAAATAAGCCAACTCTGATCCAGAGACAGTGAAGGGAATGCAGAGTCTGAACCATCATCCTCTCTCAGTTAGTTAATATTCCCTGGTACTATTCTCCTCACCTGAAAAGCAAGAGTTTAATATAAAGTATTCTCTTCCATGTGATGAGGAAGATCAATTTACAAAATACATTATATTTGACAAAGTCTTCTTCCTCTGCGCAAACTGTTCCAGTTTCCTCTCTCACCATTCCTGTTAGGTCCTACTTGGAGTGGATGCAGTTAGAAAGAACTAAGATGCCATTGCTAAGGCTTGTACAAAACAGTTATGCTAACTACCAATTAGTAGCTTTATATTTACCTTTAGTGCTTTCAGTGGAGCACTATCATGTTGTAATAGACACAGAGCTGGATCATTTCCTCTTCATTATGGAAGAATTTTAAATTACACTTCCTGAAAATCTAGCTTACTGAGACAGACCCCCTTCTCAAAACATCAAGTGGAAAGTTTGCTGCTGCTACATACACCTAAAAGGTCAGCTTAAAAGTAATGAAAAATACTGCTGCTCTAGACTTTTCAGAGAACAAAAATGCCAGAAGTATTGCAAAATTCATCTAAAATACACAGAGCTGCAAAAATGTTGTCATTATTGCAGGAATGGTTTTCACTCTCTGGTTTTGGCAGAAGTGAAACAGTCTATAAATGTTGAAATAACGTCTGGCTTAGGAATAGCAGCAGGCTCTTCCAAGGCTTTTGTGTTACTAAGCTGAGCAAGGAAATGCAGGTTCCACACGGGGCTCCCAAAATCTCCATCCCAGTTACACAAAAGGGAGAGGCACAACAGGGCTGACCATTGCCCTGCCTGGGTTTTCACACCCTCTCTGCAATGCATGAAGCCAAGCTGGGCACACAAAAAAGGCAGAAACAAGCACAGCCCACGTACATAACACACTGTGTAGGTGGTATCTGTTCAAGGCTCTGGAGGAGCTCAAACATCCCTCTGAGCACTGTGCTGCATTTTGGTTCAGCAGCCCCACGACAAGGCGATGTGAGAGCATGAGATCCTCCAGCATTCAGACATCATCACCTATGTCATCAATACATGCTTCATGCAATGACAAGGGCAGATTGCACAAGCCAGTCTCAGACCAAGGATCAGCCCAGGACTCCAGCCTGCTGCTGTACTGAGATGGAGTCACATCCTTTCCCTCTGGTCTCAGGAACCTCAGAGAAGAGGGTTAGTCATGAACTGGTAAATTAAAGGAACCTCACATGAGGGTGAGGAGTACTAGAAGGAAACAAAGTCCTCTCCCACAAAGGTTTCAGGAACCTCATGCTCTTGGAAGCCAAGAACTCTGGTCTCAGGAAGCTCATGCTCTTGGAAGCCAAGCTGTGAGTGAGCGAAAGCCCAACCTATCTCCACCAGTCAGAGCAGAGTCCTTGAAGATGAGAAATAGAGATCTGAATGCTCATTAGTCTGTATTGAGGCCTCTTAAACTCCAAACAAGTGCTCATGATTGTTTCCTCCAATGTCTCCAGGAAAATGAAGCCAGAATTTTGGAGGTGTTTTTTTCTTTGTCCAGAAAGGCTAGAAATTAACTCAATATATGTGGTATATAATGTAATTTTCTCTGGGAATAAGGAAAACCTTCCCATACCTCTTAAGAAACTTTCTGTAGTTTCTGAGAAGTCTCCCAGTCAGAAGTCAGACCTAGAAAAACTTTGAAATTTGTTAATAAACAAATGAGAGCAGCTCTGGTGAAGAGACAGCTCTGCAGCAAATCCTGAACTCACATATTTTTACTGCATCATCTGTAGATGCCCAAGATAAACACTCAGGATCTCCCACCTGCCACCACAGGCAAACGAGTCCCCACCAGAGCAACTCTACAATCTCAAAAGAGACAGGTAAATCTCCCAGGGACACCTTTTTAGTGCTAGGGAGTCCAGGATTTTAAACTGAAAGAAAGGAAGATTAGAGGAAGGACTAAAGGATGTGAGAAACTTCATGTAAGCTCCAGTGCCACAGCACCCTCAGCACTCACCAGCATCGGCACACTTATTTTAGAGCCCGTGGTGCAGCAACAGGATCCCTTGGCTAAGGGCTGACCATGTAGCAAGGAATGGCTATTATGGCCCACAGCTGGTATATGGGTCTCTCAGATAAACACAGCAGCTGCTTACTCATCTGCCACATAAATCAGCTCAAATCAGTTCTAGACTCTGCTTCAAGGTTTCCGAACCTAAGGTTCAGATTACAGGCTACTAGATCAGTAAGAAAACAGCCAATGCAGTCAATCTACTCTTCTGCTCTTCTCTAGCTCTGTTACTGCAGCTGGTATGACCCTCATATTAGAAGAAATTACACCAAAGGTATTTGGACACAGCTGGTAATTGGACTCCAGCACATCTTCACTGTCAATTTCTTGCATGCAATTACTAGGACTGTTTCAGGAGGTATTAGCATTTCTGTACAGAACTGGACTTTTCAGCATAGGTCCTTTGCTGGTCACAATCACCAGCACACACTTGGTCTCTGAGGTTTAACACTTTCTAACATTCCACTTCTGCCTGAGAATTATGTATGGTTTTCTAGAGCTCTACTTCCATGAGGTTAGTATTCTGCCAGGCTGTTCTTACAAAAAATCATCAGTTCATTTATACCAGAAAGTGGGAGCCAGAGAAAATACTGTGGAGTTAGTCACATAAGTGGTTCAAAAAGGCACATGAGGATGAACAGTGTGCTGGAGCAGAAATTTCAATGGGAAAGCAGCATAATCCCAACTTCTTTTGTCATGTGGTATAAACACCATGACTGAAACCACCAGTTTGGTAAGACCTTAAAGACTCCTCATGTATGGAGTGGAATGTCAAAACCTTTGTGGGAGAGGACTTTGTTTCCTTCTAGAACTCCCCACCCTCATGTGAGGTTCCTTTGTTTACCAGTTCATGACTAACCCACTTCTCTAACAGTCACCTGGTTTGTTCACTCTCATCTGCTGCTACCAACTCCTCTTCCCTGAGCTGCTAAATTCCATATTGCAAAAGGCTTGAACACCCTAATGAGAATTAGCTAATACTTCATGTAAACCACAGCATGTATGTGTGCTTACAAAGCACCTTGTGGCACCAGGACGAGTGCTGATATCTCCAAAACTGCCCTCTACAAGCAGGCACAGGAAGCAACAGGAAGCAAGGTGTTTACCTCAAACAAAAAAGATGCAAAAGTGGAAAGACTGTTTTGTGGGTTGTTTTGTCTTTCAAATGCAAGAGCAGCAAACATAATTTTATTAATTTTATTTTTTGTTAAGATACAACTAAGTTTTGAAATGGAAACAGTAAAACCACTACTAACTTAAACATACCAACCTAAATACCCTAGTTGCCTTCCCAAACTGAGCCCTCAACTAGCCCAAAGCAGTGTTCACTTGTACTAAAAACCAGGTTATAGTAACAGAAAGTCCCTTAGAAATAAATTATTCTGATTGTCACAGCTCCAACACAAAGCTTTTTCCATCCACATGCACTGGAAACTCCAGCAGACCAAGCTCTCAGCACTTATCATTCAGCTGTTTTTCCAACACTTTTTCTGCAGGAACCCACACCAACACCACAAACCCAACAGGCACATTTTCAGCATTCCTAGAATAAGGCTCAGAATGAGCCACTAGATCAAAGAGATTAAGACCATTCCCACACAGACAGGAAAAGCAAATTTAGCCCCTTTGGCTGGGAGAATCAGATGATCCCTCCCCCTTGCTTAAGACATTATCCAAGATCCCTTTGTCCACGTGCCTCATCCTCAGTCAGTCCACAGCTTAAATCCCTCGCTTTCCAGACAAGCTTCATTTGCATTTACAGCTCTGCACACACTTAGCGATTCCCCTCCATCTTCACATCTCTGGCTATTTAGATTACCTCTTTGCTAAAGCAGAGATTCATCTGGCATCTCAGATGAAGATACATTCCCCTTACAAACAACAGTTCATCTCTATACCTACTTGCTTTGGATTTCCTCTGCAGCTTGTAGAGGCTACAGTTAGGTTTGGGACGTGTTTCACTGAATGTACTACTCAGCCAAACTGCACCTATTGCTTGTGCCTACTAATGGCTGAATGGAGTTTAGAGAAAAACTTTAGCTGGGTGCCTGCAATTACAGACCCACACGGACTTGCAGCTGTGTAATGTATGTGTACATTACACAAGATGTACAGCTCAGCTGAGAGGAAATTTCTCCTCCTCAAACCTCGTGGCTAATGACACATCAATACAAATAAGAGCATAGAAGAGGCAAAAAAAAAAAAAAGACAATCAAGCTGGTAACAAGTGGAACTTCTGCATTACAAAGAAAATGCATGAAACCTTAGATATTTCCCTCACTAACCAGCAACTGCTTTGATTTTTGCATGCCCAGCTGGAGGAAATAGAGTAAGTGAACGTGGCAAACAGTTTATGCAAAAACACAATCATAGCAAGGTGTCCTTAAGGAATTCCATAGTTAAAAATAGTAGGGAAATATTGCAGAGCAACTAGCCTTCCTAAAAAACACCTACTGCAGCAATAGGATTTCAAAAAAGTAATGATCAGGCTTTCTTCCAAGGACAAACTGAAGTAAACAAACTGCCCATTTCAAGAATGTTTTTCTGCACACCATTAGTTCACTTTTGGGAAGAAAACAATAATGAAGCATTTCTAGTATCAAAAAAGCCCAAAATAATAACTCAAAGAGAAGGAAAAAGGAAAGATAAGAATGCAGGATCCATACCCAAAAACTGAACTCCTACTTCACTCCAACTGACAAACATGGTGACCTATCTAATCCCAAAATTTTGAATGGAATGCACCGAACAAGGGATAAGCTTTATCTCACTTATTTCTCAATCACTTTATGATTCTTATTCTTGTTCTTATGGACAGAGTTACAACTAGTTTGTCAGGACAACTATGTAATTTCAGCTACAGCAATCGCCAGGCTTTGCTGAAGAGGTGAGGGCTGGAGACCCCCCAGCTGACTCAAGCCACGCTGCTGAACCACTCAACTGGCCCGAACCCCCAACCATCTGCTCAAAGTTTACACAGAAGGGTGAACTTCTTTATCCTTCACCTTGGAGTTTACTACAAAGCTCTTTGCAAAGGAAAAAAAGATTCAGCTACAAGAGCTAACAGTTGATCAGAAGGTTTTCAAATTACAGCAGGAACCTAAAGACTGCCAATACTCACAAACCTATGTGCCCCTTTTAGTTACTGTAAGAACATACTAAGAAGGAGAAGGAATTCACCAGCCCTATCATGTTTTTATATCAAAAAGCACATCCTACTTCAAATCAGAAATCAGTTCTGTTAAGTCCTACTGTTTCTGTTGTATATTAGACTGCATCAAGAAATCGCATGTGCCCCATTTAGTTTAAAAAACAGCTGGATAACAGGAGCTTAAGCAATTTACCTTTGGGGATGGAAGGTGTACATGGCAACTCTGTACTGAATAGTTAAATAAAAATCAAGTAAAACACTGAAACTAACAAGGCAAGTCAAACAGATATTCCAGTTTTTGCTTGACATTCCAAGCATGATACCACTTCTAGGTATCAGTGGAAGTTGATAGCAGCTTGTTATAAATTCCTGCCCAGCATGCTTTATCAGGCCTCCCTCTTATTCACATGGGGGGAAAACATATCAAAGAAATACTGCCAAGTGAAAAACAAGTCACAGAAAATTAATGACAAATCCTTGAGAACATGCTGAAGATAAAAATATAAGTCTTGTCATTGGATTATAGTCCAGAAATTGAACAGAATCTATAGTCTTGTTATTTCTACCCCTTTGAAAATATGTGAAAAGCTTTGAAAAATAAAAGCAACCCTCATACTCTGAAGTTCAAAACCAAAAGATTGAAATGGCTGTTTTGGGAAGCAACTGAGCAAGAATTCCCATTGGTTTGTTACAGAGATCTCTACTTCTATCAAGTTATTTTGTTTTCCATTTTTCTGTTTTTAATTATACTGTCTTAAAAATCAGCAGTTCAGACCAGGTGAGATAAAATCCCCAAAATCTTGCAGCTCCCTCTAGCCATGAATGACAACTTTTCTCATTATACACACATATATACATATATATAAACATAAACCCAAACAACTAACACTTGAAATCTACAGACACTCTTCTCTGTATTTCTTACCCCACTTACCAATAATGTTACAAGACATGTGTTTTAAGATGCATTATTTGTTGAAACAGCTGCCAAGAAAATGAACTGGTCTCCCCCTTAAGAAATCTCTTCTTAGCAATTACTACTAGAAAGAAAAACATCTACTGCAGGCAAATTAAGGTTCACTTAGTTCTAAGATAACCTGCAGATGTCAACATCAAGACTTCAACTAAGCAGCTTTTGTCTCACAGTAAGTATGTTGTAAGGAATGCAATGAGGAAAAAAATACCCAAGTGACCCAGAAACCCTGGGAATGCTTTTAAGTTCTTCTTAGGGAAGAATATGCCCACGTGCTATCTACACGTCAGCACATCTCAAAATTCTGATGCCGACTTCTTCAGTTAGAGAAACGTTGTTTCAGAAGGCTTAAGCCGTTCCTCTCCGCAGAGCATTTTATACTTACGTAAAAAGTGTTTTTCCAGTAAGGCTATTTCCAGGTGACCTTTGATCTCATTCAGTCTGTCAGATTCTGTTCTGTTAAAATCCTGGACTCCTGAAGCCATGATGATGGTCCCTGGACCAGCCTGTAAGAAAGCCAGAACATACTGAAAGTTCAGAAGCACCTTTTTTTTTTTGTCATTTAAATACACCAACTGATTTCTGGAGCAGTAAAGAAACAAACATGTAAGAAACATGCAAGTATCAACAACTCTACACGCCTCTTTCAGCACCAGAGTACCAAAATAAGTGAATGAAAGCTGATCAAATGTGAGGTTACAGAACACATCTCTGCAAACCTTGGGAAGTTACAGAAAACAAGTATTCCCCACCCTAACCAGTTTTACTGCATCATCATTTAAGCCTTTCTTCTGCTGACTGAAAAGCTGTATTTATACTACCCCTCTCCTCTTCCCATAGAATGAATGGTCAATGCAACACACTTTACATATAAAATTGTAAAGCTAGCAAAAATAATACTTTTCTAGGTAATTACTGAGCTATTGGAAAACACATATGGTGTATTTTAATATCTGTTTATGGAATGTGTAATTCTCAAGACCACAGTCTCAGCAAGGAAGGGGCTCCTCACTCCCCCACAACTCAGTTACTGCAGAAGGATGTTGTTGGAACTCAGGAGCTCATCCTGGCAGGCTAGGAGACGGGGAAATCAGAAGACTGCATGCCTCAATAGATGCCCCAGCATCCCTTGAATGAACTTAGCAGAATACTGAAAATACTGCAGAAAGCAGGAATTAAAAAGCAGTTGCATTAGTTAGTGAGACCGGTGACAACCACCACCTTTATGAAGTAAACACAGAAAAACCCCAAGCCCACACAGCAGAAGGCAAGTGATGCCTTCTTTCTCTCCTAAAGTGGGCATTTTCAGACAGCAGGGGAAAGGGTGGGTGAGGGCATCTCCCAGGTAATGGTTGTTCAGCATTTGTGTACAGTCCCCACCAGGCATGACAAATCTCTCAGTGAGAATTACAGGAGCATCTCTAGCATCTTATACTCAAACCAAAGTAATAGATTGCAGAAGCCTACAACTCATAAATTATCTCAAGACAAAAAAAGAATTTATTTACATATTCTCACTATTCCCCATTCCTTGTTTGAACCCTGAAAATATACAGGAACTGTATTCCTTTGAAACACCAGCTTGCATACATTTAACCATGATAGCTTAATTACATACATCTATAAACTGAAGTAATCTACAGGAGACATTAAATTAAGACATTTTCTACGTTTCAGGAAAGATGTGCAGAAACCTTACTCAGAGCAAAGTACTTTGGCAGTTGGGACTGATTTGCACTTTCAAGATAAAACAGTGTGGAAACACCTATTAAACATCTGTTTTCTTGCTTGAACTGAACAGATGCTGAGTTTAAGCCTCAGAATTTTTCTATACAGGCAGATTAGCACTCTGTAGGCAGCTACTGCCCAGCATTTACCTAGGAGCAACTCCCCACCTGGGCTTGCTCAATACAGTGCCAAGCTAAGATGCTATATCCAGTACCCCAAGCAGCACCCACTCACACAGCACTCTGCAACACTGCTGGCCCTGACAAGGAGCAGAAGCTGTTAGCTCAGCAGCAGCCTTGGGCTACTTCCCATTTTGGAGCTGGCACAAATTATGCCATAGCAGAGAGGGACAGGCCCCAGGGCAGTCCTCTCACAGAGAGCTGCAGCACAGCATCCTCCTTGCCATGCTCCACATTCCCAATCACTCCTGCCTTTAGCCAGGGAGGTGCAGTGAGAGATGCCATTTGCAACTACTTCAGCCACTGCAGAAATGTATCAGAGACTGTTTTCAGATGAGCACCGGATGCCAATTAACCTCTGTGCTGATGCCTTATCTAGAGAGCTGGGCTGTATTCACTTACACTGCAAGATTTAGTGCTATCACTTGCCAGACATTTGGAGAGCCCCAAGGAGGACGGTGTGGCTGAAGCCAAACAGCAGCACCCTTACAACACATTCCACAGGCAGTCACAAGGGAAGTGTTATTAAAATACAGAGTGCTGCCCAGGTGTTAATGCACAGGTTTCTGTACTGTATTTCCACATCTAGCATACAGGGACAATTTCTGCTCCCAGAATGCAAGAGTCCACAGGGAGCTGCCTGAAGAAACAGTGCCATTGCTTAAATATCTTATTGATAAATAAATAAAATCACGTACAGGTCAAAGAGCAAAGTGCTGTACTCAAAAGGAATGTGGCTGGACTCTGGGCATCAGCCCTGTGCTTAGACAGCAGTGGGCTCCCACCCCAACCCCATGTGCTGTGGCAGGGAAAGGGGCACAGAAACTGAGGCGAGGGAGGAGAGGAAAAAGAAAGGGCTAGCAAGTATCTAAGCATATTTAAGTTTTCATCCTCATTAAAGATACTCAAGATATTTCACCTGAAGACGTGCTTCTTTTCAGAAATCCGTCTAGAGAACCAGCTCTGCTTTTGCTTCTTCAGAGACACCGAGTCAGTAATTAAAGCCCAGGATACCTTAACTGTGCCTCTAAGGAAGAAGGAAAGAGCAAGAGGTGCATAGCACTGGGGAGAGTGATACCAGTTAACATGACTTATTCTTAGAGTTTCCAAATTTGTTTATCTGCTAAAGCATTGGATCCAAGTAGCCTGACATCCACTGATGGGTTAAAAATCAGAAGGTACACAAAAAGCTACTAAAGGTTACAATGACCTTCTAACTTAGGAGAAAAAAAGAGGAAAAAAATCCACTGATTTAAAACATAAGAATACTAGAATATTAGGAACAAGATCATGTAATTATCATGTAATAATAAAATGGTTTATTAAGATACACAGTGACACATGTTTGGTGATGCACCCTATTTCCAAAATTAGCATCACCACAACGTTTTATGACTGTCATTTAGAAGCATTCAGAAGAAATGAGCACGCCCAGGACAGTGATATGGGAGACATTTAAGCAGATGTCTCCTTCTGTCACAGTTTTTTCCCCCACACCAACACACCTAAGAAAACAAGAAATAAGGTCTCTACATTTGCTGAACACCAACTAACTGCCTGCCTCTGAATTCAAACAAGTCCCTCTGTCTGAAGCTAGCATATATGACTCAATTCACAAGTCAACAAAATCCTTGTATAAGGATTCCAGTTTTTTCTGGGTAAAGGTTTTCCCCTCTCTGCTGCCTCTGTAGGACAGCACTGGGACTTGGGCTGGATTAACCATGCTGCACTGTACAGATGTCCTTTCTAGCTTCTGACTCACCGTAAAAGCCTTGAAGGCTTCCACAGATTTCTGCTTTTCCTTCTGCCTCTCTAGCTTCAACAGTATTTGACACAGGAGCCCTCCGAAAATGTTGGCAATCATTATTACTTAGCCAAGGTCATTTGCAAGGCCTGGCAGTGCCTAGGAAGACAGAGAAATGCCCAAGGTAAACATAGATACAGAGGGGTTAAAGGAACATTTTTGATGATGGCAGACCGCCTGTAATCCACTAGCAGAGTTCAGGGTTGCTTCTCCAAGTCACATCCAGCTCCAGATCTAAAATCCATATCTCCCCACAGAAGTGTTTTTCAAGCCATCTGCAGTTCAGGCTTTCTATAACAGCACTTCCCAGCCTGAGACTTCTCTGCCCTCTCTCTCCAAAACTCCTTCATCCTGGGGTTTTGTTCTGTATGCTGGCACTGCTGCCACTGTACAGCCACAGAAAGTGTCCAAGTCACTTCCTGACTCAGCAGATAGGGATCTGTCCTCCCCATCTGCAGCACAGCACATCTTCAGTATCACACAAACACAACTGCCCAACTCTCTGCTTCTAATTTCCTTCCACAATATCAAGTGTATGTGGATGATTTTTCTCTAGGAATATCTAACAAAATGGTGGTCTGATTTCCAAGTTAGTAATTAACCTGGAAAGGAGCAGTCCTCAAACACAAAGGATGGGGAGTAGTGAGGACACCACATGCCAACCCCGAGGCAAAATCATCCACTCAAGTCATCCCTCAAAGTCCAGAAAGTGGCTGGGACACAACACAAGGAAGAGGTCATTTAAAAGATTTTAACTTGTGTTCATTTGAGTAAAGAAGAGGAGGGGGGAGGTCTTCAGCAATACAACAAACTATACAGCTTGTCTTGCGAAATTCTAGCCTCCTGAGCTTTTAGTCTGACACTTCATGTGCATTTTCTTACTTCAAATTATGAAAGGGTTCCCCATGAATGCTGCAATTACCTGCTGTAAGAAAAGGAAAAACTCAACAACACTGGTCAAGAATGAAAGTATCTGCATGAATAGTTAATCCTTAGTAGCTATTCTTGGAAGCATATCCATACTGGCATGCTCCTAAAACACAGCTATATTCTACATAAATTTTAAAAAATCTAGTGCTAGCCAGGTTGAGAGACTTTAACTTCTTAACTGTAATGTTTGCACCACGCTTTAAACCTTCCCATTACTGTAAATGAGATGACCGATAAGCAACATTTAAAGTTTTAACTGACATGTGTCAGGAAAAACCATGCTGTACTGCAACAGCAATTAAATTAATGTTTTCTGTACCACAATAACTCAGATTTAATCCTAGCACACTGGCAGGGAACTTGCATAAGTAGATTAGACTGCTTTCAGTACAATACTCCAAATACAAGAGAGCTTTAGTTGTAATTCTCACTGCCAAGTTAGTACCAGCCTCTACAGGTTTAAACACAGTTTGTTCTTTCCCCACTCTGTGAAGGGGATGTGATCTCCTCTGCACCATGTTCATTCACATACCTGCATGTAGAACTGAATCTTGTCTCCCCTTCTGTAAAAAGCAGGAGTGGCAGCGCTGAATAAAGGGCACTTTAATTACTGAGCAGGCAACATTACCTCAATTTCTAACATCCCAACAAATCAAATGCTAATTGATTTGGAATGGACCAGGTTACTCCCTCTACCTACTTTGCAGTCGTGGTGTTTTTACAAAACAAAGCAGAAATAGCAGTGCTGCATGCAGTGTCCTTGCCATAAAAAAAACCTAAATAACCACCCATGGCAAAGAGGGAACAAAGGAAGAAATCTGTGAAGCCAATCAGGAATTGAAAGAGATGTTTAGCAGAGAGTTAAATTTGTTAACCAGCACTGCTGTCTTGGCAATGATCTGATCACAGTGCCCAAACACCCACAGAGACCTAAGAAAGTACGTGCTATGCAAGGCATATCTGGTAGCTGGGGCACTTCAATGAGAGGGGGAAACCCACACAAGCAATCAGCCAGCCTGTAAATTGACTCCAAACTAGTTCAAATTAAAACAATTTTGAACAAAAACTCTCAGAAACCACTGAGAATTCAAAGGAAAATATTACTCCTTCCACCTCAAAAGTCCTTCAACCAGGAGCTAGCTATGTGCTTTACCCAAACACAGATTAGGATGTTTTTTAATGAACTAAACAGGTAAAGCTCAGTTTTAAGATAAAGAATACAAAATTACTTCATCTGACCATCCTTTCTGTCTTTTCACAGGGAGTAAATTTTACATGTGTAGTAAGGCACATTAAGTGTTGGGACTAAGTGCCACTGCACAATCTGTGGCCTCGGACTGAACACTCACTTCATCTGATGGAAGTGCAACAGAGGATGATGCTCTTCCTGGCAGATGGTCAGGGCTCTGCAATCACAAGCTTTTATGACAAGGCTTTTTACTCTGCAGCCTCCATTTGCATCAAGTATTTGCACACGCTTGTCAGGTTCAGATACATACCTAAAGAAGAGGCACCTCGTGCACATTTTTAAGTGCACTGCAAACCCGTGAAGCACAGAAGGATCCTTCATTCATATGACTGCACTGTGCTGTTCTAATAGACAAGTCTTTCCTTAATGCCTCCATTATGACTAATACACCAGACAGGGGCAGAGGGAGGGAAATAGAGAAGGGCAGAGATGAAATCTTTGTCGAGGGAATGGTTGACAATGAAGATGCAAGTAAGCGGACTAGGACTCTAATTCTGCATGCCTATGTTCAGTTCCAAGCCACAAATCTTGCTGTTTCAAGATCATGAGCTCTGTACCCAGATTTCAATACAAACTGTGAATGAACAGAAGTGGAAGCACAGTACAGCTCACATCTATCTGAAAAGACAAGCAGCCTAACTTCCATTTACACAGAAGACTTGCATTGGTTTTTGTGTGCTTTCAACAGTTTCCCAAAGGTATTAAACAGGAAGAAACCAACAAGACTTGGTCTTTTCATGATCAGTGTAATACAAGCATAATACTAAGTTGCTTACAAAGCCTATAAAAGAATAGCACCCTGTACAAGCAATTTAATCTATGAATTTTAGACACTGAATTAAAACCAATTCAGGCACAATTCAACTATATAATCTCAATAAGAAACAGACAAATAATTTAGAATTGCACTGTTCACACAACATCAGACACCACTACTTTAATACTGAATTAAATATATAAGCATTACTTTCTTCACTCTTGGCACCTCTGCAGCACAGGGGATTATTTCTCCTTTCATTTTACACATGGGCAGCAGTGCTTAGTGGGCAGATGCCTGTGAGGGCCAACTGCTAATCCCTCAAACTTCCCATCTGAAATTTATCCCTCATACTTCAGACCTCTTTCCTCATACCAATTTGCTTATTTTATTCATATCTGTAACACAGCTGCTGCTCTTAGGCTGTTCCAGCATCATACTTGGTTTGGAGCACCCAAACATCAGGAGTGGGGCAAAAAAAGTTTGATGCCATCGCTGCTTTCCTCTCTCCCTTTCTCCCTGATTTTAAGGAACTGCACTCAACTGTGTCCCAAGGACTTAAATCACAACAGCCTACTTCAGTATGTAACCAGCCTTTCTGGCAAAGAGTTTCTCCAAGTTCCCTTTGCAGCAGACAGAGCTCAACGTTTTGAGCAAACAGAAACCATCACTGCAGATGCTAAGGCTTCATAAGTATTCAAAACTACAGGTTTACGTTGCTGTTCCCTCAGCTACCCTCCATACCACCCAGGAGCTACTATTCCCCTGCAGAAATACATAAAATAGTATCTGGAGTTTCAGGCAGATCTTTCTGTAGCCTCTCGCTCTGCCACCCAGACACTTCTGATTAAATACAAAAAGCATGTAATATATACCTACACAAAATAGAAAGCCTCAGGTTTAATGAAAATAAGCCAGTATCTACCTATAAAAAAACTCTCAGAATACCATGTTGGAAGGGCAGTGGGAGAGATTAGTCCCAGTATACACAATACTTACATCTTAACAAATGACAGATGTCTTCAGTAGAATAAGAGAAAAGGAAAAGCTTTCAACAGACTTCCTTGTCTGAGAAGCTTGAGGATTTACATATAACAGACTTTTTGTGACCAAAACATGCTCTGTTATTACCACCTGTTTGTTCCATGATCATAGGAAAAACATTCTGGCAAAAAAAGCTCTCCATAAGCAGGACTGTATGTGGCACCATGAAATCCCATTTAAATTTTAAAAAGCTAACAGCTACAGAACCAGATATAAGCTGCCAACCTCAAAGGAGATGCAGAAGCATATACAGCTTGAAATCTTTTAGTTTACAACTTGCTGTGAGCAAGTCCCCTGCTCCTAGAAATGAGCCTTCAGACAACAGTCTGATCACATTTTAGGGATAAAAACTGCAGAGTAAGTTTTCATAGGGTGATATAAATTCTGAATTCCAAGTCACTTCTACAATACAATTATATAGACAAATCTAAAATTATACTGTAGTGCTCCAAGCTTATGGATCTACAGCCATTTTTTAACAGTTAAAGAAGGATTAAAGTAGGGACAGGGAACCCTAATACTAAGAAATTAATTGATATTTTCACAAAATGAAGACCTATTACTGCAAAGTTACTTCCTAGTCCACAAATCTTCAAGTGTTACAACCACAATATAAAGAATTAGTAATTTCTTTTATTTTTTTTCTGAAAACTATAAAACATAATATAATGGTACTTAAATTGAGTACTTACAGGGTCTCTCAACTCTTCATTGTCTCGAGCTGATGTTCGAGGTATCTTAACCGGGATTTCATCTCCACATTCAGTGTCTGAAGCATTTGGAGACTCTGCTAAATCAAGGAACTCATCTCTCTTGTGACCTCTGAATCTTATTTTGTCCAACTTCTTTAGCATGTTCAGCACTGCACTTTTCTGCTTTACCTTAACATGACGGTTGGAGTCTCTGCAAGATCAAGAAAGAGTATTTTAGAAAGCTTGCAATAAATGCACACATTCTTATCACTAACTACTCCCAACCATCTTTTAAGTGTCTTCCTGCCACTGGAGGAAAAGGATGCTTAGATTTTAACAGGTATTTTTATCACCGTGTAACAGATGCATGGTTCGTTTTACAGTAGTTGATCATTTGCCTTCTTCCCAGACCCTCATGGCCTCTCTCTCTTGGCAGTTTTTAAAGCAAGTCAGAATAGGCAAAAAATAACAACCAGCACTCCAAAGACAGATTAGGAAGTCAGCTGCTAACAGGTTACTTGAAACAAAAAAAAAGTTTAGCTGGTAAACCAACATTCTTCAATTTGTGATGCTTCTAATCAAAGACAAGAAAACTCCACTAAGCTTCACTACCAACTTTTAAATTCCCAGACAAACTAGACCAAAAGAGTAAGGATGTTATCATGTCTCCCTACTACCTCAGGCTAAGAAAACAGAAAGTAGCAAGGGTTTACTGAAGAAAGCCACAGACAGACCCATGCAAAAATTAGACTGCTGAAACAGATCATACATCACATTCAAATGCACTGCCAAAATCCTTAAAATTACCACAACTGACAATCTTGTATACCCCTGAAATTGTACTGGGAGAAGCATTTTGCTCTTTAAAAGACAACAGAAGAAAACTTAATTCAAGTCCGTAAACTCATTGTAATGGTAGCTTTCCAAGACACTGCACTGTATAATTTCTGATTTAAACCAGACTTGCCAAACTGGTCCCATTCAATGAATCACACTCTGTACCAAAGGTCCCAAGCTCCATCTTTAAAAAAAAAAAAGCAAATCCAACAGTTAGTTCCTTGATCCTGTCACTCCAGCAAGCTCCTGCTCTGGCAGTTTATAACAAAACAGCCACAATTATCTCGGCACACAAGAGATCTATTTGGAGGATGATGCCATGTCCTAGCAAATGGTTTTTTAAAAATTTATTTTGAGGCACTTGCTTCTGGTACTACTCTTTTGTCCTCTATGGTCAGCACTACCATTCTCTTCATTAGAAGTCATGCTTAGTTTCATGGCACATCATCCCAGACACTGGTGTGAGATGAAAATGCAAAGGTAAACTCAGACAAATGTCACCTCAGAAATAAAAATAAAGAGCAAAATAGAAAAACCTTTTTCTACCACCACCTTTGCACCTAAGGCAATTCTCATTTCCTAGAACAAACCTCTTTTCAACAGAGCTCTTCAACTTTCCCTATGGATTCTCCACTTGCTTAACACTTTGGCAGTGACTATTCACACCTAGCTCAAACCACATCATTCCCTTCAAATATGTCTTACTTTGCACCTCTGCCAAGTTTTATTAGCACCTTTCAATTAAACACAGAAGTTTTAAACTAATACAAATCCCTTACAGTACAGCTAGCAAAAAATCCCACAAAATTCCTTCTTTAACAGAGATGCTTAAAGTTGCAACCCTGTGTTTAATCTATCACTTATACAGAAACACTTGTGGGAACTCACGCCAAAGTTATTTTCTAAGAACAGCTTTTCTTTGAAGTTCTTTTACTTGTCAAAGCTAAGTTTAAAATAGAAACACTTCTTGCTCATTCATTGACTATTTGATGAAGAAACTTGTCAGCTATCACATCCAGAAATAACTATAGGCCTTACTATTAATAGCAACTAGGGAACAAACGGTATGAGGGAAGTTTAAACCTCTGATAAGCACCAGCACAATTGTATCACTCTCCCTCCCATCACAATGATCTCCATCTATGTTCACCCAGATTAACACAGCGTGTGAGAGACCTACAGCAAAGCAGTTGTAAACCAAATCCTGTCTGTTCATCATCCATGCTGCCACTGCAATGATACAGCAAGGCATGGAAATAATAAAGCATGGCAGAGTGTTATTCCTTTTGTGGAGTGGTTGGCAGCCATGAGCCCATAACAATGGAGGACAAGCACGCATTCCACGCCCTCCCTATCCCTCTTAGGGATGGAGCAGTTACTGCAGACAAGCATTGCTGTCCTGGACAGAAACAGGAGTCCTCAGCATTCTTCTGTTAAAACCACATTTATCCACTGCTCCTCAAAGAGCAGGGCTGGATCTGGACATCTTTCACAGCCTGGAATATCCAGAACTTCCACGAATGGTTCAAGATTAGAATTCAGTTTTCTTTTCCCTTAGCATAAAATCACATTCCCTTAGCACACAAAAGAAATGAGAAGCATCAAAAACATCTTGAGAGAAAGCAATCATCAAGCTTTTAATGAAGACTGAAAAAGCCACAAGCACAGTGAAAAGGCCCACTGGCATAACTGCCAGGGATGGACATCATTTGGGAAACTGAAATCCTAAGCTCCATTCTCATCCCTGGATGGCTCACTCATTTCAGGTCACAGAACAACCCGGCCAACAGATTACCCATGAACACACTCATGGTATTTTTTTACTCACAAAACTGATGACTTATCCCTCCACATATTACTACTTAGCCTTTTAAAAATGCAAATCTTTCTTTGAATCACTCCACTGAATGGAGTCAGCTTAAATTCTGAGGCTAGGAAAACACACATGTCACGAGGGTCAATATTTTTGTAGGATTATTCAGTAGGTTAACCATTAAAAGAGGACATGGTAAAGAACCACATTCCAAGGCATTTCTAAAGTGCTTGAAGTACAAGAAGCGGTTATGTAAAAATATCTTCTCAGTTAAAATTTAAAGATAATAAGATCATTTTGTCTAAAAATTGTTTTGCATGTACCAGGCTCCCAAATTACTTACAGTTACATTACATTAACCTAAGCAAAAATGTAAGCTTGCCAACAAGCTCCTATAAAAACTCATTATCTGGCCTCCAGCCAAATGCTGAATCTAAGACAGGCTTTTTATGTCAGCAGCCTGTTCCTGCAACCAGTAACTTTTTTTTGGTGACATTTCAGCAGTTTCAGGCTCACTAGGAAAAAAAGATTCTTGGAGACTCTGTATTCCAAATGAGTTGAGTCAAATTTAGATAAGCTTGAGGAAGCTTTTGCAAAATGAAAGACCTGAATCTGATCTAGAATTAGATTTATTGCAAAATAAAGTAACTAAATAACTAAATATCAAAACACTTGCTTCACTATCATAGCTATTCATCCCTCACCTTCTCCCAGCTACCTGTCCTGACTCATCCTTACCCAAACACCCATTCTGAGCTCAGCTGGTTCAGCTGTGAATTACAGGCTGTTTCTAGTAACTCCCCATACCCACAACATCAAAACCACCATGCAACTCTGCACATGTGGAGCTCAGAGTGCAAAGGCAGACACACATCTCACTCTGCTTTCAAACTAACCACTAACAAATACTGTAACACTGTAATAAAAATACAGGTATTTCAACTCCATGCATTTTAAACACTGCCATTTCCCAACACTGTCATACATGTGGCAATAATCAAGTGAAAAAGGTCTAATTTTCCATGCTTAAAAAAACCCTAGCTAAAATAATCTTTAAAGATTTTATTTTTAATTGCCATTAATATCTACTGGCTAATGCAAATCCTTCAAGCCTGAAGCTTTAGTCCTTTTTCAGAGGGCCAGGGAAGAGATGCCTTTATTTTGACCTAATACGTAAACCCCTCAAACAACTGTCAGACCTTCATTTTAAATGAATATATCAAGACCCAAAACCCAAAACCAACATACACTCACATTCCAAATTTATACTAAGAACAGAAAAATCAAGCTTTCCCAAACTTTCACATAAAAATCAAAAGGAGATCTACAAGAAATTTTTCAGCCTACATTTATAGAGAGGCTTCAGTAACCAGACAATCAGCTTCCAGGGAATATTCAGAGCCACCCCTGCCATCTGGAGGGACTTGTTTATGAGATGCGTTCCTATGGACAACCCTCCCACCCCTTCAGGCCACTGATACCCCATTTCTACTCCTGCATGAATGTGGAAGAGGTTGGGATGCAGAGGGAATTCAGGGAAGCACAGCACCCAGTCAATGTATTGCTGCTGTCTGAAATCTGCCTTAACTCACACCAGTCTCCTACAAGAGTGGTTTATAGGTTTTGGGTTTCTGTTGTTGCATTGAGTTTTTACACGAGTACAGTCCGTGGCCTGGTAGACCCAGCAGGGACTGAACAGCTAAATCTTCATGTGCACTTTTCAGAGAAAGGGCTCTGCTTTGCAACACAGGGTTCAGTTTTCCTTAGCTGTTGACAAAACACAAACCTGCTACACAAAGTCAAACAGCATTGCCTCAGCAAGTGTTAGTCTGGAACCTGAGGGAAAACAAAGAAACCACTTAAAGCATCATGGATGAATTTTATCCCAGGTCAAAAAGGCCCTACAAGACTATGACACAGTACAGTAACCTTCAGTGCACCCATGTTCCTTTTGCTAGAAAAACAGCTTTTCAGAAAGCTGGAGATGACATGCAAATTTAGTATACCCCTAGTTCTCATCTTTACATTCCATCTCATTCATATTCTCCTCTCATTCTCAAAATACACTTCTGCAGAAGTCCAAGATGAGAGCCCTGGTATTCAAGAAAAGCCAAGCTGCAGGTGGATCAACAAATAGAGACATTGTTGTCAACACCGGGACATTTAAGTCTTATCATGAGGAAGGGATGTGCAAATTGAGGGAGTGGAAAGTATCAGGATTATGTTTGGTATTCATTACCTCTACACTGAAATGCTCCTGAATATCCTGAGAGTTGACAGGAGAGCAGTAACACAAGACAAACTCAATCCGTTCACATACACTGAAAATTAAGCTTAGTGTATTGTTTTCTAGACATGTCTAACTAAAAATGGAAGGAACAGTGAGTATATCTAAGCTTAATATAGATTCAGAGTCCTCTGTATAATGTTCTGTGCAAAAACTTCCCTCGTGCTACATGATTTTTTCCTCCCAATTTCTCATTTTAATGAATGGAATCTCATTTCAAGTGACTTTCTGAACATTTTGTACTTATTAATATTTAAGGAGCTAACCAGAGAAAGATCAACTGCACTCGAGAGCTCCTTTTCTGCTCAGCTTTTCACAGAATCACAGAATGGGTCAGGGTGGAAGGGACCACAGTGGGTCATCTGGTCCAACCTCCCTACTCAAGCAGGGTCATCCTAGAGCACAGGATAAAAGAAAAATACACTTTTCTTCCCCCTGTGCACAGACTTCTCCCCAACTACTCTGCAGAAGTCTCACATGTGTGAGGAAAGTCAAACTTTATCCACAGCATCTCTTCTTGAACAAGGGGGAGTGATTTTGTAAAGGTGAAGTTGGCACTTTTCAAGAAAACTTTACATTGAGCACGACTCAACAGAGGTTTAACACACAGAAGGGGCACAACCCACACTCAATGCAGCTTTCATGAACAGCCCTGACATGAGATTGAGCTCATCCAGGATGTCTTAGGTTCTCAGACAGAATGATGTCATCACTTGCCATTGGAAACCAAGACTGCAATACTTTGAGCCAAACACTCAGTTGGATTGGCCAAGAGTAGCTTACAAACACTCTCTGAAAAGTTACAAGCATTGCGCAAGTGCTCTCAATTTCTGACATCAATAAACACACAAACAAATCTTCAAACTGAGCTCTCTCCAAACTCATCACAGCAGGATCATCCTGAAATAATATTCACCACCTCAGCGCCACAGTCTTCTTCCAATTACATCACCCTTGGCTCCAGGGTCATAACATACCCAGAACAAACTCCTTTCTGGTTTTGAGTAACATCTGCTAAAAGCTCCTTTCAGGGTCAAGATTCTTTAAAATTCTAGGAATAGACTAGACAGGGATATACTAGGGGGATGGACTCTGGTGGGTTGTTTTCTTCAACTGATGAAGTTATCAGGACACCTTTGGAGAAACATTATGCTTAGCAACTCAGGATTATTTTGCCTTCAAGGGAGTTGAACAAAAAAATCCCACCAGAATCACCTCCTCTGTTACACACTGCCAGCAGAAGCAACACTCAGTTAACACAGGTTGGAAACCAATGGGGAGCTGTGCTTTGGTGTTGCAGACTTAAGTAGATGCAGATAATAATTAAGCATCAACTCACACAATTTAAATTGTCCACTGACTGAGAGGAGGAGGAGGGGAGGAAGAAAAAAGTAGAAAGCAGTGTAATATGTTCTGTGGTTCAATACAGGGACTGGAGACAGAAGTTCAACATACAAGTCTTGACTGCCACTGGGGAGGTTGTCACAGCAACCATAATGCAGCTTCATGAATATGCATTACGCTAAAATCTATTTTTTTCCCCAAAAGAGAGTAACATGTCATTCAGCTCACAACATGAAGCTGCCTGGGAGACAAATCAGGACTGCACAATAAAAGTGACTTGTCTTCAAAACCTTCAGCTTGGCTGCTGCAAACAAAAGGGTTAGGGGAAGAGGGGAAACACAGAACATGCTGGCTTGGGGCTCTAGGGCTCTCTTCTGTACCTTCCTCAGACAGTACTTCAGACATATTTGGAAAAGATTTCAAAGCAGACATTCCCAAAATCAGCTGCTCAGTTCCTGCAGAGTTGCAGACCTGTGCAAAGCATCAGCCTTATTCAATCAAGCGCCGGGGGACAGGCCCTGCGGTCAGCCAGAGGCAGCGGCACCAGTGACCCTCCTCAGAAGGCTGGAGACGGGGGAGCTGCTGCTCAGTGTCCAAGACAGCTGAAACTGGGGGCCTTGACTGGGCCACCACTGGAAAATTGCGGGTGGAGTGATTCACAAAAAAAAAAAAATCCCAAACCACACACATGTACCTATCCAGGTCACATCCTATCATCTCAAAGAACAAAAGGCAGTAACTGTTTCCACTGAGTTGGTGTGAGAGCTGTACTTTGTCCTTAACTCCCCATTTACCCTAACACCGAGCCATCCTACTGTGGCTACACACTTCTGTCTCTCATCATGAAACCTTGGTCTCTCATTGTGAAACCTAAAATTAGCAGGTTTTGTTAAATTGTCTGTAAATTGAGAATTTTAACTCCCAAATAGCAAGATGAAATTAATTTTTCCTCAAGACACCTGTGTGGGAGAAAATAAAAGAGAGACACTGATCGTGCCACCAGAAAGGCTGCACAATAAGCCTTGCATGAAAACTTTGCCTGCAGAGAGATCTCCAGCAGCATTCATGGACTGGAGGAGCCACCAGTTCAAGCCACGGCAGATATCCTCTGAAAGAGTTAGCACATCGTGATAGTAATAAAAGACTATTTCTGACATTAAACCCTCCCTTCCTGGTCACCCACCTGGTCCTCCTTCCTCCCCTGCTCGCTCCCATTCCAATCCCAGAGGAGCCCAGCCAAGCCTGCAGCCCACTAGATCACAGGCTGGCACCAAAGGGAGCAACCCCACTCATTTCTGCCACAGCCTTTATGTCACTTGATCATTCATGCAGTTTATCAGCTCATTGCTGATGCAACTAATTTTTGTATTTGTTTTTTGGCAAGGTCAGTCTAATCAGAGCAGACAGGGATGCTGTCTCACTCAGGGCAGCACAAGCTATTGGAGCATTTGCAATTCCCACACAGAAAATGTGGCGTTTTGCGGTGGTGGGCAGAGGGAGAAAGCACCCTTTTACAGCAGCCACCTTAACTTCAACAAGGTGAAACGACCGCAAAGCTTCACCTTAAAGACAGTGTTTACGAAGTTGCCACAAGGCACATTTCAAAAATCGGACATCAGAGCTTCAGTCCCTACTCTGAAAGAGTTTGTGACAGCTTGGCATTGACAAAAGGCTATTTTCTGCTTCCTTGCTCTGAATTTTGTCTACTAGTCAGGGTAGAGCTGAGAGCAAAGCTAGGAAGGTGAGTATCACCAGCTCAGCAAGAGCCTCTGCTTCTGAGAAGGTTCAGGCAGCTCAGAACTGGATGGGCTTCCAACAGGTAAGAAGCTGGGGCACACGAGAACTGCTGCCCTAAGCAAGCACCACAACTTCTGCCTATAAAAACAGAGACATAAGGGTGACAAATGCGGGAGAAGAACAACTAACACAGGGTAAGATTAGGCTGTCACTGCATTTATCTCCTCTTCCACTGTTCAAATGGAAAATGTAAGAAGTCTAGATTGAGACAGCACTGAGAATAAAGCTGCCCTTTTACAATCTACTTTAAAATAAATATTTAAAGTGAGAAGTACGTACACTGGCAGAAGCATCTTATGCAGACTAAGAAGTTTATTAAGAAGGGAATCACTGACTGTTTAGAAAAACTGTGAGGCCTGCCAGCCATGAAGAATTTTAATTCTGTCTCTTCAAGTAAAAAAAGAGCAAGTTATTGAGACCTGTTTGATGCTGAGTTTTCCATTATCTCATCAGCATGTTCATCATCTTCAGAGGGTAACTAGAGAGAAATTACAGAATGAAGGTACTGCTAAGAAAAAAAGAACACTGTACAAATGAGCTGCAATCCAAGCTTAAAAAAAGATTCTTTGAGACCAGCCTTCCAAGATCTACATAGAATAGCTTGGACCTAGCAGATGTTTTTTTGAGAGGGCTCTCAGAAGCAAGTACCTTATCAGCTCAGGGTGTCTGACCATAGCTCACCCAGCAACCTACGAAAATGGAGCAAAGGTACATGGCATTGTGTAGTTTTGAAGAATGTCTAAGCATTCCTTTTTGCTATTGTGTCTACAAATAAAGATGTACCAGTTGAAGCAGGACACAGCTCACAGCTAATGTCTGCAGCCTGACCAATCTCGGCTGTGCACATCCATCCACGAGCACAGCCCAGAGCACACAACCCCGTGCTGAAGAGAAGCCTGCCCCAGCCCTCACCAACCTCGGCACCTCGCACCTCTGAGTAACACTTCCCCCGAGCCACAGGGGCTCCTGTGCATGACAATTTCACTTATGGCAAGGCCATACGGAAGGAATTACTCAAGCTAACAGGCAAAAGACCACAGAACTACAACTGTTGTGTTACATGTGCAGTGATAAAATGAACTCCCTACTTTTGTGACACTAAGAAACCACAGGGCCAGGTTCATACTTCCCAAATCATTCACCTATCAGGGTGCCTCACCGAGAACAATACTAAGGGCCAGAGTACAGCCAGAGGGTCTATTTTGAGGGTCTTCCCTCAATTTAAGGAGACAATTCAGTAGAAGCCAACCTCAGAACTGTGTGAGTATCCAGTTAACATGAAACCATCCAGATGCAAATGTTCCATGAAAGATTCCCTAGATGCAGTAATTTCATGTACAACACTTTGTAACTTGTTTCTGCAGGCTTTAACAATCCAACTGCTGATCTGAGAATTCATTAACCTTCTGAAATGTACATGTTGCAAAAAAATCAAGTTATGCTGATTAAAAAAATCAAAAGATAGACATGGCCAAGGAAAAGAACTGAGCATTTTACCCAACGCCAGTAGCTCTCCAGCTGCCATGCAGTCACGAAAATAATGTTGATGCATTAAAGATTCTTAACTTCTCCCCTTGTGGTTAAATACAACATTGCTGTTCCATGAAGAACTAGAAAGACATAGCTAGCATATGCCAATTACAACCACCACTATAATTCAGAATCTTTCATTTCCTTCCTATATCTTTATAAGCCCTGAGCTTACAAAGAATGTGTGTAATTCCCAAATCATAGACATTTCCATGCAAGAAGCAGAGCTGCTCTTTCTTCTATTCCTTCTCTTTTTCCCAACAAAAACCTGAAAATGCTTCTGAAGCTGGTGCTACAAGTACACAAGAGAGGAAGGGGAAAAAATGTCAAAAACACTCCATGGATTATGCAAGTTTGCAGTGTTACAACTACTCAACATATCAACCTCTAAATTAAGGAGTATAAAATACAGTGCAAAAAGTTGCACAAATAATGTGTAAAAAGGACACACACAACACACAAAGATGGGATTTATCAGTTAGTTAAATGAAAGAGTAACAAAGAAACAACAAGTTTAATACAGAGACACAGTAAGTCTGGCTTCAGGCATCAGCTTAATTTTTGGCACTGTCTGTACTACATGGCCACTTTTAAAAGCCATGTAAACTATTCCTTCAAATCTTACCACAGAGTAAAAAAGTCAAGGTCAAGTTCCCATCAGACTGACAGCAGCTCTGCTGGAAAGCAGCACTCTGGAAAAGAGACTCCTGCATTCTACCCACACAGCTTGTCAAAAGATGACAGAGATATTTTACTCCACGTAGAAGAGTTAGGAAATAGAAGAGGAAGTTGCGTGACACAGGAAAACACCAAACTTGGTCTCTAGTTACCACAGACCCCGCCCGCACTTCTTGTGAGTGCAACCTGGCTTTTTAGTCCCATTGCACTGCTGTTACATTTGCTGTAAAAAGAAAGAAATCACTGTACCCAAAATAGGGGTTTGATATCTGAATTGCAATTACTTGTTTAAATAATTAACACAGTGAAACGGCAGGCTCCAGATTGAATGGCCCTGCTGTTCAAGGTAATCTTCCTTACAGGAGCAAACCTCTATTCTCTCACATTTCAAACTGCATCATTCCCACCACAGCCACAATATCTGCTCTTTGTCCTCATGCTTACAATAGAAATCCTAAATTTTTTAAAAAACAAAACTCAAAACAAACCCTCAGCTAATATAGCCATAGCAGGGAGCAGAGGGCACAGTCCTGTGAGAAACTAGACCCTAAGGAATATAACCACAGTCCTGCAAGTTAACTCTTTTGTTCAATAAACTGCTGGGGTCTTTTGCTATAACTGCAGATCTTTCATTTCACATGTTGATTTTAACACATGTTGGACAGCAAAACTAAGTAGAAATCTTTGCTATTAAATCTGATTCTTCCAAGAAGCAGCTGTTGTCTGGGTATATCCTCTGTGCTCTTTCCCAACAACCTCTGCCCGTAGTATCAACTGCTGTTAAAAAAGCCACTGTGGGTGGCACCACTAACTGCTCCAAGTAGAGGATTGAAGATGGACACCAGTGCAGTCCAGGAAAAGGCTGCCACACATGCTGAGCAGCAGTGAGAGTTAAAGAGGCAACTGATGGAGAAGTATGAAGGTGGGGCTGAGCAAAGTACATCCCCTCAACCTACCAACAGTCACAGCCTATGAGGAAGTAGAATAACATCAGAAAGAGTGATGAAGAAGGGAGGGAGAGAAAGGATAAATTAAAAAAAAAATACATTACTCAAGTTTCCCATGCATTCTTGTATTTTTCTCCCTCATTTTATTAGTTGACAAAACCTATTTCATTTTGCAAATAAAAACAGAATAACTCCTCACTCAAGACACTCATCACTGCTCTGGCCACCAACCATTACCCACTAATTTTCACACACACACAGACAGAGCAGCCCAGCTCCGCACCTTCAGCAGCCTGGCACACACGGATGGCTGCATGCACAGCTGACATGGGAACAGGGACAAAAGATGGAGATAAGGGGCCACATTCTATGAGTTATTTTGAGGCTTCCTTAAAGCATGAATAGAGTCAAGGAAAACCAAAGAAAAAATTCCATAATTTCAAGGAAATGCGGAGATTACGTTTTATGTAAGTCTGTAAGGAAGATACAAAGCCTCCTCCTAACAATAAACCAAACAGCTGAGGTTTTTACCATAAGCTTGCCCAGTTCTTACAAATTCGGTCATATTTGTTAAAAATTAACGTTTTAATGGTGCTTCTTATATTCTATTGCCTCATTCTGCAGACGACAAAAAGTTATGCACAGGAGTTAACAACTACATTTCTGAAGCTGCTTGAAACAACTGGAACAAGATTATGTTAGAGCAAGTCTTTAAATAAAGCAGGGTATATCAACAAACCCAGTTCCCCTTCTCTCTGCAAAGGGAGAACCTGGTGTTGGCATCACCACCAAAGTATACACATATGCTGAGTGGCACTTCTCCCAAGAGAAGCCAGCTCCTCTCTTGAAACAGTCATATTAGCAAGTTTTCCACCAGGTTTCAACATGAGATGCACTGGACACATAGAAAAGGAAAACAAAAAAATCTCTGCCAGATTGGCCCTTTTGATCCCAGACATAGGGTAACATATGAATCCAATGGTATTTGCATTTCTTGGATCGGCTTTTTGGTTTATTAACCAAGCCTGTAAAAGCATTCTAAATTACCATACTTTTGCATGCTCTCTTACCAAAAAAAAAAAAAAAAAATCACTTCCTTGTCTCAAAATGTCAGATACACCGCGAAGCCTGTCAGGCTGCTAAGATAATCCAAACCAAATGACAGCAAATAGCAACCTGGCACATGACTGATGAGCCCTCAGACTCAAAATAGATTTAAATTAACACAAAGATAGCAGGAGAAAGTTTAGTAACAAAGGGAAGAAATTAAGGGAGAAGAAATAAGATTATATCAGTCATCATTTCAGTTAGACGAAACAAGTTAAAAGCCAGCTAGAGGATGGCATTTACATCTGCCTCTAAGGCTGGGATGAGGGCCAGAATTACACTACTTGATCTGACTAGTTTATGCCATGCTGACACTTCAGTTGGCAATGATAAAGGTCCAGAGGTCAAAGTACTGAGGCAAAGAGCCATGTACACACAGCGTATCTGTCGAAGCAGTCATGTCTGGGGTGGGGAAGCAAGGAGCCATAGTCCTTGCACCCACCCACCTGCCACCATAAAACCACTTCAGCTGTGCCCATTTCAAAGCTTCCTCGGTCCACAAAGGAAACTTCTGGAGAGATCCCGCCTTTCTTCACCCAACCACTCCTAAGAAATGGTGCGTTTTTCCAAGTCAAAGCCAGAGGGAAGCCGGTGTTGCCTCATGTTAAAACTGAGAGGCCACATCACCAGCTGAAGCCCAGAGAACAGCCACAGACCTCCAAAAGACCTCATGAAAACTCCCCAAAGAATGTGAGGGATGGAGTATAAATGAAGGCAGAGTGTGACATTTTTGGCACTTCTGTCAGTTTTTTAACTGGGATTTCTTCCAGCTCTAACTTATTCCCCATTACTTAAATAATATTCACATATTTAAATCTTGGAATTTTAAAACCTAAACCACAGATTTCACTTTTCAAAAAGGATCCCAAAAGTTGAATTACAAGTCGGGTTTAAATTTCAGTTTAGGAATATCAAGCCTTTTGTTTATACTACACAAACGTTTTAACAGATAGCGTCTCTCAAAGCCACTGGAACTTGGAATTCTGAGACTTTCTGCATTAATGTCGGAAGTATACTCAAGATTGCAGAATATGATGAAACCACCAGCTAGCACTGAACTCCCATTAACCTCTTATTTGCTTACCTAATTGGCACAAAAGTTTAAAAAAAAAAAAAAAGGAAAAGAAAAAAAATGTACATCACGTTATTCTTGAATATTTTAGGGATCTCAAAGGAAAAAGATGCCCAAAAGCAAATTAGAAAACATCAAGTTTGGTGAAGAAAAGAAAAGGAAAAGAAAGACGCTATCTTTTGATTCCTTTGTTGTAGACATCTGGAGCCTCCATCCAGCTGCAGGATCAAGGCAGATGGACTAAACTTGAGCAGAGACTTGGGTGGCTGTAAAGGGAGTCTGCTCTAAACAACACCTAAGTCTTCAAAGATGACCTGACAAGCAACAGGGACCAGCTGCCTTTAGGGTGAAAAGCTGTAAATACACAATGAAGGAATAGTTCATCTCCTACTGATACTCCTGCCAAAGTATTCTATTGGATTGTACAAAAGCTTCAGAAACTAAACAGTATTTTAATTAGGGACTGATCTAGATTTTAATTGCCGCACTCAACTTTGACGTCCCACAGCATACCAGGGGCATCAGGCTTTTCAACAGATGTTCTGCAACAAGCAAAATTAAACCCACTCCCTACTAAATCCCCTCCTTCAGAAAAGGCAGGCACACCATCCAGAGACATGAAAGCAAGTTTTTCTGAATTAGAAGACTGTTTTCTAGTAAGTGTGAAGGTTTCTGAGTGCCCAGGAATCATAACTGACATTAGGATCAGAAAGCTGGGTCTGATTTGCGTATAACCAGCACTAACAACTTTGACCAAGAGCTCACATATGTACAGAAAAAATAGTCTTTGGATTTGGTATGTAGTTAACAAAGCTACAGAAAAGGTCAGACCACTTCATACTGACATTCTTACACAAGGGTGCACACTGGACTATAATCACATTGCTAGTTATCCAAAACAACTTTTACTTTAAAAGTTGAATCTACTAGTTAGTCCTTATTTAAAAAGGAGCTATTCCAGTTGTCAACTTGTAAGAAAGAAAACCTGCATGCTTGTAGCTAATCTACCTCAAGAGCTGCTGTCTGGTGCTTCCTCCGTGGTTCCAAAACATCAGCAGTGCATCAGCAGTCCCATCTCCCATTTGAGATAATGAGCAATTCAGTCATCATCAAGGTCAAACCCCTTCCTAGTCTTTCCAGTAAGTGTATGTGCCTTTAAGTGACTTCTCTTCTGACTTTTACAACAATGCAGTACTAACTCATAGCAACGAAACCACTGATTAAAAAGGTTCTAGAAAACATCCCTCTGTGTAGCTACCAATACTTGGTTCTGCTGGAGCTGCTGAAATGAGAAGTAAAAAAAGCAAGGAAACAGGCACTGTGTTTTGTGTCAGTCTAAGTAGTGCTTTCAAATCTCATCTAACACAACTGTTCAACAGTTAAATACACACACAAAATTTTTTGTTCAATGAATGAGGTCTGCTGTACTTTTATATTAGCTCTCAGATGTTATTATGAACTTTTAGTCATCTGAGAAGAAAGTCTCCTTCAGGGTAAAACAAACAGCTGTAGTTTGCTTCAGACAATAAGGAATACAAACTGCATGGAAGGATTTTCCATGATTTAAGAATGACAATAAACTGTCACCAACCACAGACTAATGAGTCACAGACAACAGCTTAACACTTAAAGCTTGTTGCTAAAGATGCAGTTTCGAAGTATTAACAACAAAACACAAAATGAGCTTTGACTCGATCCCAGAGTGTCTCAAACCAGGTTAGCTGTATGTATCCAAGTGAAACTCAAAGCAGACACTGGACACAGCCAGGCTTGCACTGCACCAGGAAAACCAGACTGAAAATGTAGGTCATTGTTTCACACTCAAAAAGCAGATACTGTCCATGCTCTCTTTTTAACAGAGGAATGCAAGGGCCAGAGAGTTTCACCAGGCAAATTCAAAATGCTAAGCAAAGTAAGATCCAAATTTCTCCTGTAAAATATTCCAAGAAATGGTATTTGTGCTTCATTTATTTTCAATGTGTTGTCATAGAGGGATAAGTGATCCAAAGAGGAAATCTTTGTTGGCAGAGCCCTCAAACTGGGTAAAGATTGCTACTGGAAGATATAGAAAAGAAGCAGAAGTAGCTTTACAAAAAGTGTACTTGCTGTAAAAATATTCCCTAATATAGTTTTCTGGGGAAGTCAGAACTATCCTACTTTGGCTGAAAAAAAGCTGTTGAATGCATGCAAAGTCATCAGCCCCATAAGCAACTCTGCCAGGGAGAGAAGGCAAAGTTTTTCAAAATAGGCCAAGACCCTTCTTAAGTATCAAGAGCTTTTGTATTCAGAACATTTCTTCCAAATAAAAAAAGGGCTAGCTCCAGATAATCTGGAAGAGAACAGAGTTCTCATTTCAGCAGTATTTTGAAAACTCTTGACATTAGTTTTAATTACTGCAAGTTTCCTGGAGGCTCTTACATCTGAAGAAAATCTTGCAAGCACAGCACCTTGTAGCAGCTTGCAGTTCTCTTAAAGGACCAAAGTATCCAACCACACTCTCCATGGCTTGTTGGGAAGGGCATTCCTCACTGCACGACCACAAGTGATCCCACAGAGCTGCTGAGACCATGCAGGGCTTTATACACGAAACCAAGAAGCTGCGCTACATTTTTGTACAGAAAGTGACCTCAGACACTTATAGGTATCTTTTGGGTTACTTTCTAGATTAGCTTTAAAAAGGAGTGTGAGATCTTGGTTAAAAGCACTGCAGAAGTGCACAGAATTATAAACTTAATCTAACTGTAGTAACACCTGCAAGTGGTTTAATGCTTTGACAAGTCAGACTTCATAAAGAATATATTCAGACAGATTGCTCTTCTTCCTACTCCTTCCAATGACATGATCCTTGCAGGGTGATGGAAGACTTAATAGCCTACAGAGCTGGTTTTCACTATTATCTGATGATCACATCAGTCCAAAGACACCCTAGTGTAATTCCCAGGAGGATGCTTTGGATGTTTTGCTGCTCCCAAGTCTCACACTTTCACAGGTTGTCTTTGCCCCACACAAACAGGATGGCAGCTGCTGGGAACCCAACATCCCAGCTAGAGACAGCAAGGTACACACAGGCAACTCCTTCGGCATTACTCCCTGTCTCACAAGGCAGAAGGTGAGCAAGAGAAAAGATGAAGAAAACTCCTAACACAAAAATAAGTTCAGAGATAGGATCGTGGATTACAGATGATCTTGCAGCTTGATTTGAATTTGATAAAAGTTGTGTTCCTCAGGGGCCAGGTAACTGCAAGGAATATAACATCCAAGGTACACAGCATTTCATCTTTGGGTGCTTAAAAGGCTATTTTTTCTCCTGTTCCAATACAGTATCTTGTTGCAATAGTTGTGCATTTTCCAAAACGCTCAAGAGCCCAGGCTACTATTTCCTTCACTCCCAGAATGGCATTATAGATATTTTCAGACTGCTCTCTGATGCTAAGATCTCTAAGGTTCAAACTGGACACCTCATCCTCTCCAGACAACCCTGAAAGCATAAACTCACCCATTTTCTGGGTTAGCCCTGGAACAAAATCTGATACTGGTAGCTGTCGCTGTAAATCCCCAGGGAGCAGCGAGAATCTCAACATGAGGCAGGCCAGAGGATATGGTCAGAGCAAGAGCTCAGACCCCATTTAATGGGGGACTCCTTTTTTATCGTGTCATTCGCAATAAAGAAATTACATGATTGGCCTATTGACCCACCACCTCTCGAAGCTGACAGGCCCAACGGCAAGACACCCACATTTAAAACATGTCTCAGTGTTCCCAAAACAAGACTATGAAAAACATGTGCATCTGCAAGATAGAAAATAGTTTACAACTGTCTTCCTCTGTTTTCCTTTAGCCAGAGTGTGAAAGAAAAGGCTCTCACAGAATGTGAGAAAAGCTGGAGGATTTCTTACAAAAATCTCTCTGACAGCTTTTTAGCAACTACAGGTAGTGGTCCCACTACTACAGAAATGTCTAGGGAAGCAGCTTTACCCAAAGCACCATACAGTTCCCTGGATTCTGATCTGGAGTAAATTACAGGGTTTAGACACCATCAGTCCTAACATAACTAGGTGGGTCCCTGAAGATGTAGTTACAGAGATCACTTGGCTCAAAAAAACAATATGGAAAAAACTCATTCTCATCATTCTTGTAAAGCAGCAGCATGGTAAAGCCCAAAAAAACCCTACACTTTAAGAGATCGTTCTCCAGACACCTCATGTTTCCCCGTCCCTATGGCTGTGACACTGCTGAAAAATTGCTGACAGTTAGAAATCCACACACTTCTCTGAAGCCCTACCACATTTCCCCAGGAATTACAACACACTTCTAACCTTGAGAAGTGCAGCAAGGTATTTTAAATCACAGTTATTGTGCACACCTGGGAATGCAGAGAAGAGATGCAGAAAGAAGGAAAGAAAAACTTGTAAACCATTTTCCAAACGTAGAAGGAATGTGGAGCTTCAGATAGCAAAATACATAGTGAGAGGCTGGAGGACTTTTTCTGAAGGTATGTCAAAAGCTGAAATTCTCTTAAGAAGTCCTCTTTTTCATACACATTTCTAACTTGAAGAGGTCACTTTTCAAAATTTAAGCTAATTATAAATTTTAGTTTATGAATGAAACCCTGCCTTGAGAGCATCTAAAGATGCTTGGGTATCCCTCACTGGAAAATCTGGTACTAATTTTCAGTCTCTGAAAATTGGTTAGTTTCCAAACCAGTGAATTTGCTGTGTTCTGTATGTAAGTAACCCTGATACCTGAAATGAATATTGAAGGAACAAGTGGCTTTTACAACATGGTAAAATGCCAAGCATTAGTAATGCTAGATACTAATACAAACTGCTGATAGTGCTGTTGAGAGGTCTGACAAGACAGTTTTAGCAGCTGGAAACTAACTGCACTCAGTCACTAATTGCATACATCAGGCCAGCATGAAGTGTATGGTTTTGTTCTTTCTAATTAAGGTAAGTACAGACCTCCCATGTTGGGCAGTTAATTTTGGGGGAATACTTAGAAAAACTGAAAGGTGCCTATTAACCATTGTATTTGGACATAGAGAAGGCAAGCAACTGCCAACTGGCTTTTACCACGTGATTTTGCTAAATTCTTTAAGCACCTCCAAAAAATCCTACCTTAATTAACTACACATATCTAATGGTAAAGAAATGAGTGTCCCCTCTCAAGGAATTTGATGCAAAACCCAAAGATAAAGCAACATTTTGTGCTTTATGCATTTTTCTTGCTCTCCTCTCTCCCTCCTGTCCATGACTAGTGTTAGCAGCATTACACTAACATCTTTATTCTGCACCTAGAAGTGTTCACCTAAAAACAGAAACCCTGTTGACCTAAAATTAAAACCCCTGTTTACAAATTCTGTATTTAACATCAACTACAGAATTACCCACAAAGCATCCAAACTTCCTTCAGTTTAGTCTATAGGCAGCTGCTCACCTCCAGGCTCATCTCCAGGGAAATGCAGGAATGCAGAAGGTGCCCACAGGCCAGGCATGTCAGCCCCAAAAGAGCACAAGGGTGGCTGCTGGAGAACCAAACCAGCCCACAGCAGGAATGTGCTCTCACAAATGTAAGCACACATTCACTATAATCTGCAATGAGCTCCGGTTCAGACAGGACCTGTGTCAACACACCCCAAAAACACATCCCCATGTGACTCAGCATCCAATGGTTATGCTTATTAGGCATGTGTAGCCAGCAAACCTAGTAATAAATCCTTTAATCACAGGTCAAAAGAGTTGCCAAAGCCTGCACTGATGGGATCAGGAAAATGCTGAAATGTTTTAAACAAGAGACATCAGCTCCTGTGGAACAGCAAAAATACTCAGAAGTTGCATCACTGATTTACAGCACCAAAATGACCTCTTGGTCCTGCATGCTAAAAAAAGTATGTGCAATTTACTTTAGAAGTTGCTTATGTTTAAAGCATACTGGGAAATATGAGGCCACAACTGGAGTACTGTGCCCAGTTCTGAGGGCCCCAGTACACGAGACATATGGACATACTGCAGATAGTCCAGCAGAGGGACTG